>CM031242.1:822128041-822255458 GCA_018340775.1 Taxus wallichiana var. yunnanensis | reverse complement strand
AAATCCTCATGATTAAGTTATGCCAACTTGCCCAAGTTCATATCAAATGCAAAGTTATGAAGAAGAAGGGTGTTTATTTTCCCATCTCGTTGGGAATTTATTCATGTAAGATTTTGGATGATTCTTCAAGCATTGAGACCTCCATTACTGCCTTCAATATGCATTCATATGTGGCAAGGGCTAATTTTGATATCAGATCTGATCCTGATTCCTTCATCCTTCCCACCTTGCATCATATTCCTCAAATTTAGGAATTTTTGGTCAATTGTGCTAATGATTTAGAGGTCAGAAGGAGGGACTACATGAGAATAAAAATTGAGAAAAGGAGCTCCTTCAAGTTTGAATGGTTTGATCAAAATGTTCCTGATGATGAATCAGATCTATTTGACTTTGAATTTGAAGCAGTGAAATATTCACCTACCTCTCTCACCCCATGACACATCAATAAATTAGCTGATATAAAGGAGAGGAAAATTTACATGATTCAAAGATTGAAGAAGTGGTATACGAAGAGAAGAGCATATTATATTGAAAGAGGAAACATGTGCACTTTACCTAGGTAATTTTCTCTCTCCTCATCTCACAAATTATCTCACAAATTATCCCATTAAAGAAATTGAGCCAGGTGAAATAAACCCTTCACACTCTCGAGAACATCCAGTAGATCCACTTGTTCCTACAGAGGAGGTTAAACCATACCTTTCAATTCATACTTTGGTTCCTTACCTTCCAAGGACCTTTCGGAAATTATTCTCCCATTAGTTTTAGAGATAAAGGATTTTGATTCTCTTTCTCTAGTAAGTTCAAATGTCTTTTCATCTGCCTCATAAAAATTGTCACCCATTTGGTCCCATACCATAACTTGGAGGTGTGAGTCACTAAAAGAAGATATTGCGGATTCAAAATGTTGTGAAGAAATTACATCAAGAATTTTGGATGATATTGGCATTAACATGCAGGAGCTTGGAACTTCTTCTCTCAGTGAGAGTACTTCTTTGAAGGATCTCAGGATTCATTTCAAGCACTGGTTCATGAAAAGATTGGTGATCACATTTCATTCTATGGTGAAACTTTTGAGTCCCTTACATAAATTAGAATTTCAATCTCTAACACCATGAGGAGTCATGAAAAATAGCACAAACAATGTTCAAATATCAATGCCACCCTTGAGACTTGGCTCAACATACTAAAGCATGTGAACATTCCAGAATCTGAGAAAGTTTCATTTTCAGTTTCCCTATTAAACAAGATGGTCAAAGGAGAAAGCTTTATCATTGGAGATCTTCCATAGAGGCCAACATGAGTTGATATTTCAGTAGAGGAGGAGTCTTCATCAAAAAGTTAGTCAACTCTCTTCTTCTTCTCCTTATTTATCCCTCTATCTTATCTCCCCCTTTCTAATTATTTTTGCACATAATCATGATATTTTTCGTATTCACTTAAGTGAATTTGTAATGTTGCACTGTAAAATTCCCTTTTAATTTATAAAAAGGGGACTTATTTTGTTACTTCCTAGGAAGATGTAAAGTCACAAGTAGAATAGGAACATAAAGAGTCATGTGGGGGGTAGATTCAAAGAGATACAATGAAAAGATATAAATAAGGTGGCCTCTTCACTTATAGAGGATGGTTATTGTTGTTCTCTAGCTCTCATATTCTCTCTAGAAGCAAGATAGTTGAATTCTTCCATTCCATAGTCTCATGTTCTCTTCCCCATCTCAACTACACTCCATAAGCATGTACTTGTTGAATATAATGCAATGAGACTTTGTTATTCTTGTGTTTTGTTCCTTGTTATATGTGAATGGTGTCTTCTATTTGAATTCATGGATGTGTTTATGGTTTTAGGAAATAAACTCGATTGTGTTATTAACTGTGTAAAACCCTCCTCTTCTTGCAATTTTTTTCATACCTTCCATCTCTTTCTCCCTAAAAGTAATTTTTTCTCCCTTATAACAATCTACAAGCACTTTGCCACAGGCATAGGGAAAGACTTCTGTGTGATCCCCAGTCAAAAGACCACCCCCAAGAAATTAGAATAGTGTTAATATTTCTTGTTTTCAATAAATAGAGGCGCCCCATTCAAACAGAGGGACCTATTCCCACACACTCTTGGTGAGAGACCCAAAATTTTCCCACCTAACAAATTATTTCTCCAAGACACACACACACACACACATTGTATCTTGTTTTCCTTAATATTAATCTTTAACTTTTTTGTAGCTTTGTTTACATCCATGTAATGTTTTCTATTTTCATGACTTGGTATCAGAGCAGGTACATGCTGCCTAAATTTGAAAAAACATGTGTTTAGGAAGTTTAAGGGATCTTTAGGGAAGTCTGCAACAAAGAGAGATCCAAGAGAATGATCCACGAGGCACCCTCACTCTTAGTCTGCCCCTGCCCCAAAAACCTGCACAAAATTTGGAAAAATTTCATAATAAGCATTTTTTGCTTCTATAAAATAGAGTATTCTAGTTTTTGTTTAAAAATATAGATTTTAAAAATCAATGTTTTGATGCCACTTGGGTCTTTTATCTCTTGTAGAGCTCCCCTAGCTATAAGCTAGTTGGAGAGTTATTTGGGAAAGCTCATTCCATTAAGTGAGTTGCCCAGTCAAGTTACTACCAAAAGTAACCCGAGTCACCCCTGATATGAGTAGATCCCTCCCAACCGGATCCATCCTTGGTGATTCCTTGCAAAAGTCTCAATAGGATGATTTTGATTAACTCTTGTAGTGAATTCTAGGTGTTCTGCCAAGATATTAGCGAACTCGGGTCTCTGTAGGTTTTTCACGACTAAGGCATGTCAAAATTTTCTACATGCCTACCTTTATTCAAGATAGGTTCTTATTTCCATATCTAAGGTGTGCTCCTTTCCAACCCGTCAACTTGACCATGAGCCAAGATCTAGCCTATAAAGAACCTACAACATATTGAGCTCACAACTTGAGCTCCTAGTGAGATGCACCACCAAATCAATGGAGACTTGCACAAGTAGATGATGTTTGTCATTACATACAAACCCCATCACATTCAATGGACCATATCTTCCCTCTCCTTGAAATTACAACTCTCTTATTGAAGTGGGATCCAAACAAATTTATCAAGTGAAGGATAAAGGAATGTATTTGTAAAAAAATCAAATCTAGCTCTAATTCCAAATTGGAGCACAAACATAAGTCAAATCACATTTTTTTAATCACCTTAACTTATGTCATACTTAAAATAATTCTCTACTCATCTAATCAGAAAATAAGATTCTTTTCCAAAGTGGCTACTATGGCTTGGTAAAGTCATTTAGAACCAAAAGGTTGGGGGGTTGAATCTCGCCCACCCAACCTTTTTCAACCCCATCGCTAATCAACATAAAATGACCTCAACATATTACATTACATAAGGTAGCTTATTGCCTAAGTGGCTATAGATGTTAACCAAGTTACTACACAAGCGTTGAGGGTTCTACCCCCACCCATTTTTAATTTTGATCAATTTTCTAAAATTATTCTTTAAGGGAAAAATTTCTATAAATAGAGAAAAACCAAAAAGGGGGATTTTTTATTTCATTGAAAAAATAATCAAAATAATAAAAAAATTGTATGGTTTTTTTCAAAACCTAATATTGTAAATATTAAAAAAATTGAGGAAAAACATGTTGTTTGAGTTTAATGTAAAAAAATAATAATAAAAAGGATTCCCTTGGAGAGGGAGGAACATGAAAACCTCTTTTCACTCAATAAAATTCATCATGACCATCCTATTTATCCAAAAATTTCAAACAATTTTTTTATAACTAGATTCTGAGCCTTACACATTAAAAATAGTTTAGGGAAATTTAGATGAATATTTTTTACATGAAAATTCTTGGAAACCTATAGAAGACCTTGAATTGTGATTTTTTGTAGTTTTGAAAAGGGGAAAGACAACAAAAATTGTTTTTCGTTTCTACAATATTTTTTACAATTTTCTACTTATTTTTATATTTTTATATTGCTAACAAAAATTACAATTATCAAATTTGGTTATAAAAACACACACATAAGATAATTTGATCTCAACAATGTTCGGTATTAACAATGCATTTAGACCACACTTATAGGTAAAGTCGACATGCTTTGGTCTTCTGCATACAATGCCTAATATAGCTACAATAATGATGTCTATGACATCATCCCTATCAATTGTTGGGGAGTAGTAAAGAAAAATAACTCATTATCATCCCTTCATTACTCATTCACCATGATCATTAGACATAAATTCTGAAATTGGAAACATTTAAGTATATTGGGACTTATCGCCCACATACAATTTTTTTATAAGCATGTGCAATTGATTAGATGGATCCTTCTCACATACTATTTACAAACCATGTACCACTTTACTCTCATGCACGTGTTAACATCTCTTTCACTTATTGTCAATTATATTAAAAGGGCAAGCTTCTTCCAATACCGACGAGTATGTTGGAAGGGTGTTTATATAGAGGTTTAATATATCAAAACAACAATATATAAAGAGAATATCTATGCATGGAGTGATAACAATGAATCCTTCACCTTGATATAGTTCGTACAAAATCATAATGACAAACAATGGTCCAAAATTATTTCTCGCATGATTCACAACACCTATGTGGAGATAATTATGCAACATGGAAAACAAAGCTCAAGAAATCTTTAGAATTTGAGGATATTTGGAACATGGTTGATGGTTTTGTCATAAAGAATCCAACAAACATTAATAAAAAATTCAAGTACAATAGATAAAACAAAAAATCAAATCTCAAATTCATTTTTGATGTAACAGACAAGGTCTAACATCACATCATAGATGAAAAAAGAACCAAACAATCTTAGGACAAACTAAACATACTATAAGAAGCACATAAATTAGAGTCCTCCATCTTGAAATCCAACATCACAACCTTAAACTCAAGTCCAACAAGATGATTAAATATTTCTTATGCCATGTTATAACATTAACGACTTCACTCCTCTCATTGGAGAACTCGTGGAAGATAAATATCTATATCAATTGTGTTGAGAGGATTTTTGTAATCCTAGTGAGTGTTTTCCACCACATTGAAGCTATTAGACAAGAAACAAACACTTGAGAAGTTGATTAACATAATACAACAAGAATAATCAATTCACAATGAGGAAGATAATGATTACCATGCACTTGTCTCTAACTTCAAGGGAAAGAATAAACAAAAATTCTTCCATAATCAAGGTTGCAATCAACAATAAAATAAACATAAAAATAAAGGTCATCCAATACGAAATTTCATATTTTTGGAAAAGGGCATGAAATCAAGGATTGTTGGTAAAATGGTTTGACCCAAGCTCTTCAAGTAAGAACCCTAACCAACAACAATAGTCAAATGACCAATAAAATTATTATGGGATAAACAAAGGCAACTATAAGAATACACTACAACACCAAGGGAATATTGTTGATCAATAAGATGAAAACTATAATAGGGGTGTTTTATATAGTGAAAAATCAAATGATGAATCATCCTCATTGAACTCTTTTGGTATATTGACTTGGGAGCCACATGACATATGCTAGAATAAAGGACTAGTTTGTTAGCACAAATCCTTCATCTATCATGAATCATGTTTCTTTGGGTGAAGACACTCTATACCAAGTTACACTATTATATGATTTATGTATGTTCCATGACATACCAAGAATATTCTATTAGTAAATCAACTTCCAAACCATGATTTTAAGGTTGAATTTGATTCTATAAGTGGCAAGAAAGTGTGCCTACTAAGAGATAAAAAAAGAGAAAATCTCAAACAATCATACATACATCTGACACAACTAAGATGTTTCAACTTGACTTTGTTCCGTTTTAAAAAATAAAGAACTCATTCTAAAGGATCAAAACTTTACAAAATTATGGCACCATAGTTATGGGAACATGAGTTTTGGATATATTGTTTTACTCATCTAACATACTATGGTTAGATGATTTCCAAAAATCAAGAATCATATTGATCTTTGCAAAATTTGTTTAGTAGGAAAAAAGCTAGATAACCATTCCCAAATAATCCAAATAAAGTTAAATTCCATTAGACATGGTTCATATACATATTTTTGGTAAAATGAATGAAACCTCCTATAGATGTTACTAATTTTAAGCTCTTTGTTGATGATTATTTATGTAAGATGTGGATAGACTTGCTATAAACAAAAGACCAATCCTTTCAATCATTTAAGCAATTCATAACACTTTCTAAAACTTAACTTTAGTTGAAAAATGAAGGTACTTTTCTAGGATTGAGGGAGGAATTCAAAATTATTTCATTCTTCGTATATTTGAAATAAAATTTTATTTATCATCAAATGACAATACCCTACAACCCACAATAGAATGGCGTTGTAGAGATACACAAAACCACACTATCATGGAAATGGTGTGTACTATGATAGAGGATATAGGTTTGGCAAGTACATACTAGGAAGAAGTGGTAAAAACAATAGTATACCTATTGAATATGGAACCAACATTTCTACTTGATAAAATTACTGTATATGAAGCATGATCAAATAATAAATCATTCGTAAAGCATCCACAAATTTTTTGAAGAAAAAAATACATGCTAATATTTAAACAAGAAACGACCAAGTTGGAAAACAATTCCACGCCTTACATCCTAATTGGGTATGATGAATATTTTATGGGATACATAGTTATGGATACAAAAATAATAAAGATCTACATAAGCAAGGCATTTTGAGTTTGATGAGATAATTGGCTCTAGTTCATTCTCCATAAATTCAAATACAAAAAGTACAACAAACAAAATTGTGATCAATCTTGATGATGCAAAAAATGTGACAATGATAATGGGATTGATGGTGCAATTCAAGGCTTACAACCTAAAAAAAATGTATGCCAAGGTGGTGTACAAATTTTATGTAAGATGGTAACAAAAAATTGTGCTCTTACTACATCTATTTAGGGACCAGGAACTCATAACTAAGAAAGAGAAGAGGTCAACATGGTCTTGATGAGAAGAGTTTTTGAAACTGATGAACCCACTAAGGTTCAAGAATTTTGAGAAGAACTAGAGTTAATACCTTGGAAAGAATTTATGGAGGATGAATATCAATCTCTTATAAAAAAATAACAAAGGGCATCTTATAGATTTTCCACCTAGAAAGAAGATAATTTGTTGCAAATGGGTTTTCAAAACCAAATACAAGATAGATGATAGTGTTGACAAACATAAAGAAAAACTCATCACAAAGGAATTTATTATAAGGAGACATATGGTCCCACAGCTAAATTCAAGATAATCAATATTATATTTATATAGTTACAAAATTTGGATGGAAAGTCCACCAAATGGATGTAAAAAGTTATTTACTCAATGAAAATATCCAAGAAGAAGTATGCATGACAAAAACACAAGGTTTTATCACTCCAAATTATGAGAAAATGCATATAATTTTCAAGGCACTACATGATTTTAAATAAACACCGTAACAATGTTACATCAAAATCGAGGAGCATCTCATTCAAAATGGAATTGAGAGAAATCCTTATAGTCCCAATCTATACCTCAAATAGCAAGGGGGGTGGTGATCATAATATTATATGTTGATGATCTAGTAATCACCAACATTTTAGTGACTATGATTGATGTAAAAAAGGAAAAATTTAAAATATCATTTGACATGATAGATCTTGGGCTTCTCCACTATTGTTTTGGATAGGAAGTATGAAAGTAAGAGAATCACTTGTCTGAGAGTCAAATGAAGTATGTTAAGAAAATTATTGGGAAATTCATAATGATGGATTTTAAACCTATCTCTACACCTATGGAGGTAAGGATTAATTTATCTAAATTGGATCCATCACCTTAATTGAATGCAACTCTATATCGTGAATTGATTGCGAGTCTCATTTACTCAACTTATACTAGGTCATATGTCAACCATGCAATGATCTACCTTTCTAGATGCATGCAATATCTTAAAGAAAGTCACTAGAAAAAAGGGAAGAAAATAATGACATAAATAAAAGGAATGTTTTAATTTGGTCTAGAGTGTAAAAAGAATGACCAATTATTTTTATAGGATATACAAATTCAAACCATGCTAGAAACATTGATAACATGAAGTTCACTTCTAGAAATATCTTCTCATTGTGTTCTTTCAGTCCTATATCAAGGAGAGAATGATATAAAGAAGCATAATGTTATTTCTCATTCTTCTACTTCATCGTGATCCAACAGGATATGTCTACAAAGTGATATGGCTATGTCACATTTTTGAAGGTTTTGGTATTCCACAAAAACAACCTACCATCATGTATTGTGAAAATTAAAGTGTGATAACACTTGTTTGTAATCAATTATTTGATTGATTATGATGCTTGGAGTAGTATAAAGTAAATGAATTCTTGACGAGATAGATGCTTATGTATTGTATTAAGTTTGGTATATCATGCATGACATGATCAAGTTTAATGTAGCTAATATTTTCTTATGCTTTTGGAACTATGTAGACATGATTCCATCCGTAGTGCCCACATTTTTATAGCCTTAGTTATTTGTTGTTCTCTTTACTCATAGGCATGTTTTGACAGGGATTTGATATATTTTGGACATTATATTAGGATATTTGATCTTATTAGACATGTATGGAGATTTAGGCGTATAGCGCCAATTTAGCTTGATTACTATGTTGTCATCTTATCTTATGATGTCACGGACACTAACTGATATGATGTTGTTTGGACCGTATTTATAATTGATGGATACTTAGTTTAGATTTCATGGTTGGATTTTATGGATGTATGTCACTTTATCGTTATGTCTAACTCATGGTGAATTGTGTATGTTGTCACATTTTCGATTCCAGAATGAAGATATGCTAGTATAGAATTCATTGATTTCTTATTGAGTAGTTGATTCACATTTTATCAGACAAGTGCGTTTAATGTGTACAATGAGTGTGCAGGTGACAGGCCACAGGGGAACATGAGATTAAGAGCAGTTACACAATTTTGCATAAGCAGCCCACGGGGCTAAGTCCTAACCGTGTTTATTGTATGAGGCCTTAGTATTAGAGTTTATTGTTTTGGGCACCATGAGTGACCCTTATTTGTAATGTAATATGTCTTGTAATATTAATCTTGATTGAGATAGTTAGTTTGCGTTGTAAACTTGATTTGAAGACTTAATGGCCCCCACTTGCATTAAGTTTTGAGTTTGTATAATGATGTATTTAATTAAATGGGATTAGGGTCACATGTGAACCCTTGGGTGGGCCCCACATCCTCTACACTTGTGCCCAAATGTGCCAAACCCGAAATTGGGCTATTTTAGGCATTTTTAGCGACCCCTTTTTAGTTTGGGAGTTCAATTAGCATGAAAATGGGCCCTTGGACCCTACCTAATAGGTAGGGGGCTTAATTCCAAGGCATAGAGGGAGTTTCTCTCCCATTTTTCCTCCCTTGGGTCACATCCATGTAAGGTGGATGGGTATGTGTGTTTTTGTTAAAAGTTGCACAAGTTTGTTTTGTTGTTCATTTTGAGTAATTTGGGAGAAGAGGGTTAAAAGCTATTTTATCCTTTCTCTCTTTTATCTCGAGAATATTTGACCTTGAGAGAAGAGAGGGGTGACACATGTCACCCCCTCATTTTTGAGGATTTTTGTTGGCTCCTCTTCAAATTCTCCCTCATGGGGAAAGAAGAGAATTTTTTTGGAGCTTTTGCTTGGAGGCTTGTGGATTTTGGAGCTAGAGCTTGCTTGGATAAAGAAGTGGAAAAGTTAGAAGTTGGAGAGATTTTGGAGGTAGGATTCTTGAGTTCTTTTTTTGTGTGTTTTATTTCATGTTAGATATTAGTCTTGTTTGTTTAAAATGTGTGTTGTTACTTTGTGTTACCATTTGTTGTTATGTTTGTTGTTTTATTTTCCTCCATCCATCATATGACATGATGGATTTTTGGAGTTTGTGGGGGAAGAGAGGGATTTTTCCCTCTCAATCCTCATGGCTTGATGGGCAAGCCATGTAGGATTTTAGTTACTCCCCTCAAATGGTTTGAGGTGGGGAAGGTGGTTCATATGGTTTGAACCCCCTTCCCCATTCTTGGAGAGGAAACCCTTTTGGGTTTGAAAATCCTCCCAAGAAGGATTTTGGTGAATGGATGGAGAAATAAGGAGGGTTTGATGACTTTGGAGGAATAAGGAGGTTATGGAGATTATTGTTTATTTGCAACCAATTTTGGCTACACTCTTGACACTTGGAGATCTCTTTCTTATCTTCCCCATTTTGGAGGTATAATATGGCTTCTCCTCTTTTCCCTTATTTGTTTTGTTTTTTCTCCTTGGTGATTATTTCTTTGTGCATGGTCTTAGATTGTATGTGAATATAATTTTGGATTATTCTCCCTTACTCTTGTGCAAAACTGTGGATAGTAGTCCTTTTTCCCATGGGCTTGGGGGAGGCTAGCATGCCTTCCAACCTTGGAAAAGCATGTAATGATGCCTAAGGGTTGGGTGGTTAAACAAGACTTGTTCTCTTGGAGTTGGATTCTTGTAAGAGTATTCGAGTTTGGAGATCAAGTATAGAGATTATTGGAGGTTGTGGCATTTTAGTCTCTCTTTGTCCTCTCAAATTTTTGTGAAGCATCACTTTAATTGTATCTCTAAGAACATTGCTATGAGGAAACCTTCATGTTCTTGTAAATCCCTCCTTTTTGTATTTGAAATTACTTGTAAACTTGAGTCATTTTGTTTGAGCAATCTCTTTTTATCCTTGTAAAGATACTTGTAATGTGGTATCTTGAGTGTTTCATGTATTTTAGAAATATATTGGATTTGTGAGCTTAAACCTTTGAAAATGAAGGCTTGTAAGTTAGTTGAAAATTTCTTAGCAAGGATCTTTGGGATTCCACTTTGGAAGGAAAGTTGAGTTATTGAATCTATATTATGATTCTTGTTAGAGATCCTCTTCTTGCAAGGTTTTGTAATATTATTGTATGGAAAATAAAATGCCATTGTTGAAGTACATCTCTTCTTGTAATATTTAAAAATTAAATGAATAGAATAAAATCAGTTTTACTCTCTTCCCTTGTTAAGGTAATGAAATGGATATAATAGTTAGATCAAACATGGATATACCCTTTCCTTCACTAAGATATTAACGTAGTTCTAAGTCTCTCCTATCATTTGAAATATCTTACCTACAACCTCCTTATCTCATAATCTATTAAACCCACTTGTTATAGGTATAATGAACAAGACTATAGAGCTAAATATTTTCCCTCAATATCTAAACTACATCTATTAGTTTTTTTACATTCGAATCAATTTTAAGGCTGTATGAAATATAAGTAGAGTAAAATTTCACCGCTCCTCTTCCCACGTAGCCCCCTTCTCTTTCTTCATGCAGGCGTCACCACCGCGAGCCCCGAACACATGCACTCCCTTCTAATCCATGGCCACACAGAGAAAAATGTACATTGATCATTAATGGCATGTTGTTTTGGTTTTCATAAACAATACAATGAGGAAAATATCCTTCCAAAACATGAATCAAGCCTCCATAGTTCCGCCTCCACCTGTAAGAAGAAACCAAAAAATAAAAATGAGAGAACATGGTATGGAAAAGAAAAGAAAAGAGATAAAGATGCATTAGGGAAAACCTAGGGCAGACCTAGGGCAGATTTAAAATCAATGGTCAAGATGTGTTCCATCCTAGGGCTCTCATTCAACCCTACATTTATTTTAAGTCATGATCATTTCATGGGAATGGGAAAATAATATTTGTGGAGGGTGTGGCAAGCTAATAAATAAAAGGGAAAATTAATAAATATTAAAAGGGGTGTAGTAACTTTTAAAGTGACCTTAGTAAGCTCAACGTGAATGAATAATTAGATTACTAGGGGAAAATGAGTTATTTAATTTTTGAGCTAATTTATAAATTGGTATAAAATAAATCTTAAGTGGATTATGGTTAAGCATATATATTAAGTAATCATTAATCAAAAAAAAATTCCACAAATTTTTAGGCACGTTTGGGGTGTGTTTACGGTGTCCCGGGGTGGGGTGTCACATTTGGTATCAGAGCAGAGGTTCAAACATGCAGACACTTTGGGTAATTTATTAAATAGACAACAATATTTTAATGACAAAAAAAGGAATAATAATAAATAAATTAATTAATTAATTAAAATAATTGATTAAAATTTTTCTGCAACTGATTATAATTTAATAATCCACTTTCTTGCCTTGTGCATAGGATGGCACCCATGAGGTGATGATCGGTTAGGGGTTTGGGATGTAGTTCACCTATGCCCGAACCACAAACACCTGAGTTAGGGCCTCGATCTTAGAGGCTCTTCAGCAGTTGATCGGTGTTGTGCAGCAACACCTCCCACTACCATAGGAGGCGAGAGAGGAGGAGATTCCGTTAGGAGATGAGAAGCTGATTGGTGAGGATGGGAACTCAGAGCCACTAGAGCATGATACCCGAGGTGGGAGAGGTCGCGTAGCCCTTCCGTTCATCACGAGAGGGTGGCCTCTTACCATCAGAGTCGTTCTCACAGTCTTGAGGGACCATTTGGGGATAGGCAACCCCACTCACCTGTTGGACTACATCGCTAGGATCGGGATACAAGTAGTGTGATTAGAGACCTTCTTTGCTTGTAGCCACCTACTTACACTGGCTCTACAGATGGATTTGGGGCTGAGTCATGGCTCCTTAACTGGATAGATGCTTTGGCTTACAGTCTTATGAGAGCAATATCAAGGCCAGGTTTTCCATACACCTCCTCTGAGATGCAACAAGTGTTTGGAGGAGGAATGACAAGTGGAAGCTCTATTTGACTCAAGAAACAGTGACCTGGGAGTTGTTTCGAGGAGTGATTCAGGGTGTGCTATATATCAGAGCATTTCATGTAGAAGAGGATCAATGAGTTTCATGACTTACGATAGGGATCTGGCACAGTAGCACATTATCAGAGTAGGTTCCTGGATCTTCTGCAAAGTATGTGGAATACCCGCAAGACGAAAAATTATAGGTAAACATATTTATTTTGGGTCCGAATGTAGATATAGAAGAGAGCAATTAGGATGCTATCTCCTTCGATGCTTGAGAAGGCCGTTGAGAAGGCCTACTTAGCTGAGGAGAACAAGACCAAGGCACAGGAGCACCGAGATAGGAACAAGAGCAAGTATCAAGATAGGATTCAGGCCTTTCAGAGTTAGAGGTCATGGGTACAACACCACCCCTGAGGAGGATGCCTTTGGCCTCCACAAGTAGCTACGAGGGCTCCACCACATCCACAGTAGTAAACACAACACCATGGCCACCAGTAGTAGAGGGCTAGACAGACCCAAAGCTTTCAGAAAGGTGGTACTAGAGGAGGCTTAGGTGGAGCCAGGGATAGGAGATAGGGTACTCAAAGGAATGTACACCCACACACACGGTAGTCTACTAGGGTTGGGCTAGTAGGATCAATTCACCGAGTACAGGAGGGACCCCATCTTAGAGGGGTACAAGAGGATGTTTTATTTATGGGTCTCCTGATCACTATGTGCGTATGTGCCTACACAAACCAACTACCATGGATACATAGAGAGCCTCTAGATCTGAGTAGATGGTGGGTGACGTAGGACACACCCATCGTGTATATATGATAATGGTCTATTTGTCGAGTCGAGCATCATGCCCATGATTATTGAGACGACAAGTACTATTAGGGGTATTTCTGTCTTAGTACTTTTTGATTCAGGTGCTTCATATTCTTTTATATCTCCTTCTGTAGTGGACCAGTGTGGGCTAGTGGTGGCTAGGAAACCAGATAGTTGATAGGTTGAGTTGGTCTCTGGGGCCAAACTCGCCATGGACTCATATGTGGAGAGTTGCGTACTTGATTTGGGAGTCTTCTCCACTAGACTTGATCTCCGAGTTCTTCCTCTAGGATCCTATCAGGTAGTTTTGGGTATGCATTGGCTCGAGGCTCATCAAGCTAAGGTAGATTGTAGGAATAAGGTCATTGAGTGCCAGGATGATCTTGGGAGTGTAGTTTTGATATCAAGGATGCAGAGACCTATCTCTTTGCGTATGATCTCAGCTAAGCAACTTAAGCAGAGCATGCATAAAGGTTGTCAGTTGTTTGCTATCACCATCACTGATCGATCAGAGAGCACCCCAGAGCATTCACCCTTAGATGATTATGTAGTTTTGAGGAGTATGTAGATGTGTTTCAGGTGAGCTTCGGGGTTACCACCTGCAGAGAGATGGATTTCACCATTGATTTAGTACTGGATATGCACAGCTTCTAGGGCACCCTATCGATGATGACTCCAAAGCACTTCATGAGCTCAAGATTCGGCTTAGAGGAGTTGTTGGAGAAGGGTCTCATTTGTCCTAGTGTATCTCATTGGGGAGTTCCAGTCATATTTGTGAAGAAGAAGGATGGTTCTCTTAGACTTTGTGTTGACTTCAGGTAGCTAAACAAAGCCATAATAAAGAAATTATCCGCTCCCGGATTGATGACTTGTTTGATCAGATGCGGGGAGCTAGAGTGTTCTCCAAAATCGATCTCAAGTCAGGGTATCATCAGTTGTGCATTTCAAACGCAGACATTCATAAGACAAGTTTCGCACATGTGATGGGCTTTATGAGTTTACAGTTGTTCTATTTAGTTTGACTAATGCCCCAGTTGTCTTCATGAGCCTCATGAATGGAGTATTCAGGACCTTTCTAGATTGATTTTCCTTAGTATTCCTAGATGATATATTGATATATTCTCATTCCGAGGAGAAACACGAGGATCATTTGAGACAGGTATTACAAGTTTTGAGAGAGCAGTTGTATGGGAACTTGGAAAAATGTAACTTCTTCCAGATAGAGATTCAGTACTTGGGTCACATCATATCGGGAGAGGGTATCTCAGTAGCTCCCTCTAAGATACATCCTATCATGGATTGGCCAACACCCACATCATTCACTGAGGTGAGGAGTTTTATGGGTTTAGTAGGTTACTACCACAGGTTTGTTCAGGATTGCTCACCCTATTACTTCTTTTTAAAGAAAAGGGAAGAAGTTTGATTGGTCAGAAAAGTGTGAGTAGGATTTTCAGTTGCTTAAGGAAAGGTTAACCATGACGCCCATCTCAGTAGTTTTAGACCCGACAAAGGACTTTGTTGTTTGTACGATGCATCACTAGAGGGTTTGGGAGCTGTTCTTATGATCCAGAGGATCCTCACAGAGAAACATTGATCTAAGATCTTCTCAGAAATTATTGCAGTCATTTTTAAAGCGTGGAGAAAAATTATACGATTCCGACGACATCTTGTTTGTAGGAAACAGAGCTCGTTTGTAAAAGTTATAGCCCGCTGAAATTTTTGGGCAACTGGTAAAATTTGGAGTGTTGTGCAGGTTGGACGTGTGCACACTCACCAAGTGTTTCGATTATATTGCGACACGTGGATGAATAGTGTGACGTACTAAAAAAATGGGTTTGGAACGCGGTCTTGGACACTCGTTCTCGAGACAAATGGACCCGCTATTTACTTGGTGGGGCCCTCAGCCAGGTTCGACACACTCGATTATGGAGGGGTGCCTTGGCCTCCTTCTCATTTAATCATTAAACCAACTTGTGTATATAAACTCCTATATTTTCCTTTGCGCCATGCATGTGGGACATTGGGCATGCATTATTTAAATTATCCACGCCTAATTACCTATTTGCAATTTTCCACGCATATTTCTATATTGTTCAACGCATTACCTATATTCCATTTTCCACGCATATTTCTATATTGTTCAACGCATTACCTATATTCCATTTTCCACGCATATTTGTATACTGTCCAACGCATTAAACTGTACCACGCATATTTGATGGGATTGTTTGGCGCCTAAAACTAAACAATGTGCCATCCCCAAGAAATGCGCCCCAAGTATAGCGCCCTCCACATAGGCTAAGGCGGCTCTTAAGCCACTTAAAAATGCGCCCACCTACTTTTTAAACCCTTGTCAAAGATTGCATGTGCCAAATGTGGGATAATGATCCCAAGAGGATAAGACAAAAGCAAGGGAGGAGAATGGAACCCGGGTGGGCCGTGTAAAAGGATAAGCACCCAGCCGACATGCTAGGAGGTGTAGAAACAATATAAAAGGAGTGATATTTTATTTGTATAGCATTGGGGACTGTGTAGAATTATTGTAATGCTCATAACTTGAGCTAGGAGTGGAATTTGGAGGAGATGTAAAAAGTAACCCCTGTTATTTTTGACAAAGGAAGACTGTGAGAAGGTCAGAATTTTGTAGAATTATTTGTAAAGAATTATTTTCAAGATTTTAATAGATCGGTCCCATTCAACCGACCGAAGACGTAGGCCTCAAGCGCCGAAATCCGTTATCAATTCTTGCGTCACATTGCTGGTGAATCCTCTTCATTTATTTCAATATTTGCACAGTACTTGCATTTTTTATTCTTTTATTAAAAATAAAAAAGAAATAATGCTCAAATTTTACATCGAAAATCAATACAAAGCAAGAAAAATGTGTGTGCACAATTACTAGTTAAATTTGGTTTTCAGATCATTGGTATCAGAGCTGGTTTTGACTGATTTTTGGTTCAGTTTAATGTGTTTTGGATTACAAGTTGTGTGTTGGATGTTAACAAGGTCTCGATCTAAGAAGGGTGAAGGAGAATTAGTTGAAGGAGATCCCAAAATTGGTACCAGACGATCTCGAAGTCCTACAATGGCGGATCGAGAGGAAGTGGAACAAAAATTTCGTCAATCCTTCCAACAGATGAAGGAAATGGTGGAAGAAATGTACCAAGATAGGAAAAGGGAAAAGGGGACTAGAGAAGGTAAGAAAGAAGAAAGCTCTAGTTCTGACATTCCAAAAAGAGACTCTTTAAAATCTGATTTTCTTTCATTAAAGTTAGATATCAAGTTTGAATTGCCTATGTATACTGGAGAGCTAAATGCAGAGAAGTTGGATAACTGGGTCAAGCAAATAGAAGTATATTGTAGGGTTTAGAGAATTGTTGATGATGAAGCAAAGATTCATCTGGAAACTCTTCGGATGGGTGGAATAGCACTCATTTGGTGGGAGAGTAAGCTTCAGGAAGTGGAAGAAAACAAAGGTATAGAAATCACTTCTTGGTCTGAATTTGTTTCAAATCTTAGGCAACAATTTTATCCTCTTGGTTATAAGCAACAAACTATGATGGATTGGCAAACATTGAGACAAACTAAGGGACAAAGTGGTCAAGAATACACACAAGAATTTAGGAAAAGGGCTCTAATTCTAGGAATTTCCCTAAACACAGAAGAAACACTGCTCAAATATATTGGTGGATTGCATAGTTATCTAAGGCATATGATACTTGTTTTAGGTCCTACTAATCTTGATGCAGTATGTGTTCAAGCAACCCATCTGGAAGCACGAGGGAAAATGAAAAGGAGCTCTCTTTCTCTTCTTTTAATCAGAAGAACAAGCAATATGAAGGAAAAGGTTCGAAAGAACAAGGAAAAGGAAAGGGTAAGCATAAAACAAACTCTACTGTTAAGAAGGAAGATGAAAAACCATTTTGTAATCATTGTAAAAAAAACCATGATGAGTCTAAATGTTGGAAATTACATCCTAAAAAGAAGCCTAAATGGATGGTTAAGAAAGGAAAAGAAAAGAAAACAAACACCGTAGTGCATGATCTTGGTTCTGATTCAGGTGATGAAACCAAAATCATAGCTATGGGTTTACAAGGTAAATCAACTCTTTCAATTTCCAACAATAGCACTACAGATGTTGCATCTTCTTCTAGTAAACAAACTATACCCGATGATAAGAAAAGAAATGAGATTTTCCACATTAGAGTAATTTCAAAGCATACGAAAATTGATACTCTTTTTGAATGTGGATTTCAAGATAATCTAATTTCTGAGGAGGTTATTAAGAAACTAGGACTCAAAACTAAACCACATCCCAAGCCTTATCCTTTGGGCTGGGTTTGTGATGATGCAAAACTACAAGTAACTAAAACTTGTACTTTCAGATTTGCCATTACAGACAAGTTTATTGATGAGGTTGAATTGGATGTAGTTCCTTTGGATATTTGTGGGGTGGTTTTGGGAAGTCCTTATTTGTATGATCGTAAAGCAATTTTCTATAGGGAAGAAAATAAATATTTGCTTGTAAAGGATGGAATTGAGTTTATTATTCGAGCTCACCGTGAAAATAATAATCTATCCTGGTAACTGCAGGTCAAATGAAAAGGCTTGTAAACTCAAGCAAAAGTTTTGTGCTCATGGTGGTCAAAGCCAAGGAAAAATAAAATGAGATGGCTTTTGAGACTTGCGATCTAAAACATAAGGATGAATTGGTAAAAATTGTTTCTCATTTTGATGATGTTTTTCAGGATCCACAAGGTCTACCTCCCAAAAGAGGGGTTCAACATGAGATACAGTTGCTTCAGGATGTACCTCTTCCCAATATCGGAATGTACAGGTTGTCAGTAGTAGAGAACGAGGAAATCAAGAGACAGGTAATGGAACTTTTGGCTCAAGGTATAATCCGTCCAAGTACATCCCCATGTGGTTCACCAATTATAGAGGTTCCTAAGAAGGATGGCCTTGGCGAATGTGTGTTGATTTCCGTGCTTTAAACAAGATTACTATAAAGAATCGTTACCCTCTTCCTAGAATAGATGATTTCTTTGGATCAATTAAGGAATGCAATTTATTTCACTAAGTTAGACTTAAGAAGTGGTTATCACCAAGTAAGAATTGCAGAAGGTGATGTTTGGAAAATACTTTTAAAACGAAACAGGATTGTTTGAATGGTTAGTGATGCCTTTTGGTTTGTGCAATGCATGGCAACATTCATGAGAGTTATGAATGAAATTTTAGACCATTCATTGATAATTTCGTTATTGTCTACTTAGATGATATTCTTATTTTCAAGTAAATCATGGGATGAACATATTAAACACATCCAGAAAGTCTTAGATGCACTAAGGAAAGAGAAATTGTATTTGAAGATGTCAAAATGTGAATTTGGAAAAACATCTTTAATTTACTTGGGGTATATTGTAGGAAATGGAGAATTGAAAATTGATCCTGCAAAAATAGAGGTTATTGTGAAATGGCCTAGACCCACAAATGTGATGGAAGTTAGAAGTTTTCTAGGTGCAGTTCAGTACTGGAGGAAATTTATTGCTAACTTCTCATATATTGCATCTCCTTTGCATGCTTTGACAAGTATTAAACAGGTCTTTCAGTGGGGAGGAAAACAACAAAAAGCATTTGATACACTAAAAGAGAAGATAAGTACCGCTCCAATCTTAGCACTTCCAGATTTACAACATTCATTTGAGATTGAGACGGATGCTAGTGACTACGCAATGGGGGCAGTTTTGATGTAGAACAAATGACCAGTGTGTTACCATTTAGAAACCTTTACAAGTGCGGTAAGAAACTATCCAACTTATGATAAAGAGTTGTATGCTTTGGTTCAAAGTGTTAAAAAATGGAAGCATTATTTAATGGGAAAAGAAAAATTATCCATACTGACCATCAACCACTTCAATATTTACAAACACAAACCAAATTGCAGCAGTCTAGACATTTCAGGTGGATGGGATTTTTGCAACAATTTCATCTTGTAATCAGGTATAAAAAAGGTATTCAAAACAAGGTTGCCGACATGTTATCCAAACCACCAGTGGTAGTAGCATCTATCCTTTTACAGCATAGTTCTTTGGCTCATGTTAGTTACAAGGAACAATATGCAAATGATGTTGATTTTAGAGAAGTGTATGAGGATTTAGTAAGTGGGAAACAAGTAGGAGAAAAAGATTATCATTTGCATGAAGGATTGTTATATCATTCTGGAAAACTTTGTATTCTAGAAAATGAGCGTGTGCATATGATTAGGGAAGCACATACTTCTCTTATTTCAAGGCATTTTGGTGTTAGTAAGACAGTTGCACATTTACAAAAATATTGCTATTGGCCTAGAATGCATGAACATGTAAACCGATATATTAAGGGATGTGTTCTTTGTGCCACAAGCAAGCCAAGTAATAGGAAATTAGGACTTTACACTCCTCTTCCCATTCCAACACGACCTTGGGAAAGTGTTTCCATGGACTTTGTAGGAGGCTTGCCCATGACACGAAAAAAAATGATTACTTATATGTGGTAGTGGGACAGATTTAGCAAAATGTGTGTGTTGGTTCCATGTCCTAAACAAATAATCGGTGAGGGAACCGCACATTTATTCTTTCAGTTTGTTTGGGTTCATTTTGGTTTACCTACTTCAATCATATCTGATCGGGATTCTAGATTTCTTTGGGAATTTTGGTCAACATTGTGGGGGTTAATGGACATGAAAACGAAAAAAGCACTCGCTTTTCATCCATGCTGATCGATGGTCAAACAGAGGTTGTAAACCGCACACGGTGGTACAATTACTTAGGGGCTATAGTAACAAACATCCTAAATTGTGGGATGAACATCTTATTATATGTGCAACATGCTTATAATCGTGCCTTACATTCTTCTACTTTGAAGTCTCCTTTGAGACTTGTTATGGATATCGCCTAATTCTCTATTAGATATATATTATGGACATGAAATTGTTGTTAATAGTGCAAGTGATTCTGACAAGGCTAAAAGATTTGTGCAGAGAATACAACAGGTTCATCAGTATGTCCATGAACAATTGGAGAAAAGCCAGGCTAAGTACAAAGCTAGGCATGATAAACATAGAACTGATCACAAGTTCAAAGTTGGTGATTCAGTTTGGCTTCACATCAGCAAGGAAAGACTGACAGGTGAAGGTAAAAAATTGAAACCTATACGGTATGGTCCGTTCCAAATATTGGAAAAAATTGGTAACAACGCTTTCCGGTTAGATTTACCTCCATATATGCAAATCTACTCAGTTGTAAATGTTGAGAATTTAAGATTGTATGAACCACCTATGATTGTTGATCATGATGATTCTAACATTATGCCTTCCATTGATGATTTTTCTCCTGAGTATCTTGATGAGTTGCAGGAAGACATCATTTTGGACAGGAAAGTAAGAACTTCGTGAAGGGGTGATATTGAGTATCTTCATGTTGGGTTCAAAGGCATGCATCCAAACAAGGAAAAATGGATGGAAACCGAGAAAGGTGAGGGAGAAATACCCTCACCTATTCACCAATTAGGTTGACTTTTGGGGTCCAAAAGTTTCGGTGGGGAGGAATGATCCAGAGGATCCTCACCGAGAAACACCAATCTAAGATCTTCTCGTAAATTATTAGTCATTTTTAAAGCATGGAGAAAAATTATATGATTCCGACGACATCTTGTTTGCAAGAAACGGAGCTCGTTTGCAAAAGTTATAGCCCGCTGAAATTTTTGGGCAACTGGAAAAATTTGGAGTGTTGTGCAGGTTGGACGTGTGCACGCTCGCCAAGTGTTTCGATTATATTGCGACACGTGGATGAATAGCGTGACGTACTAAAAAATGGGTTTTGGAACGCCGGTCTTGGACACTCATTCTCAGACAAATGGACCCCGCTATTTACTGGCTGGGGGCCCTCAGCCAGGTTCGACACACTCGATTATGGAGGGGTGCCTTGGCCTCCTTCTCATTTAATCATTAAACCAACTTTTGTATATAAACTCCTATATTTGCCTTTGCACCATGCATGTGGGACATTGGGCATGCATTATTTAAATTATCCATGCCTAATTACCTATTTGCAATTTTCCACGCATATTTCTATACTGTTCAACGCATTACCTATATTCCATTTTCCACGCATATTTGTATATTGTCCAATGCATTAAACTGTACCACTCATATTTGATGGGATTGTTTGGCACCTAAAACTAAACAATGCGCCATCCCCAAGAAATGTGCCCCAAGTATAGCGCCTCCACTTAGGCTAAGGCGGCTCTTAAGCCACTTAAAAAACGTGCCCACCTACCTTTTAAACCCTTGTCAAAGATTGCATGCGCCAAATGTGGGATAATGATCCCAAGAGGATAAGACAAAAGCAAGGGAGGAGAATGGAACCCGGGTGGGCCGTGTAAAAGGATAAGTGCCCAGCCGGCATGCTAGGAGGTGTAGAAACAATATAAAAGGAGTGATATTTTATTTGTATAGCATTGGGGACTGTGTAGAATTATTGTAATGCTCATAACTTGAGCTAGGAGTGGAATTTGGAGGAGATGTAAAAAGCAACCCCTATTATTTTCGACAGAGGAAGACTGTGAGAAGGTCATAATTTTGTAGAATTCTTTGTAAAGAATTATTTTCAAGATTTTAATATATCGGTCCCATTCAACCGAACCCGGAGACGTAGGCCTCAAGTGCCGAACTCCGTTATCAATTCTTGCGTCACATTGCTGGTGAATCCTCTTCATTTCTTTCAATATTTGCATAGTACTTGCATTTTTAATTCTTTTATTAAAAATACAAAAAGAAATAATGCTCAAATTTTACATCAAAAATCAATACAAAGCAAGAAAAATGTGTGTGCACAATTGCTTGTTAAATTTGGTTTTCGAGATCATCTTCTCGGGAGCATCGGGTGATTTCCTTTGAGTCACGTAAGCTCAAAGACTACGAGCTTAACTATCCTACTCATGACTTGGAGCTTGTAGAAGTTGTTCATGCACTTGTGCGTTGGCGTCATTTCCTTTTGGTAGACCTTTCATTTTGAGGACTGACCACCGTAGCTTGCAGCATATCTTCTCACAGCTGAACCTCAACACTCGACAATGACGTTGGATGGAGTTCCTATGTGAGTACAACATGGAGGTGCAATATATTAAAGGAAAGGAAAATGTTGTTGCAGATGCACTTAGTAGATGATAACATGTACTTGCTTCATTGACACTGCAGTCTGATTTGAGAGACAAAATTCTTGAGCTTCTTCCAGAGGATAGGTTTTATGAGGGAGCTAGACAGATGTTAGAGTCACAGGGTTCATTAGAGGGCAGATATTCAGGGTGCATTTTAGAGACAGATGGTTTACTTCGGTTTCATAGGCGCATCTATGTTCCTTTTTGCATAGCTTCATCCTCACAGAGGCTCACCGAGCTCCATATGCGGCGCATCCAGGAGTGAAGAAAATCCACGTTGATCTGAGGGAGTTATATTATTGGCCAGGTCTTCGACGAGATATAGAAAATTTTGTTGCACAATGTCTTGAGTGTCAGAGGGTCAAGGCAGAGCATTCTCATCCCATAGGACTCTTACATCCTCATGATATTCTAGAGTGGAAATGGGATGTAATCTCCATGGACTTCATAGTAGGACTCCCTATGTCTTCTTATCATCATGATGCCATTATGGTCACTATGGATAAGTTGACCAAGGTTGCGCATTTCTTGCCAACCGAAGTCACCTATAATGCATAGGCATCTCAAAGTATTTATGGAGGACATTGTTACATTGCATGGGATTCCAAAGACCATCATCAATGATAGGAATACCATTTACACTTCAATTTTCTGGACTTCCTTTCAGGCCACTCTAGGTACTCAGATTAATTTCAGCTCAACATATCATCTAGAGACAGATGAACAGTAAAGAGAGGATTAATTAGGTACTAGAGGACATGTTGAGGATGTATGTGATGGACCAGAAGAAGAAGTGGGAAGATTATATTCATTTAGTTGAATTTGCATACAACAACAGCTATCATAGTTCCATTGGTATGGCTCCCTACCAGGATTTGTATGGTCAACCTTGCAGGACACCTCTGAGTTGGGACAAGCTAGATGATAAGATTATTCTTAGACCAACTTACCTTCAGGACTTAGAGCAGCAGGTTTTTCTGATTAGACAACGTCTTGAGTAGGCTAGAGAACGCCAAAAGGTGTATGCAGACACCAAGAAGACTGATCGTGACTTCTCTGTGGGTGACAAAGTTTTCTTGAGAGTTCATCCTCATAAGAGCCCAATCTGTTATGGAAAGGGTTCTAAGCTATCACCTCATTTTTTGGGGTCATTTGCTATTTTAGAGGTCATCGGTCCAGTTTCATATCGCCTAGCATTGCCACCATGCCTTGCACAGGCCCACGATGTATTTCATGTTTTTGTACTAAGTAGATATGTACCATATCTTTCTCATGTTTTGGATTGGTCGGAATTAGAGGTAGAGGATGGAGGGCAGTGGAGACTGGATCCCATACGTATACTGGAGCACCGAAGGTTGGCCCTTCGGGGTCAATACTTGGACTAGGTTAGAGTGCATTGGGACATATATGATGAGACAACAGCTACTTGGGAGGATGCTACACCATTGAGGGCTAGATATCCCTAACTCTTTCAGTGACTTCCAGGAGGAAGTCTGATTTTAGTAGAGGGGGATGTAAAGCCCACATTTTTATAGCCTCAATTATTTGTTGTTCTCTTTACTCATAGGCATGTTTTGACAGGGATTTGATATATTTTGGACATTATATTAGGATATTTGATCTTATTAGAAATGTATGGAGATTTAGGCATATAACGCCAATTTAGCTTGATTGCTATGTTGTCATCTCATCTTATGATGTCATGGACACTAACTGATATGATGTTGTTTGGACCGTATTTATAATTGATGGATACTTAGTTTAGATTTCATGGTTGGATTTTATGGATGTATGTCACTTTATCGTTATGTCTAACTCATGGTGAATTGTGCATGTTGTCGCATTTTTGATTCCAGAATGAAGATATGATAGTATAGAATTCATTGATTTCTTATTGAGTAGTTGATTCACATTTTATCGTATAGGTGCGTTTAATGTGTGTAATGAGTGTGCAGGTGACAGGTCACAGGAGAACGTGGGATTTAGGGCAGTTACACAATTTTGCACAAGCAGCCCATGGGGCTAAGTCCTAACCGTGTTTATTGTATGAGGCCTTAGTATTAGAGTTTATTGTTTTGGGCACCATGAGTGACCCTCATTTGTAATGTAATATGTCTTGTAATATTAATCTTTCTTAGGATGTTTAGTTTGCGTTGTAAACTTGATTTGGGGACTTAATGGCCCCCACTTACATTAAATTTTGAGTTTGTATAATGATGTATTTAATTAAATGGGATTAGGGTCACATGTGAACCCTTGGGTGGGCCCCACATCCTCTACACTTGTGCACAAATGTATCAAACCCGAAATTGGGCTATTTTAGGCATTTTTAACAGCCCCTTTTAGTTTGGGAGTTCACTTAGCATGAAAATGGGCCCTTGCACCCTACCTAATAGGTAGGGAGCTTACTTCCAAGGCATAGAGGGAGTTTCCTCCATTTTTCCTCCCTTGGGTCACATCAATGTAAGGTGGATGGGTATGTGTGTTTTGTTAAAAGTTTCACAAGTTTGTTTTGTTGTTCATTTTGAGTAATTTGGGAGAAGAGGGTTAAAATCTATTTTATCCTTTCTCTATTTTATGTTGGGAATCTTTGACCTTGAGGGAAGAGAGGGGTGACACATGTCACCCCCTCATTTGTGAGGATTTTTGTTGGCTCCTCTTCAAATTCTCCCTCATGGGGAAAGAAGAGAAATTTTTTTTTGGGGGAGCTTTTGCTTGGAGGCTTGTGGATTTTGGAGCTAGAGCTTGCTTGGATAAAGAAGTGGAAAAGTTAAAAGTTGGAGAGCTTTTGGAGGTAGGCTTCTTGAGTTCTTTTTTTGTGTTTTATTTCATGTTAGATATTAGTCTTGTTTGTTTAAAATGTGTGTTACCATTTGTTGTTATGTTTGTTGCTTTATTTTCCTCCATCCATCATATGACATGATGGATTTTTAGAGTTTGTGGGAGAAGAGAGAGGGATTTTTCCCTCTCAATCCTCATGGCTTGATGGGAAATCCATGTAGGATTTTAGTTACTCCCCTCAAATGGTTTGAGGTGGGGAAGGTGGTTCATATGGTTTGAACCCCTTCCCCATTCTTGGAGAGGAAACCCTTTTGGGTTTGAAAATCCTCCCAAGAAGGATTTTGGTGAATGGATGGAGAAATAAGGAGGGTTTGATGACTTTGGAGGAATAAGGAGGTTGTGGAGATTCTTTTTATTTGCAACCAATGTTGGCTACACTCTTGACACTTAGAGATCTCTTTCTTCTCTTCCCCATTTTGGAGGTATAATATGGATTCTCCTCTTTTCCCTTATTTGTTTTATTTTTTCTCCTTGGTGATTGTTTCTTTGTGCATGGTCTTAGCTTGTATGTGAATATAATTTTGGATTGTTCTCCCTTACTCTTGTGCAAAAGCTGTGGATAGTAGTCCTCTTTCCCATGGGCTTGGGGGAGGATAGCATGCCTTCCAACCTTGGAAAGGCATGTAATGATGCCTAAAGGTTGGGTGGTTAAACAAGCCTTGTTCTCTTGGAGTTGGATTCTTGTAAGAGTATTCAAGTTTGGATCTCAAGTATAGAGATTATTGGAGGTTGTGGCATTTTGGTCTCTCTTTGTCCTCTCAAATTTTTTGAAGCATCACTTTCATTGTATCTCTAAGAACATGGCTATGAGGAAACCTTCATGTTCTTGTAAATTCCTCCTTTTTGTATTTGAAATTTCTTGTAAACTTGAGTCATTTTGTTTTAGCAATCTCTTTTTATCCTTGTAAAGAAACTTGTAATGTGGTATCTTGAGTGTTTCATGTATTTTAGAAATATATTGGATTTGTGAGCTTAAACCTTTGAAAATGAAGGCTTGTAAGTTAGTTGAAAATTTCTTAGCAAGGATCGTTAGGATTCTAGTTTGGAAGGAAAGTTGATTTATTGAATCTATATTGTGATTCTTGTTAGAGATCCTCTTCTTGAAAGGTTTTATAATATTATTGTATGGAAAATAAAATGCCATTGTTGAAGTACATCTCTTCTTGTAATATTTGAAAATTAAATGAATAGAATAAAATCAGTTTTACTCTCTTCCCTTGTTAAGGTAATGAAATGGATATAATAGTTAGATCAAACATGGATATACCCTTTCCTTCACTAAGATATTAAATTAATTCTAAGTCTCTCCTATCATTTGAAATATCTTACCTACAACCTCCTTATCTCATAATCTACTAAACCCACTGGTTATAGGTATAATGAACAAGACTATAGAGCTGAATATTTTCCCTCAATATCTAAACTAAATCTATTAGTTTTTTTACATTCGAATCAATTTTAAGGCTGTATGAAATATAAGTAGAGTTAAATTTATATTTCTTGTAGTTATATTTTGAGATGTAAATTTCTGCTACTTCTCACTTTACTCTTATATATTAATATGAGTATATATCTTACAATAGGA
This sequence comes from Taxus wallichiana var. yunnanensis, assembly GCA_018340775.1. Taxonomy (NCBI): domain Eukaryota; kingdom Viridiplantae; phylum Streptophyta; class Pinopsida; order Cupressales; family Taxaceae; genus Taxus; species Taxus wallichiana. The sequence continues at coordinate 822,228,176 of CM031242.1, read as the reverse complement.
GGGATGGATATATATTGAAAATAAAAATACGTCTTATCTTATATATTGCACTATAAAATAAATTAATAAATATATCGTATCAGATATATCTATATTAGAAGTTTGTACAAAAAATATAATATATATAGTTATATAAAATATAACACAGACACACACACATAGATATATATATATATATATATATATATATACGTATTAAATCTTAAAAAAAAAGAATAAAGAAATCAAAGTTTTTTTTTTTTAATTTATTATTTTTGGTGGGCAAGATCCCAACCCCACACAGACCCAGATCTCCCACCACACCACCGCTCTCCCCATCCTCCCTTCCCCTGTGCTGCCATTCTCCCCAACCCTGCTCCACCATCCTCCACAGTCCCCACACCCCCGTGTAATTCCCTCCCACTCCACGCAGCGGTCCCATACCCATAACCCACGCTACCACTGCCCACCTACATAGCAATACCCCTTTACGTGCCCACTCCCTTCCACCGATCCTCTTCCCATGAATCCCCCTTCTCTTTCTTCAAGTAGGCCTAACCACCGTGAGCCCCGAATGCACGCACTCCCTCCTAATCCATGGCCAGAGAAAAATGTATATTTATCATTAATGGCCTGTTGGTTTGGTTTTCATAAACAATACAATGAGGAAAATAGTCTTCCAAACCATGAATCAAGCCTCCATAGTTCCTCCTCCACCTACAAGAAGAAACAAAAATAAACAAAAAATGAGAGAACATGGTATGGAAAAGAAAAGAAAAGAAATAAAGATGCATTAGGGAAAACCTAGGGAAGATTTAAAATCAATGGTCAAGATGTGTTCCATCCTAGGGCTCTCATTCAACCCTACATTTCTTTTAAGTCATGATCATTTCATGGGAATGGGAAAATAATATTTATGGAGGGTGTGGCAAGCTAATAAATAAAAAGAAAATTAATAAATATTAAAAGGGGTGTAGTAACTTTTAAAGTGACCTTAGTAAGCTCAACAGAATGAATAATTAGATTACTAGGGGCAAATGAGTTATTTAATTTTTGAGCTAATTTATAAATTGGTATAAAATAAATCTTAAGGGGATTATGGTTAAGCATATACATTAAGTAATCATTAATCAAAATAAAAATTTCCGCAAATTTTTAGGCACATTTGGGGAGAAGCGTTTACGGTGTCCCATGGCGGGGCGTCACACCATCAGATATAACCAAGAAGGGTATTGCTTAGCAGTTTTATTGTGAAATAATAAGCATTTTTTATTAATGATTACAATGGAAGGAAGTGTTTATGTATTTTGAGTACAAGGGCATAAATAGGCTTAAAAATTGAACTAAATCAAATCCTAAGAATATACCAAAATGTACAAAAAACTCAGAATCAGAATTAGTGTATAATTACCTTGAATTGGAAAGAGAAAGTGCTAGAATCAGAGTAAGGAAAAACTGAACCCAATTCTGCCAAATAGGTGACTATGTTGGTGATTCTGAATCGAGAACAAACATAGAACAACATCAGAGACAAACAATGTAAATTTGGTGATCTGGAACTTTTTTTGGGACATATTTAGATGGGTCAAGTTCATCCACCTAACTCATCTTGCACCACTGAACTCAACCTACACTTTCTATGTAGAATTTGAATTTGACTGCATGTTTGTCCAAGTCTGCTCTGTAATAACCTTTCTCAGATTTTTGTAATGAGTGCGACTCTCCAGATATTGTCTCTCCTTAGAAAAACTCAAAGGAACATGAAAAGAAAGCCCCCGACTAGGCTAAACTATCCTTCAATGAAATTCCAATGAAACATTGCACTACACATCTATGAGAGGTAGGGATTACACATCTGTGTGAGGTAGGAATGATGTAGATGCATATCTACTTCCAATTCGAGTGTAGTGTTTTCCCTTCTCTCTCCATATGTCCTCAATAAATGCATCAAAAGAGTCCCTTCTTTTGACACAAGACACTTGGCAACATACAACTTTGTATTTGGATATGCTTCAAATCTAGTAGGAGGCCTTAGTCTTCTCTTGTAGACTTTGGAGTGTTATTGGATGTGTATAGCTAAAGTATTAATTTATGTGTCTTTATGTCCTCCTTAGCTGTAAATGACCTCTAGGGGTATTGTTTATATTAAAAGGGTATTGTTTATATTAATTGGATTTATCGCACATGCTGACCTTAAATTCAAATCTCGGGCAACCTCAGGAATGTTCCCAAATGGAAGGATGACTGTTGGGAAGAAGGCGATAAATTCATATGGCAAACTTGTCCTTGCCAAAAATGGTGGGAGAAGTTTAGAATGTATGACCCCGAGTCTGTAGAGGTGTGTTGAGTGTCCTAGGAAAATTGGAAATGATCCTAAGAATGTATAAAAGGCAATTACAGGTGACATAAATGATGTAGAGTTTATTAGAAGGGGCAAAAGGATGCCAAAAAGAGCCAAATGTGTGCTAAGGTCCAAGTGTCTTAAGAGGTGTCAAAATTGATGTTGGCACATGCCTTGTACCAATATTAGGGTAATATAGGAAGATAATGTACTAGTATGGATATCTTAAATATATATATCTAAAAAAACGCTGAGAGATATCAATCTCAAAGCCTTTATTTTGGACTTTTCACATATTGTAATTATTAATAAATTCATTTCTTTTTGACATGTTTTCCATGACTAGTGACAAATGGTGTGAATCTAGATACACTAATGTGTGAGGCTTGATTAAAAAATTGCATAAAAAAGGACTCCAAAACCCACCGTATCACCAAGATATCATGATTTTTCAATTGACATTCTTAATGATGGTCAAATGGATGTCAAAGGTTGGAATTAATAGCGAACACACTCACTACATTACAACCCACCCCCCCTTTAGCATACCATTATAGAATGCTTCTCGATATTAAGGCTGGAATTAAAACTGAAAATGCTCACTACATTATAGTCCACCCCCCCCACCCCCACGATGCCATTGTAGAATGCCTCTCGACGTAATTCAATTAGAGTTATTATATATCATTATATGAGATGCTTCTATGTTGTCTTTTTATGTGCAACCAAGTCAATAGAAAATTGTGTTTATTTTGGACTGAAATTCTAAGTTATCAAAAGATTGGAACATGGATGGTTGAAAGAAATTCATGATTTTGTTTCTTTATTGGATCTACAAATTATATAGCTTGTCATTTTTTTCCTTTTCTCTCTTAGAGCAACATAAACATTGGTTACCATGTTTTGTATCATTGGAAGCATTAAGGGTGTGAGATAAGCCCATAAAATACAATAGTAATCTAAACTTGTACATAAACACTTGGGGAAAACTCAAGTGGAATTACTTTAGAATAAGTCATTTAGTTGACCTGTGGATGGTCCATGCTTATGGATGGTACTATAGAATATAGTAGGCATACATTGCAGGGTAATTTATTGACTGCAAATCAAAATAACCATCAGGATCTTATGTGTTAGGGAACGTTGTAGAATGAATTGATTTCAAAGAAGATGGATATAGGAATTTGGATACTGCTGAATCCTGAGTAGGGATGATCTCTTGGTATGGCACTGGAAATTTGAAGTTTGAACTTGTATAATTTTAACATCTGTGAATAATATCATCAATGTTGTGAATGATTTTAATGATTTGAACATATGGAAACTCCTCTTTGAAAAAATTTCTTTGGGAAGTTAGCAAAATAGCTTATATGCCAAGGGTATTAAAGCTAATCAAGTCAAGGGTATCATATGCCTCTTAGTCATCATTACCTGATCAAGCTTCCTCTCTATGTTAGAGAGCACACATTCAAGGAATTTGAATAAATCAGTCACTAGAATCATACTCAGCGAGTACTTTGGCAAGTTGATTTTTGACTTGGAATTAGAAGTTAGATTCCAACAAAAGCTCAGCCAAAACTTGGCAATTGAAAAAATAAAAATAAAATAAATATCGTGTTTAGATTTTTTTTTTATAATCTGCATTCCATATAAAATGAACTCAAAATACACACAAAACTAATCAATTATAGCTACCATATAGAAGTATACACCAAGAAGCAAATAAATAATGTGATTTTGACTATTGGAAGTTGAAAAACCGGGATGAAAGAATATTTGAAGCAGATTGGAAGCAAAAACATGGAAACCTTTCTCATATCAACAGTTGTCATATTTGGAGCAAAATTCCACTTCTCAATCCATATAATACACTAGCAACAAGCATGAACACGAATGGATCTGCTAGTTATATATTGTAGGTTATTTTTTATTTTATTATTCCTCTCTTGCCTACCCACAATTTTATTTTGCAACAATTTATGCATAATGGAATGAATTCCATCTTTGACATAATTTAAGCTGACAAAATGATCTTTAATATAGGCTACCACCAGAGGAGAAGAAGGCATGACTCTGTTTTTTGTTTGTTGCAACCCTAATTGTGGTTATCGATGGAGAGATTTGTTGGAAAATCAAATGGGCATTAAATGTGAAACTAATTTATGTCTTCCACCAGATTTAGTTCACTGACATCACAAATTTGTATTTAATTATATCAGCTACATATTTACTTTTTGGTTGAAAAATTCTCCTTGATCATCTCTTATCAGAGATCTTCTATTGCCTTGTAAGGCAAGTATTTTGTGTAGGTGCATGTTATTAAAGGATTCATGTTTTATTGTGTAAGAGCATATAGAGAAAGAAAGGATGAAAAATTAGATTTAGGAGAAGAAGAAAAGAGTGCGCAGTCCCAACTCAAGTCTGGACTATTTTTTATGAAAGAAAACTTCATTACAATATTTTGATGTATGAATGAAGGTTTTGTGTGCAGTTGTAGCTTTTGTTCATTCTTGGAAAATATAAATGCATTGTTGAAGCAATTTGAATCCTAGATCTATGTTATTTGAAGCCAAGATTGTTGTTTTATTTTGCTATTATAAATTTATGTAGTTTTCCTTTCTTTCCTGTTCCAAATCTTTCATTAAAATTTGTTGTGTTTTATTCTCTATTGATGTCTGTAGATTCTGTAGTTTCTATAGATCCTCATATTCCCTTCATCTGGCATCAGAGCCAGGATAAACCCTGCTTCTATTTCTTTTTGGGTTTTTAGTTTTTCATTTGGCAGCCATTAATGGCTTCTACGTCTGGTGCATCACTGGTTAGTGTGCAAACTCCTATCTTCACAGGAAAAAATTATGAATATTGGTCTTTGACCATGAAAGCTTTGTTTTGGTCTCAAGACATTTGGGAAATGGTTGAAAATGGTTACTAGGAACCAATAGACCAGGTAGCATATAATGCTCTTACACAAGCTCAAAAGGACACCTTGAAGGAACAAAGGAAGAAGGATGGAAAAGCACTATTTTATATCCATCAAGCAATGCATGAGAGCATACTCCCAAGAGTTCCAGCAGCAAAGCAAGCCAAGGAAGCATGGGACACACTCCAGATTGCTTATCAAGGTATGGACAAGGTTAAAACTGCTAAGTTACAGCTCCTTAGAAGAGAATTTGAAAATTTGTCAATGAGAAACTCAGATTCAGTAGAGTCTTTCTTTACTCATGTTGTTGGTCTGATTAATCAAATCAAGTCCCATGGAGAGGTCATAGAGGATAGGAAGGTTGTTGAGAAGGTGCTTAGGAGTCTCCCTTCTAAATTTGATCTTGTAGTTGTGGCTCTAGAGGAAACCAAAGATTTGAGTCAGTTTAGTGTTGATGAACTTCATGCCTCTCTTATCAATCATGAATATAGACTGAATAGATCAAATACTTCAGTTGAAAATACATTTTCATCTCATATATCTATAACTCATGGAAGAGGAAGGAGGAGTTTCAATCCTAGAGGTAGAGGGAGAAGTTCTCCTAGAAGTGGATGTGGTAACAGTCCTGCAAATGTTGGTGGTAGAAGTCAAAATCAGAATTTCAGTCACCCAAGTGGCCAAATATTTGACAAGTCACACATTCACTGTCACTATTGTAAGAAGTTTGGGCATTATGCTCATGAATGTAGAAAAAACAATATGATTAGCATAAGCAAGGTCAAAATCAGCCAAGCAACACTCTCTCAGGCAACATGTTCATTGCATGCACTAAGATTGTTGAAGCAATCCCTACAAACTCTCCAGTTGAGTGTAATTTTGTTCAAGAAATCCTATGTTACATATGGTATTTAGATTAGGGCTACAATAATCACATGATAGGTAATAATATTTATTTTCTATCTTGGATGAATCAGTTCAAACTTATGTTACACTTGGTAACAACAAAAAAGTCAATATTTTGGGTAAAGGTATAGTTAATATTCTAACTAAAAAGGGAGAGCTGAAATTTATGCCTGATGTATATTATGTTGCTGGTCTAAAACACAACTTGATGAGTATTGGACAATTGATACAAAAGGGCTATAGAGTGTACATGGAAAACAATGAGTGTGTCATTTTGGACAAGCTTCCAAGCAATATGATTATTGCCAAGGTGCAGATGAATATAAACTGCATGTTTCCCTTAAAAATAAGGTTGGCTATGAGAGAAAAAATAGCTCAAGCTGTTCATGAGACAAATAATGTAAATTTTGGAGCAGCTTTTAAGGTAGAAGATACAAAATCTGCAGTAGCCAAAGAAAGCTACGGAAAATTTCAAGACAGCTACGGAAAGGTTCAAGATACAAAATCAGCAGTAGCCAAAGATAGCTACGAAATGTTCAAGACAACTCCAGAAAATCTAAAGAAGAAAATGATGGTTCTATAGAAACTCGGAGTAACGTTTCAATCAGTAGTAAAGGATGAGTCTTGGCTATGACATTTTAGATTTGGGCATTTATATTTTGGAGCACTGAAACTACTACATATGAAGAATATGGTGAAAGGTTTGCCATTAATTGAGAAACTGGAAAGAGTTTGTGAAGGATGTATTATGGGAAAACAACATAGAGAGTCATTTCCGGTTGGCCAGTCAAATAGAGCTACAACACCACTTGAGATTTTGCATTCAAATATTTGTGAGGAAATGCAAACACCGTCTATAGGAGGATGCACTTATTTTCTTACTTTTATTGATGATTTCACAAGAAAAACTTGGGTTTATTTCTTAAAACACAAATATGATGCATTTTCTTATTTCCAGTAGTTCAAGGCACTTGTGGAGAAGTAAAGCGGCTACTACATCAAGGTTCTAAGGACAGATAGAGGCGGTGAATTTATATCTAATGAGTTTATACATTTTTGCAGATCTTATGGCATACACAAGAAATTTACAGCCCACTATACACCTCAGCAAAACGGTGTGGCAGAGAGAAAGAACTGAACAATTATCAAGATGGCTCAAAGCATGATGGTAGCCAAACATCTACCTAATGAATATTGGGCTAAGGTAGTGGAAAATTCTGTTTACATCATGAATAGGTGCCCAACAAAGAGTGTAAGGAAAAAAGTTCCTCAAGAGGCTTGGACAAGAAGGAAACATAGTGTCTCTCATATGAAGGTATTTAGATGCATTGCATATGCCCATATTCCAGATGAGTTGAGAAAGAAGTTAGATAATAAGGGGAAAAAATGTATATTTGTTGGTTACTCAAAGGAAACAAAAGCATATAAGTTGTTTGATCCTATCAATAGGAAAGTTATAATCAGCTGTGATGTTCAGTTCGTGGAGGATGAAGCATGGGATGGAAGCATAGAAAGGACTTTCATAATTGAAGCTATTATCCCTAATAATAATATGGCGGATGAAGTGTTTCTAACACCAAATATAACTTAAACAGCAACTCCTTCCAATCCTGGGATGGTACCACAAGTTGCACCTCAAGCTACACCTTCATTCACACCAAGGAGATCTTCAAGGCTGTTGTGCATACCAACAAGGCAACAAGGCTCACAAGCATCTAAATCAATTGGTATCCTTGGAGCAACATCATCTAGCACTCCAAGTAGTACTTCATCTCCGGATCTAACTCTAACAAGCTTGATGCCATGAAAAACAAGGAGTTTGAGTGAGTTGTATAATGTTGACACAACAAATTCATTTTCAGCTTTTGCTTTATTTTCTCATATTGATGATCCATTAACATTTGAAGAGGATGTGAGTAGTGACATATGGGCATAAGCCATAGATGAGGAGATTGAATCCATTGAGAAGAACCAAACATGGGAGTTGGTTGATTTACCTGAAGGTAAAGATGTAATTAGTGTCAAATGGATTTATAAGACTAAACGAGATGCTGATGGAAATGTGCAAAAGAATAAAGCAAGGCTAGTTGCAAGGGGTTTTACACAACAGCCTGGTATAAACTTCAATGAGACATTTGTTCATATTGCTTGATTGGATACAATTAGGACTGTTTTAGCTATTGCTTCCCACAACAAGTGGCCTATAAATCAAATGGATGTAAATTTTGCATTTTTAAATGGCTATTTAGAGGAGGAAGTGTATGTGGAACAACCACAAGGCTATGAACTACCGGGTCATGAAGACAAAGTTTATAGGTTGAAGAAGGCACTCTATGGAATAAAGCAAGCTCCAAGAGCTTGGTACAGCCACATTGATGCCTATCTCATTCAAAATTGTTTCCAAAGAAGCATTTATGAACCAACATTGTACATCAAACTCAACAAGCAAGGTAAAATTTTAATTGTTTGCTTGTATGTGGATGAAATAATCTTTACCATTGATCTAAACATAGATTCTTTCAAATCAACAATGAAGAATGAATTTGAAATGACTGATTTGGGTCTTATGAAGGATTTTTTGGGGATTGAAATCCATCAATCCAATGATGGTATATTTATTTCTCAATTTAAATATGCAAATGAAGTTTTGAAGAGATTTAATATGGAAAAGAGCAAGGTATCCCCAACATCGGTTATGACAGGAATGAAATTAAGCAAGGAAGATGATGGAGCATGTGTGGATTCTACATTGTTCAAGAGGCTGGTTGGAAGCCTTATGTACTTAACAACCACAAGGCCGGATATTATGTATGGTGTAAGTCTGATTTCAAGGTTTATGGAGTCTCTGAAAGACTCACATTGGCAGGCCGATAAGAGGATATTGAGGTATGTGAGTGGTACAAAGGATTTTGGTATATTGTATTCCACTTCAGATGATTTTAGTCTTGTTGGGTATACCGATAGTGATTTTGGGGGCAGCATAGATGATAGAAAAATTACTTCTAGGTATAATTTTCACTTTGGTACAGGTGTTGTGTCATGGGCATCGAAGAAACAACCCATTGTGACTCTTTCTTCAGTTGAAGCTGAGTATGTGGTAGCCACTAGTGCTACATGTCAAGTTGTTTAGATGTGAAGGATGTTGAAAGATTTGATGCATGATCAAAAGGAAGCCATTACAGTATTTTGTGATAACAGTTCAGCCATAACATTATCTAAAAATCATGTGTTTCACAAGAACTAAGCATATTGACACAAGGTATCATTTTATCAAAGAGCTTGTAAGCAAAAAGAAATTTGTCTTGATTTCGTAGGTCTGAAGATCAGTTGGCTGACATATTATAAAACCATTGGAAAAATAAACATTTGAGTATTTACGAAGTGGCTTAGGAGTTTGTGACTTTACACAAGTTAGAAGCTCCGGAAAAATGTCAGTTAGCTCCGGAAATGTTACAACAAATTATGAACAAACTTGATTCAAACTTTTGATGATCTCCAGTTATTCATAATTAAGGGGGAGTGTTGGAAAATCAAATGGGCATTAAATGTGAAACTAATTTTTGTCTTCCCCTAGATTTAGTTCACTGACATTACATATATATATATTTAATTATGTCAGCTACATATTTACTTTTTATTGAAAAATTCTCTGTATCATCTCTTGTAAGAGATCTTCTGTTGCCTTGTAAGGCAAGTATTTGTGTAGGTGCATGTTATTAAAGGATTCATGTTTTATTGTGTAAGAGCATATAGACAAAGTAAGGAGGAAAAATCAGATTTAGGAGAAGAAGAAAAGAGTGTGCAGTCTCAGCTCAAGTTTGGACTATTTTTGATGAAAGAAAACTTCATTACAAGCTGTTGATGTATGAATGAAGGTTTTGTGTGTAGCTGTAGCTGCTGTTCATTCTTGGAAAATATAAATGCATTGCTAAAGCAATTTGAAGCCTGGATCTGTGTTATTTGAAGCCAAGATTGTTGTTTTATTTTGCTGTTATAAATTTTTGTAGTTTTCATTTCTTTCCCTGTTCCAAATCTTTCATTAAAATCTACTACGTTTTATTCTCTATTGATGTTTGTAGATTCTGTAGTTTTTATAGAACATCGTATTTCCTTCAAGATTAAGCTTTGTCTTGGAGTCACAAGAATTAAGGGTCCTTATGTAAGTTAATAAGTTTAACATTTCCTTCTGGATTAGGTATATTATCTTTGTATGTTCTAGGCAGATCTTTTAGCTTCATTGGTAACATAAAAATTGGGAAGTATCAGTAATTATTTCTGTTTCAATAAAGACCTTAAGAAATTCATTCGTTTCTTATGTGGCTCTATCCATATTGTGTTGGCTTATTTATATGGTTTTTTATTCTTGAGTGGTTGATAACATAGTGACTTCCATTGTAGCCAGATCTATATGTTGAGCCAAAGATTCTACTGTTCTATTTACCAAGCAAAACATTTGTTTTGCATGTTAATTTTTGTTTGGACAATGCTTATGGAATTAATTTCAATGATATTAATGGAACTAGAGGCTTTTGAACTTGTTTTCCATGGTTTAAATTTGTAGTGGAACATAAGACTTCTGATGATGATGGCCTTTACATCAATACAGTCAGACGTGTACTAGCATTGTATAAATTACACTGGAGACAGATAATAGAGGCAGGCTTTAATGTGAATCACATGGAACTTTTATGATCTATTCAAAATACAGGAGCCTTTTGTCTTACTTGTGAATATTGAAATGAGTAGGGTTCATATTGACTGCTTGTTAATTTCTGCTCTGAATAATTAATGTGCCTTTTGTGTATCTTATGCCATGGGTAAATTAAAAAACTGCTTACCAGAAGCAAGAAGACAAACTGTGCAAATAAATTTTGAGGAGTGGGGTGGACAAATATTTAATATTTGATAGAAATGGAAACATTGTTCATTTGATGGCATACTACATAATGCGGTTGATTGTATGTTTCAGGATGTGCATGCATACTGTGAACCCATGACAGTTGCATTACCATAATGTGAAGGATATTGGTTTTTTTCTTTTGCTATGAATAATTACAATTTGTTTCATGTAATTTTAGTAATGTAGTGTTTTGTCCAATAAAGGTGTCTGTTTTTCTAGTTTTCATCTATAATTCTTTGTTGTGATTGCAAATAGAAAAGCCATAACTGTACTGACAATTGGAAGTAATCTAGATCTGGGAATATAGGTGGCATAATTATTTTTTGCCAAAGTCATTAAGGTCATGAGGCTAGATCTAATGTGCATAAATTGTTGGGCATTGATTATAATGCTTTGTTCACCTATTCTTTTGTTGACCTTCAAATGTCATCATTGAATACCTTAGCATTGAATTTCATCATTCCACACATTGATGTATATCTTAAACAAATTTTAAAATACGAGCCTTGAGAAATTTTGGGTGAACATGTTCATGAATTAAGTGAATTGAATAAAATAGTGCATTTAAGACTTAAAAGGAAGAATCAATAGTTTGTGTATAGAAATATTCATTAGTAATTTTGTTTAAGTCTTTGCTCAAAACAGACATGAATAGGGAGACAAAACTTTGTTATTCAACATACATTTATACATTTGCATAAATGTATATAGTATGGTGCTTAGTCTAACATGTCTAAAAAACCTAATAAAACAAAACAGCCCAAGAGAAACACCAGACACATCAAACACCAAAATTATGCGGTGTAAAGTCCTTGCCATAGGAGAAAAAATGAGTGATAATCTGATCCAACATGGGTGTAGAGGTCAATAAGAATTTGGCAACACCGGTCTCTAAGTGCCTCTTACACAGATTATCTTTCTATGACTTCTTCAATTGGGATACCCCAAATCTATTTTACTCTATACACACTTCCACAAACCTTGTTGTTATGGCTTCATTTCAATTGCCAGGCATGGTAATTGAATACACATATCTTGCTCTTCCATTTCAATAGTTGAGATGGTAATTGAATACATATTTTTAGCTCTTTGATTTCAGTAGTTGAGATGGTAGTTGAATACATATTTTTTGCTCTTTGATTTCAGTAGTTGACCTGGTAATTGAATACATATTTTTTGCTCTTTGATTTCGGTAGGTGAGCATTCTCCTCAAGTATTTTGTGATCTTGTTGTCTATTATGTCATTGGGTGTTTTTAATTGTCATTTATCGTTACTTAAAAAAAATTCTCATTTTTTTCTTAACCTTAAAGTTCTTCTGTAGAAAAAAGCATGCTCAATGGCAATGCCACGCGGGTGATTTGAAACTTTTTGTGCTTATTACATCAATAAATATTTCTTAATGAAAATTCCATGAGGTTGGCTTGAAATTTGATGTGCCTACTACATCAATAAACTTATTGTGATCGATACCGTTCACCAAGCCCGAATCGAGAGTGTCACATTAACTAATTTCAAACATTGAAAATTGTCTTATGCTTGCATAATTAGGCTTCCTTATTTGGTCTAGGTGGAAAAGCCAGATGTAATGTGCAATATTGATCAGAATTTTAAAATGGTATCAATTGTGATAAGCTGACATAAGAGTGGCAGTTAATTAGTTTGTCTGAAAAATCATGCACTATTAAAAAATTGCTATCACAACAATCACTTATTTACATCTTGCTAATTAAGAGTAGGCCCTTAGTAGGATGGTGTAATGGTTGATATAAAAGATCTTACCATCATCCCTTGATTGAACATATGAAGATTTTATACTTCTATTTTCTAAGGAGAGTGCAATTCACATATGAGACATTATAGTGTTTTAGGTCACTCAAAACATAGATGAGAGCCGCTTTTTGAGAGAAATTCAATCAGATAATAAGATATCAGGGTTCATCGAGGCATGAAGACACTATCATTTCACTTGTAGAGGCACTTTGAAAACTTAGGGAGCTCAAAACATTACATGTAGGTCATTATAGTGGAGTCAAAACACATTTTCAATGAAAAATGGCTCCTACGGGATTTTAAGTGCAAATTATGGGCTCAATTGTTCTAATAGTATTCTCAATCTAAATTTATATTCAAGAGCTTTATGATGAGATTAAGAACATTGAAATCTACATCTCTCTTCTAGATCTTTCAGATGAGATTAAGAACATTGAATGAAAGTCTGCAATAAAGGATATGGCTCTTAGAGGATTTTATGAGCTGCTTTTCTTTAAATGGGTCTTAGGAACTGACACCTACTTAATTGTTATTGAAAGTGATATGTGGGCCAATATCATGCTCTTGTGGTCCCAATATTCCCATTAATTCTTCATGGGCCATGTGTCTCCCTATTCTGGATTGTGCCAAGTAGCATATTTGGATGCTCTTTTTATGGTGTGGTCCCCGTCTTGTTTGAGAACTTCTGTAGTTCCCACATTTTTATAGCCTCAGTCACTTGTTGTTCCTTTTACTCATAGACATGTTTCGGCAAGGATTTGATATATTTTGGACATTACATTAGGAGATTTGATCTTATTAGACATGTATGGAGATTTAGGCGTATAGCGCCAATTTAGCTTGATTACTATGTTGTCACATTATCTTATGATGTCATGGATACTAATTGATATGATGTTGTTTTGGACCGTAATTATATTGATGGATACTCAGTTAGTTGCATGTTTGGATTCTATGGATATATGTCACTTTATCATTATGTCTAACTTATGGTGAATTGTGTATAATTGTGCATGTTGTCGCATTTTTGATTCCAGAAAGATGATATGCTAGTTTAGAATTCATTGATATCTTATTTAGTAGTTGATTCACATTTTATTGGACAGGTGCGTTTAATGTGTGTAATGAGTGTGCAGGTGACAGGTCACAGGAGAATGTGGGATTTAGGCCAGCTACACAATTTTGTACAAGTAGCCCACGGGGCTAAGTCCTAGCCATGTTTATTGTATGAGGCCTTAGTATTAGAGTTTATTGTTTTGGGCACCATGAGTGACCCTCATTTGTAATGTAATATGTCTTGTAATATTAATCTTGCTTAGGGTGTTTAGTTGTGTTGTAAACTTGTTTTGGGGAATTAATGGCCCCACTTACATTAAGTTTTGAGTTTGTATAATGATGTAATTAATCAAAAGGGATTAGGGTCACATGTGAACCCTTGGGTGGGCCCCACACCCTCTACCCTTGTGCCCAAGTGTGCCAAACCCGAAATTGGGCTATTTTAGGCATTTTTAGGGACCCCTTTTTAGTTTGGGAGTTCACTTAGCATGAAAATGGGCCCTTGGACCCTACCTAATAGGTAGGGGGGCTTATTTCCAAGGCTTAGAGGGAGTTTCCCTCCCATTTTTCCTTCCTTTGGTCACATCCATGTAAGGTGGATGGGGATGTGTGTTTTGTTAAAAGTTGCACAAGTTTGTTTTGGTTATCATTTTGGGTAATTTGGGAGAAGAGGGTTAAAAGCTATTTTATCCTTTCTCCCTTTTATTTTGAGAATCTTTGACCTTGAGGGAAGAGAGGGGTGACACATGTCAGCCCCTCATTTGTGAGATTTTTGTTGGCTTCTCTTCAAATTCTCCATCATGGGGAAAGAAGAGAACCTTTTTGGGAGCTTTTGCTTGGAGGCTTGTGGATTTTGGAGCTAGAGCTTGCTTGGGTCAAGAAGTGGAAAAGTTAGAAGTTGGAGAGCTTTTGGAGGTAGGCTCCTTGAGCTCATTTGTGTGTTTTATATCATGTTAGATATTAGTCTTGGTTATTTAAAATGTGTGTTGTTGCATGTTGATTTTAATTGTTGTTTTACTTTATTTTGCTCCATCCATCATATGGCATGATGGAGTTTTGGAGTTTGTGGGGGAAGAGAGAGGGATTTTTCCCTCTCAATCCTCATGGCTTGATGGGCAAGCCTTGTAGGATTTTAGTTACTCCCCTCAAATGGTTTGAGGTGGGGAAGGTGGTTCATATGGCTTGAACCTCCTTCCCCATTCTTGGTGAGGAAACCCCTTTGGGGTTTGAAAATCCTTCCAAGAAGGATTTGGTGAAAGGATGGAGAAATAAGGAGGGTGTGGAGTTCTTGGTTTTGTGCAACCAATGTTGGTTACCACTTTTGGCATTTGGAGAACTCCTTTCTTCTCTTCCCCATTTTAGAGGTAGAACATGGTTTCTCCTCTTTTTCATCTTTGCAAAATTGGTGTCTTGTTTTAATATTTGTCTTGTCTTTATGTGAATGTAATGTTGGTTGTTCTCCTTACTCTTGTGCAAAGTTGTGGATAGTAGTCCTCTTTCCCATGGGCTTGGGGGAGGCTAGCATGCCTTCCAACCTTGGAAAGGCATGTAATGATGCCTAAAGGTTGGGTGGTTAAACAAGCTCTTCTTTCTCCTTGTGTTGATGGCTATGTGAAGAACAAGACTTGGAGCCTAAAGCTTGAAGATGGTTGGAGTTTATGGCATTTTGGTCTCTCCTTGTTCTCTCAATTTTTGTGAAACATCACTCTCATTTTATCTCTAAGAACATGGCCATGTGGAAGCCTTATTTTATTGTGAATTCTCCATTTGTAAATGGTATTACTTGCAGATTTTAGTCATGTTTACATGAGCAAATCTCTTTTCAACATTGCAAAGAAGCTTGTAATAGGAGTTTTTTTAGTTGATATGTATTTTGGAAATATATTGCATATTGAATGTAAACATCTTGGAAATGAAATATTGTAATATATGTTTCCCTTAAAAATGAAATTGATTTGAAGAACTTTTTTTGAGAAGAAATTTTATAGATTGAAATTATGATTAAAAAAATGATATCTTTTGTTGGAAATCCTTCTTGATAAAATTTTGAAACATTTTCTTAGCATTACATTTAAAAATAAGGTTAGTATAATATGGAGTTTTAGGATTAATCTTGTATGGAAATATTACCCTTCTTTCATTTGTTCCCTTCCATGTGAAATTTAATGAGTTGTTCTTATTAGGAAATCATATTTGAATAGGTAATCTTCTTTGCAATTTTTTAAGACATAAGTCTCTTTTCTTATTTGAAATACTTTGTTACATTTCTTTTATCTCAAAATATGTAAATCATTTTAACATAAATAGTTATTGAAAATCTTTAAGTTCCTCACTTCACTAAGTTAACAAATTAAGATCTGTTATTTTATAAGTTGAAATAATCATTCTTTATCATTGTGTATAAAAGAATCATATTAAGAATATATCTAATATAGTTTTATTTTATAATGTAACTATATTATATTTAAGCATAGACATATTTTATTTTTATATTAATATAAGTATTTATGGCAGATTTATATATTAGAATATACTATGAAACATTACGTATATATATAATAAAACATAGTATATAAAACAAATTTTAATAATACCAAAAAAAAAGAAAAAAGGAAACATTGTGTTCAACCCAAGAATGGGGACTATTTTTTTAGTTTTTGTTTTGCAAAATGTTGTGGGGAGGGATCGGACCCTCCCCAACCCTGCACACAAACCCGCGCCACCTCCCACACTATTGACCTCCATTTCCTCCACCGTTTCCCTCTCCCCCCACATTGCCACCACTGCTGCCATACTCCTCTCCCCACCGCTGCCATTGTCCACCACCACCGCTCCCACGCCATCACTGCTCCTCCACAAACCCTTCCCCTTCCTCCTCCCTGCGTTACCCCCTCCACATTGTCCTCTTGGCGCGCCTGTCCCTCCTCCCACGTGGCCACTCTCCCCATTCCCTACATTGTCCCCTTCCCACGCCGCCACCGCCACTCCACACACACAACCCTCCCTTCCTCCAAAATCCGTGGCTAAACCTCCTCCAAACCGCCGCCGCTTCCACCCCCATTCTCGCCGCCTCTTTCATGAAAGAAATGAAAAAAAAAACGTAGCCACACCAGGTGATTAAAAATATATACATCTCTATAGTAGTTTTGTGTTTGGGTTTTCACAAACAAAAACAATAAGGATAGAACCAACTTCCATAGCTCCTCCACCTACAAGAGGAAATAAAATGAAAACCAAAAAGAGAGAAAAGAAAACATAGAGAAATTTAGGGCAACTTTAGGTTAAATTCGAAATCAAGGGCCAAGATTAAATTTGATCCAAGGGCCCATAGTCAACCCTACACATTTTAAGTCATGGACACTTTATGGGTATGGGAGGGAAAATTATAAAGGAGTGGAAAATTAATAAATAAAGGGGAAAAATAATAAACTTAAAAAGGATGTGTGTAATTATTCTGGAACCATAGTAACCCTAAAATAGAAGTAAATTGTTAGTTTCGAGTTGGGTCTAGTAAATATTTTACTCGGGTAAATTATATTAAAATCAATTAATTATTAACAGGATAGGTGAAGCAAACATTGATATTATTTTCAAACCAATGCGAGATAATGACGCATGACAGGGTTCATTTTAAGAGACCTCTTAGAAATCGGAGGTGGAAAATACTTGGCGAATATCCTCGGAACTAGTTTCATGGGAAGGTGAATTTTTTGGGGTTTGACAAAAAAATTTTGCCTGATTTTTAAGTGGTGGGATAGAAGGTTGCAGACGCGCGATAAATATTTTCTGACACACGTCAACAAATCTTTATTGCACATCTATGCAGCCTCCGCCATCTAGTCATGCAACAAAAAAATCTCTGTGTCATGCATGAAAAAACTCTCTCGTCTACTTCCTCGCCTCTTCCGCACGCATCTCTCCTGTCGCGCGTCAACAAACTCTCCCTGTCACACGTCAACAAACTCTTTTTCACACATCTGCAGCCTCGCCCTCCTATTGCGTGTTTACTGTACTTGATAATACATATGCCCCCAAGTGGTATGAGTGAGCTAATAGTGTTCTACCTGGCGAATAATATAGGATTATATAGGGGATAGTTTCAAGGGTAGGCAAAGCTAACCCCTAAAAAAATTAAACTGTAATTTTTAGGCAAACAGGTCACTGACCCACGCTAGAAAATTCACCTTTTCAAATTTTTAAAAATGGAATATTCACCATATTATGAATATTCACCACTAAAATTATCCTTGACACATGGTGCATTCAGATGCACTGGGATTGGGTTCGTCTATGTGAAGATGGGTACTACGAGTGAGGCTGTTTAGAACCTATCCCTGATGCTAACAAATGTCACCATCATTAACCAAATTTCACCATCATAGACCCGTCAGGATCACAAAATTTTGAATGCTTTCATGGGTTTTAGGGGAGAGGGGCCAATAGGTGAACAAGGTCCAATAGTTGATATGACTATTGATCACACAATACCCAATAGTTGGCATAGTACTATGTAGTAGTTATTTATTTTTGACACAATAATTATGTAGAGTAGCTAATCACATCATGACATGTAAGACCTCTCACCCATGTACAAGTACAAAAAATTCAATGTTCAAGTAATTTCACCCATATTCAAGTATTGGTTTCCACCATGGTTGTAGTGTAACTCAAATTTAGTATTTTAAATCAATTCAAAATATGGTTTTCCCTCCAATTGAACATTCAGAAGAAAAATATAAGCTAACACAAATCTAAACTACATATTAGTGAAAAAATCACAATACCATAGAATAATCAATTGATTTTGTGGACCCCTTAACTTAGGGTATACCACTACTAGCCCCTTTCCCCTATCTTGACTTAGTGAACACGAGTACTGCAACCTTTCACCATGTGTCCCCTAGAGCTCTTAACACTTAGTCATTTAGCATCTCAAATAAAAGAGATGTGAATCCACCTCTCCAAGACTTTAGACTTAGCTTTGTGCGGGCATGAGCCTTTTTCCCACTCTACATTACTACCTTGATGTGAACACTTTTTAATTTAAGGTGTCACCCTCGAGCTCCTCTCATGAATGTGGGATTAAATTCTATTTTTATTTCAATAAAGCATGCGTCTATTTGCTATTAGAGACACTAAATCTCTTTAGGAGCTTTCTTTTGACTTTAGTCCACAAGATGAAGTATCCATGGGTTTTTGAAAGGTTGGTGTGAGCACAAGTGACTGTTTTTAGGATTTGAGACTGAAAAACACTTGTGCCACCATTGATGGGCTATACAACTTTTAGAAGATTGTGACCATCATTTTTAGAGATTTGCATTAAATTTGAGGGCTCTGTGACAATTGAGAGACTCAAAGCACTACATTGACACCATAAAGATTAGAGAACATAAGACAAACAACCCTTAAGAGACACAAATGTGACCAAGAGGGAATTTGAGAGAAAAAGTTAATAAATGGACCATAGGCTCATTTTACTAACATTTTTACAATTCATAGGGGGCATATGCTTGCTATATGCTGAGACTATATCCTTGAGAATCCATTAGACATATGAGTCAATATGAGCACTCCGAAATCTTGGAAACCCTTTAAACCACCTTTAAACCCTCTTTGACTAAAATTTAGAAAGTTGCTCTTGAGTTTAATAAAATTCATATCATTTTCCCTTTGATTATCTCTTTGTTGTGTCTCAAGATCTCTGGGCTTGTGAATTCCTTGAATGGGCACCAAAAACTATTTACAAAAGGGAAAACACATACACATTCCAAAGGAAACAAACAAAACATGTAGAGCACTTCTTATGCAAAAAACAAAACAAAGACCTATTTTAACTAGTCATGAGGGAAATTTGATAAAACCATTGACTGAAATGCAAAGGAGTTACTTTTTGGATGATTTGTTTCCCTATTATGAGCTTTGAGGAAACTTTGAATGACAATTACAAGGAGAAAACATTTTTTTGACTTTTTGGGCTCCTTTAAAATATGTAGCATTTGAAGGAAGGTAGCTCCATTCTTCCTTGTTTTCATTATGGCTAGGTATGATTGGTAGCTTGGGTTGAAACTCTTCCCTTTTTAAACATTCCTCATGTTGTGACTCAAACAAGGAAAATGTCTACTCCTTTTGGTTGGTTTCTAGAGACGTGTCTATTGGGTTAAGATCCTCTAAAATATGTACCCTTCTTCTCTTTTGGATTGGATTGATTTTGCCTCTTTATAATGAGAATTTACACTCATATTTTTAGGATCTCCTTGATTGATGCCTTTCAGATTTCCTCAAGATGATTACAGTCCTCGTCTCCTAAGTCTTATTCTTTCTTCGAGATCCAAGAGATACTCAATTATGAGCATCCAAGCCAATTATTCATGGGAAAAGATGGTTCTATTAGTGTGCTCTCATATTACAATCAAGAATTTTTACCTAGCCCCCTTTAACAGGGTTATCCATTATGAGCTCTCTTTCATCTCGTTGTTGAGTATCAATGTATTTTGAGCTCTCCTTAATGCAATATTTTGCATGAGGAAAATACTTAACCTCATTTTCAATAGTAATCAAGAACTCATGCATAAGATCCTCTTACTCAATGAAATTTTCTATCGAGGGTAATTTTAGTGGCTAATATTTTACATTTGGCTAAAAGTATTTTTGGTCCTCTTGAAATAGATAATTCTTTGAAATTTTTATTGGTTGATTAGCCTAAATTTTATACAATTTCTTATATTCCTGCTTATAATCGCCCTATAAGATTATTCCAACTTATTTTGTAACATAGTTTTCCCATACTTATTCACTAGAAAATTATATGAGACATGTATAAATTATTTTGAGTCACGAACTAGGAAGGTATCTATGTAGAATAGAATGGGGAATGTCTTAAGTGGACACATTTTTAAAAAAAAAACTTCAACTTGTACGAGTTTTTGAAATAGTTACACTCAAAATTGGAAGATGTTGTAGAAATATGAATCGTAGCATTTTGAGTCTAGTTTATAAGATACTAAATTTTATTGAAAATGGATAAGTTTAAGTGGGTCAAACAACTAAAATACCAACAAATGCTCTATTTTTGTTAAAAAACATAATAGAGTGACTTTCGTGCCCCCACCATTTTTGAGCACCATTTAGTATTTTTGAAAACCCTTTGGTAGAAAGATAGCTAGGAGCATCTAGTTTGGGCTCCATTTTTTAAAAAGATTTTTTAGAGAATATTTTTTATTTATGATTTTTCTAGTAAAAATTTTATGTTTTGAAAAATAATGGAGCTGACCATATGCCCCCTAACTACCTCAAAAAATATCGAAAATTAGATTTTTTTTTTTGAATATGTATAGAATTATGCCTAGTTTGGGCTAGTATATTTTTTTAAAATTTCGATCACCAAAAAAAAAAAGATACACCATGAAAGATAGACATATTTACACTTCAAAAAATAGCTATAAAAAGGCATAGTTAGAAAATAAATAATATGGAAACCTTATATTAGTCAGAAAATTTGAAAAATTATATTTTTAGAAAGAAGAGACTCTGCTCTATGTCGTGGTATAATTTTTTTAAAATGGATTGATTGTTTTATTTTGATTTATCATAGAGGAAGTGGCATTTTTACATTTTCTTTAAAAACGTTGTTTTTTGTTGTGTTTGTGCGGAGTCATGCCTCGGGCTTGGGGATCCAAACCGGATCCCAAGCCTTGAGGCATGGCTTGGGAAAAGAGAAAAACAAAAAATGCGTACGTACGCATTTTTCTTTGTTTTATATATTGTGGCCCCCAACGTCCCTTTCATCTCTTTCATGGGAATTCTACAAACATTTCTGTTTTTCTACAATTTTATCTACATTCTTGCATGATTTTTAGTATTTCATTTTGTCCCCTACCCCACTAGTTGATTTTTTTCTAATCATGGGTGATAAACGTCGAGCTAAGGACAAGAGGAAAGTCAAGAATAAGACACTAGAGCAATTGGAAGAGAAGAGAATAAAGAAATTGAAGAGAATGCAAAAACTTCGAGTAGGGAAAGGTACATCTGCTATATCAAATGTAGCTAATGTATTAGAAAATTGGGATGAAATACATAATGAAAATGTAGAGAATAATGATTTTGCAATGAATAATGATATTGAATTGAATGATAATGTTGGTATGGATGAAGAAATTGATATGAATCAATTGTTGAACCCTTACTTGAGAATCAAATGTTAACCCTGAAATTTGTATGTATGAAAACACTGAATGAAGAAAGTAACCTTGTAAATGAATCTTCACCTCTAAGAACACCTCCTTCCATTTCATGAAGAAAACCAATTCACTTAATTGAAATTGATGAAAACATTATAAAACCAATGCCTAACAAAATGTATGAAAGAAATGCGAGAAGAAAAGCTAGTGGAATTTGGGATAATTACTTTGAGAATTTAAATGACACACAAAGATGTCAATTATTTGTTTCATTGATGAAATTAATTAAGATGAGACCTATAATGAAGACCACAGGGTTAAGAACATCTAATGTTGTTGATCAAAATGCGTCAATTGTTGAAAACATACATAAAGCATACCAAGCTTGTAGGTGGAAAAAGATGCACCAAAGATAGTAATGCTACATGGCGTGCACTAACTAATTGTATAGTAAGTGATAAAATAGTTAATAAACACTTGATTAGAAAAACAAAAGTGCTTTGAAGCTAAACAGAAAAACACTAATGAAAGCAATAGAGACGTAAACGTCTTGAGTTAGTCAATAACATTGACTATTGGGCTTTCTCTAGCAGACTTCCACAAAAAGACAAGAATACATATGATATTCTAAAAGAATTAATTGTAAAATTTTGGAATGAGAACACAAGGGTGTCACCGAATAGAAGAGATACTGATAAAAAGAAGAATAGGTTCTCGTAATCGTGAATCGTGTGCAAAACATTTCTTAGATATGACTCAAACAGAATTGTTCTCTAAGTTTAAAAATGAAAATCCACAAATTAACATTAGCCAAAGATTCTTTGAAATGAGCAAACCCTTTTATGTGAAAATCAATCACTCACGTACCACTTGTTGTAGGCATCATGTTGAATTTTCAATGCATTATGATTTTTTTGTCAAATACGTCGTGTTTTGCATACTGACATCATGTTGCAGGAGTGTGGAATAAATGTCCCACAAAAATCTTCAAGGAATTTATTCCGACAATATTTTGTGAAAAATCAACAAGACAATTTTTTTATAACAAAGCATGTTTGGATGGAGCGTGCAATGTATGCGGTGGCTTGCCAAATCTGAAAAGTTGTATCCATGAGGAGAGTACATATTCAATAGGAAAATAATTGGTTGATTTCACCAAATATAAATCGGTGGCATATCAATTAAAAGATGGAAAAGAATCTAAGAGGTGTGAGCTTGTTAGAAAATAATTACCTATATCAGAATATATGGTCAAATTTAGAGAGGAAATTTTTATGAGTATGCAAGGCACACACATAGAGCTCGATGGTTGGATGAACAATTCAAGTTAAGCAAGGACACATTCCCACTTGGTACTATTGTTTTAGTAGTTGACTTCATAGAGAATTACACATTGCAACCACAAATGGAGGTTCAGTCTCAATATTATAACTCGGTGCAAGTTTCTATTTTCATGCATATAACATTCATGCACTCTCTGAAAGCACTGAGCAAGATCAAAAAATATTAAGAGAGTATCATTTCTACATCGGTGATGATGGACACATTCTGAGAATATGTACAAGGGTGTTTCGGGTGTTTTATGCGAACTTGAATGAGAGGAACATTAGTTTTGATCAACATTACATTTGGTGGACAATTTGCACATCACAATTCAAGAATGCATGGATGTTTTATTGGCTAAGAAGGATGCAAAAGAAACAAATGTACAACATATCTGGAGTTTTTCTTGAGGTAGGGCATGGAAAAGGAGAGCATGATGGTGTAGGAGCATGTGTGAAAAGAGCACTTGCAAGAGAAGAGTTAAAGTTCAAGGATGGTGCTAAATTTACAGATGCAAAAAATATTGTTGATTGGTGTGTTAAGAATATGGGCCATGAATCTCAAGAGAGATCAACGGTTCATAGATATTTTTGGTTGATAGAGGAACAACATCTAGAAAACTTTGAAGATTGTATGACAATTGCAGGATCAAGTGATATGCACTCATTCGTAGTTCAAATGCAAATGCTTGGACTATTTATACTAGGTGCATGACATGTTTTTGTATATCATGCATTGATTTTGCGTGGAATGAATGTGAGTCACAGTAGTGGGTGGATGAATGGACTTGTAGACCTCTAATTCCACTCGACACACATCAAGTTCCATGAGCATTACAACTTGCAGGGTCTTCAGATCAAATGACAACATCACCTGACTTTGACCAAGTCTCTGATTTAGTGCAACAAGGTACATACATATATGTACATGCCATGTTTTAGATTTATAAATTATTAAATGGTCAACTCTTAATGTATTTATAAATTGATTGAACAATTTTACTTTGTGATACATAGGGCACGTTTTTGTAGTTATTGTGATGGAATTTAATGAAGAGGGAACAAACTACTTCTTATCTCGTTGTGTAGAGGGGAAAAAAATTGACTTCCACAGTCATTGATGGTGAAGACCTTGAGTATCCCATTGGATCAGTGGTAGTCATTGGAACTTGGCTTGATGATATCCTATCAAAAAATCAAACATTTGGTTGTTTGAAGACTATGAAGTACATCGGAAGATACTTCACTATTCACATTTGGTCCTTATAACAAATATTAAATTGATCAAATATCGAGGTTGGCCATCAAACAAAAATCATGGAAGGTTCGTGAATCGAGATCATGAAGCAATTCTTGCTATTATCAAGAATAGAGTTGATCCTTGTGGTTCATTGGATTGAATTTGCAAAGGTATGTTCTTCATGAATTTAATTTGAATATTTACTTAAATGATTTTGTTTAAATTTTGTATGATTTAAAATTCTATTTAATTGCTTACTAACATGTTTATGTAGGTTAGTGGTGCTAAAAAAGCTTCCACCTTCACGTGGTTGGCATTATCAGTAGAGAATTTATTATTCTCGAAGCCAAGTGAAGCTAAGAGAAATTAAATATTAGAAAGGAACAACAAATAGAAATTCTCATTTCACCACCTATATTGTAAAAATATCTTATTAAAATTCTCATTTCACCACCTATATTGTATGAACCACCTATATTATTCAGGTGATTGGCAATGACAACAACAACCTTACATTGACTCAGTCTAGATGGAGACAGAGAAAAGAAAGAGAGGATTTCGTAGAGGGCCCTCAATGTGGAGGTCTCAGATCTGACGAGACATCTCTAGGTGCCACGGAGTCAGAAATCACCGTCGAAGATATGGCGTGTTTGGGCCTCAGGGCTCTTAAGGGACTACACCCAGACGAGGGTAGCCCAAAAGCACGGGGAGCATAGGGAACCAAAAAAAGCCTCACTAGCATTCACTAGCCACCCCGACATGTTGGCGTAGTTGGTTCGGTCCCACGAGCTTCCGTTTGCAAACTACAGACATGTCTGGCAGCCCTACATTGACTCAGACTGCACTATTTCACGTGTTTGCAAACAATAACACAACGAGAGAACCAGATGGAGATGGAGAAAACCACGAGAGGCTTTTCGTAGAGGGCCCTGACATGGAGGTCTCAGAATCTAATGAGACATCTCTAGGTGCCACAGAGTCTGAGAAATCACCGTCGAAGATATGGCGTGTTTTGGCCTCAGGGCTCTTAAGGGACTACGCCGGACGAGGTAGCCCGAAAGCACGGGGAGTGTAGGGAACCAAAAAAAATCCTCCACTAGCATTCACAGGCCACCCGATGTGTTGGCGTAGTTGGTTTGGTCCCATGAGCTTCCGTTTGCAAAAACTCTGACCTCTCTGTGACCCTACTTGACTCAGGATTTGCACTATTTCACATGCGTTTGCAAACAATACACAATGAGAGAACCAAATGGAGATGGAGAAAACCATGAGAGGATTTCATAGAGGGCCCCTTGACATGGAGGTCTTGGATCTGATGAGATGTCTCTAGGTGCCATGGAGTCGAGAAATCACCGTCGAAGATATGGCGTGTTTGGGCCTCGGGGCTCTTAAGGACTATGCCGGGACGAGGTAGCCGAAAGCGGGGGGGAGTGTAGGGAACAAAAAGAATCCTCCATTAGTGTTCACCTAGCCACCCTGATGATGTGTTGGGCATAGTTGGTTTGGTCCCATGAGCTTCCGTTTGCAAACTACTACTGACCTCTGGCAGCCCTACTATTTGACTCAGACTACACTTTATTTCATGCGTTTTGTAAAACAATAGACAACGAGAGAACCGAGATGGAGATGGAGAAAGCTGTGAAGAGGATTTTATAGGGCCCCAACATGGAGGTCTTAGATCGATGAGATGTCTCTAGGTGGCACAAAGTCCAAGAAATCACCCATCGAAGATATGGCGTGTTTGGGCCTCAGGGCTCTTAAGGACTACGCCCGGACGGGGTAGCCGAAAGCATGAGGAGCATAGGGAACAAAAAAATCCTCCACTAGTGTTCACTAGCCACCCCGATGTGTTGGCATAGTTGGTTTGGTCCCATGAGCTTCCGTTTGCAAACTACTGACTCAGCTGTGAGCCCTATTTTGACTCAAAGCTACACTATTTTTTGCGCACGTTTGCAAACAAATAACACAAGAGAGAAGAACCGGATGGAGATGGAGAAAACCATGAGAGGATTTTTTGTAGAGGGCCCCAACATGATGAGTCTTAGATCTAACGAGACATCTCTAGGTGCCACGAGTCCAAGAAATCACCGTCGAAGATATATATGTGTTTTGGCCTCGGGGCTCTTAAGCGACTACGCCAGATGAGGTAGCCAAAAGCACGGGTGTAGGGAACCAAAAAAGCCTCCACTAGCTTTCACCCTAGCCACCCCAAAATTTTGGCATAGTTGGTTCAGTCCCATGAACTTCCATTTGCAAACTACATCCTCTGGTAGCCCTACACTGACTCAAACTACACTATTTCACGTGTTTGCAAACAATAGAACATCGAGAGAACCGGATGGAGATAGAGAAAACCATGAGAGTTTCATAGAGGGCCCCGACATGGAGGTCTCATATCTGACGAGATGTCTCTAGGTGCCACAGAGTCTGAGAAATCACCCATCAAAGATATGGCGTGTTTGGGCCTCTCAGGGCTCTTAAGCAACTATGCCGGATTTTCTTGAATCATAGTGACATCTTCACCTAATTGTTTTTCTTCATGATGTTCATTATCATCTAAAGTTGAAGACTGAATATTTATGTGGCCTTGACTTCTTTTTGGGCACAAACAACCTTTTGTAATGTCCAAAAAAACTCAAGCTCTTCATTCTCTGTTTGATTAAAGATATTCATTCATTCAAAATGAACAGTTGGAACATTGGTGGTCTCCCTAACAAAAATAAGTTCATAGTCTACATATTTCCATCCTGTGGAAAAATCATTGAACATTGGTGGTTTCCTCCACCTGTGCTTTCGGGCTACCTCATCTGGGCGTAGTCCTTTAAGAGCCTTGAGGCCCAAACACGCCATATCTTCGACGGGTGATTTCTCAGATTCCATGGCACCTAGAGATGTCTCTTCAAATCCAAGACCTCCACGTTGAGGCCCTCTACGAAATACTCTCTTAATTTTATCCATCTCCATCTGGTTCTTTCGTTGTGCTATTGTTTTGCAAACGTGCGAAATAGTGCATGATTTGAGTCGGTGTAGGGCTATTGCTCAGAGGTTGTAGTTTGCAAACGGAAGCTCATGGGACCAAACCAACTACACCAACACATCGGGGTGGCTTGGTGAATACTATTGGAGGCTTTTTTTTGGTTCCCTACACTCCCCGTGCTTTCGGGCTACCCCATCGGGCGTAGTCCCTTAAGAGCCCTGAGGCCCAAACACGCCATATCTTGATGGGTGATTTCTCAGACTCTGTGGCACCTAGAGATGTCTTGTAGATCAGATCTCCTCCATTTGGGGCCCTCTAAAAAATTCTCTGTGGTTTTCTCCATCTCCATCTGGTTCTCTCGTTGTGATATTGTTTGCAAACGCGTGAAATAGTGCAGTTTGAGTTGTGTAGGGCTGCCAGAGGCTGTAGTTTGCAAATGGAAGCTCATGGGACCGAACCAACTATGCCACATCGGGGTGGCCTAGTGAATGCTAGTGGAGGCTTTTTTTGGTTCCCCTATGCTCCCGTGCTTTGAGCTACCTCGTCGGGCGTAGTCGCTTAAGAGCCACGAGGGCCAAAACATGCCATATCTTTGATGGGTGATTTCTCAGACTCCGTGGCACCTAGAGATGTCTCATCTAGATCGAGACCTCCATGTTGGGGCCCTCTAAAATCCTCTCATGGTTTTCTCCATCTCCATCTGGTTCTCTCGTTGTCTTATTGTTTGCAAAACGTATGAAATAGTGCGGTCTGAGTCGAGTGTAGGGATTTCGAGATGTTGTAGTTTGCAAACAAAAGCTCATGGGACCAAACCAACTACTATGCCAACACATCGGGGTGGCCTGGTGAACACTAGTGGAGGCTTCATTTTGGTTCCCTATGCTCCCTGTGCTTTTAGGCTACCTCGTCCAGGCGTAGTCGCTTAAGAGCCCTGAGGCCCAAACACGCCATATCTTTGAGTGATTTCTCGGACTCCGTGGCACCTAGAGACATCTCATCAGATCGAGACCTCCATGTTGGGGCCCTCTACAAAATCCTCTCATGGTTTTCTCCATCTCCATTTGGTTCTCTCGTTGTGTTATTGTTTGCAAATGCGTGAAATAGTGCAGTCTGAGTCAGTGTAGGGTTGTTAGATGTTGTAGTTTGCAAATGGAAGCTCGTGGGACCAAACCAACTATGCCAACACATCGGGGTGGCTAGGTGAATGCTAGTGGAGGCTTTTTTTGGTTCCCTATGCTCCCGTGCTTTTGGGCTACCTCGTCAGGCGTAGTCACTTAAGAGCCCTTGAGGCCCAAACACGCCATATCTTTGATGGGTGATTTCTCGGACTCCATGGCACCTAGAGACATCTCGTCAGATCGAGACCTCCATGTTGGGGCCCTCTATGAAATCCTCTCGTAGTTTTTCTCCATCTCCATCTAGTTCTCTCGTTGTCTTTATTGTTTGTAAAATGCGTAAAATAGTGTAGTCGAGTCGAGTGTAGTGTGAGGTTTCAGGAGGCATTTGTATTTTGCAAATGGAAGCTCGTGGGACCAAACCAACTATGCCAACACATCGGGGTGCCTAGTGAACACTAGTGGAGGCTTTTTTTGGTTCCCTACACTCCCCGTGCTTTCGGGCTACCTCATCCGGGCGTAGTCACTTAAGAGCCTTAAGGCCCAAACATGCCATATCTTTGACGGGTGATTTCTCGGACTCCATGGCACCTAGAGATGTCTCATTAGATCTGAGACCTCCATGTTGGGGCCCTCTATGAAATCCTCTCATGGTTTTCTTCATCTCCATTGGTTCTCTCGTTGTGTTATTGTTTGCAAACACGTGAAATAGTGCGATCGATGAGTCGAGTGTAGGGCTCTCGAGAGGCGTTGTAGTTTGCAAACGGAAGCTCGTGGGACCAAACCAACTATGCCAACATGTCGGGGTGGCTAGGTGAATGCTAGTGGAGAATTTTTTTGGTTCCCTGCGCCCCGTGCTTTTGGGCTACCTCATCAGGCGTAGTCGCTTAAGAGCCCTGAATGACTAGATTGGCTTAAGAATGAATTTGATAGGGGTATGTCTAAGAACACATGGGAGTTATCAATCACCTAGTAAATATTTCTTGTTTAGTTCTGGATGGGAGTCAGTTGGCCTACGGCTTAGTGACCTTCCATTCATTGATAATTTATGTTATGATAAACCCATGGATGCTTTCAAAAGTGCCTTAAAAGGATAGGGGTAGTCATCAAGCCTAGTGAAGGGTGTGATGTGATTTCCAAATAACTTGAAATGCCTACAGATTTAAAGGTAATAACATGAATTGGATAGGATTAGACAATCAAGAATCATTGAGTGTCTGAATCAGAATGTCATTGCATCTGGAGACATTCTCAAGCATTGGAGTAATGTATATGGAGAGACATTCTCAAAATATCAACAGATGAAAGGCATCAAATTGTGATGACTCTCGGGTGTTTTAATAGGGGAGAAGACTACGAAGCATAGAAGAATGTAGTAAGTGCATGATAAGATAGGAACCAGTACAAAGAGACCATGAGCAAGAAGAAGCGTAAGTAAGGTAAATACACATATACACATTGATAAATTGAATGAATAATTACTCAGATTAGGTAACTCTTTATATACATACATTATATAAATATTGATTTCCAAAGTTTGATGCATATTATACATTGAAAATGCTAGTACATGTACATCACCAATAAATGAAAAAATAATCCATAATGTCTTAAATATTGTCAAGTGCACATCATATTAGATTCATGTGAAAATAATCTCAGAAATGTAAGGTCTCATACAAAATTATCAAGTTCCAAATAGTATTTTAATGTGCATAATAAATACAAAAATGCCCAAATAGGTCATATACCATCAAGTTCAAATGCCATATAGGCGTACATATAATTCCATGCACATAGGCATACAAAAACAATGTCATGTAAGACATATATATTTCCTACTCATCAAAATCTATCCCTCTCTTGGCCTTGCTCGAAGAAGGCCCTCCCTTAGATGAAGATGGAGATCCATGAGATGACTTTGGATCATCTGAGCCCATGCTTTGAGTCCTCTTCTGTTGAATACTCACTTTGTAGATGAGCTTGTAAATGCAAACAATGTTTTTTGTCAAAACTTAATTTATATATGTTTTCAACATGTATTTAAGACCATGCGTTAGAATGAAAGTATTTACATAAATACACAAACTTACCGCAAGTTGTCGATCACGCTGAATTTGCATCTCACGCTCAGATGAGTCATCGGGAGCTCCTGCAGTATGAACGGGGGTACGAAGATGACGAGATGGAGGAGTCTGTGCCCTCGAAGTCAAAATGGAGGGGGTTGAAGTTCCCTACATACACATAAGATCAGAAAATCTAACATCAAAATTAGTGAAAATAGAACTAAGTACATGTATCTACATAATGACAATATTTTAACTAATTTTATCAATATAGAACTATTGTTTTTACCCCGCCACGCTTGTGAATCAAATGAACAAGGCTGTTACCTATCATGAGTAACTCCTACATATACACAATGAAGGACATTATTAACATAATTTAATAATTCTACGATGAAAGACATTACTAACATGTAATTTAACATAATATGAATTACGAGAAATTTAACAAAATTTACGTGTTGTTTGAATACCTCAGTGAGTTGTTGCGTAGATGAAATCGCAGTGGCAACACCTTTATCTACTTGTCGCAGAGATGGTGGGGTGTCTAGTGAAGTCAACATCTTTATCAAACATGTATATCACGTGAGTTAGATGGACATACAAGAACATACATATATTTGACTTCAAAAGATATATATATATATATATATATATATATATATATATATATATAGTTTTATAGTAAATATATATATATCAAATATATATATATATATCAAATATATATATATATATATACACACACACACACACACACACACACACACACACACACACACACACACACACACACACACACACACATGTATGTGAAAATTTTACATAATTAACATTCTAAATTACCTCTGTGAATGTATGTGTATGCATGGTGCTCACTGCCTGTGGTCGGGATGAAGATGCGCCTCCCGTGCGTTGTAATATCAATGCATATACATGTACAAATACAATTATTTCAAAAATTTAACATATATAAGTAAATCAAGTACTCAAACTTTTTTAACACACATAACAAAACATAACAAATTTACCTGTGAAGGTGACGCCGATGAATGTAATCCAAATGTCTCACTCAAAAGGACATCTGACATAGTGACATTATCGTGTTCACCCCTAGCACCAGGTGCACCAAAATCAGTATGCATGAAAGTATCATCCTCCTCGGGCCCCAAACATATGCTACCACATGACGAGAAAAGATGTGGCCTCATGCTAGTACTCCTGAGGGAATACTCTGTGTACCTCCGTGAGCATCAGCTCAAGAAATCTCCCTCGTATGTCGAACAAGGGTCATGTAGATAGCCCCTGAAGCGCGTGGAGTGTATCAATCTCTATTGTCTCCTTCATTGCTTGAGGGACAATCTCAGGGTGAGGGGGCTTCTGTGTGGGGAATCTACCCTGTTGAATAGGTGCACGTTGTGCACCTAGTCGATCTGTGCAGATCCTTTTCCTCGGCCCTGGAAATCTCGGAAATCAAAATAATTTGGGATCTCGTTGAGGATAAACTCGCAATAGAGTTTCCTCAGAAAGTATAGTGGCACCTCGTTGTTATTACAAGGTGGAAAATCAAACACCATCCACCATCGGTCCCAAAAATTATTTTTAATCAAATTATTATTGCACCAATGGATGGGAAATCATTTACATGACAACGAATAGGAAAATTAGTGCGGGGGTCCATGAATAAGGCGCATATGAGGTCTTTTGAAATTTCTTTTTCTTTACATCCACATATGACAATTTGTTGGAATAATAAACTCTGACCCTCTCTGTAAGTTGTCAACATGATCAATTTCCCCATTTCCACATCAATTTGAACAAGTAATGCCTCAATGTGTTTTAAGAGAGGCGCGGTGGGGGTTTGTAGATTGTGCATCCCTCATTGTTTTGATTAAATCCTCAATTTCAATTTTGTTTTCAACTATTTGGGCTGCTAAATCTTCTTGACTACCCGAGGGATGTTGAGCAATTGTGGGAGTGTCGGGAGGGATGATAGGAAGGAATAACGAGGGGTTTGGTTGTGGTTGATTCCCTCGACCTCTAAATGTAACAATAAAAAATATGTATTCAATTCAAATTTTAATCTATAATTATCATATTTCAATGCAATTTTGAGAAAATAATTGTGCTTACCTCTTCTCATGGTGCCATCATCGATTCAGATCTTCCCGGTGATCCAGAAATGATCCTTTGAGCTTGAGATCCACTTGAATGAAAAAATGTGAGGGCACGGTTAAGCTTTGAAACTTGTGTTTGAGGGAGATAAAATGATAGAGGCTCGGGCCTCTTTTTTTGTTTATTAGGCCCCAACTTTGTTTTAACAAACAAAAAACGCATACTCATTTTGCTTTTTTCAGATTCTTGTCCTCTTTTTGGCCCCCCAACTTCGTGCACTTACCCATATGTTGTAAGGATGTCTCCATATACATGTCGGTATTTACATAGGGATCTCATGAGATTTGAATAGTTATTAGTTGTGGTATGAATTTATATACACTATTTCTATTCATTCAAGTATTTGTATTAATGAAACTAGATTTTAGACGAAATATGGAAGCATGTATATAGTTCATATGTATTTTCTTGGAATGATTGTATTGAGGAATTTCCGTTGAACACTGGGGAGGTGTAGTAATGTGTGAAGCCATGCGTTGATCCCTTTGATACTCTAAAGTACCATTATTTCCATATGAAATGAAATCCTATATCTGTATATGGAACTCCTAAAGGTTTTCAATACCAAGAACTTCTCGACATTGTTATAGGTATGAATTCCCAAAGAAACAAATGTGCACTTCAAAGCTTGTATATGTGGATTAATGGTTTAATGTGAGCCATTTGCTAGGAAGAGGCACACTATCTAAAACATGGATGTTGTTGAAATAAAACATCAGGGGAGGAGTACCATGACATTATGCTTGTGTTCTTTGTTTCTCTCTTAACATATTTCATGCTAAGAAATAACTTCTATTTTATTCACTAGAATTTTTTTCTGGTTTGATTGATTGGGTATTTATCAAATGTCTTTAAGCAAAACCCATTTTGTGGAATTGGTTTCGATTGGTGGTGGTTTGTTTGTGTTGTTTCTAAGTTTTGAAAGTCATTTGATGAAAATGCATATTCCATTTTCAATCATTTTCTCACTCCTAATGCATTGGGTAATGTGTGAGCCACATGAAAAATTGCATTAGTATCTTGGAATATTAAAAAAATATTATCTTGGGAGTCCATGAAGAAAACAATTGCAAGGTAACGATCGACACAATTGACAGAGGCCAAAAGATCTAATATATTTGAGGTCACAACTTCATCAAAGAACATTACCTGAAGATTCTTTTGTCTTATTGCTTTTGCAATTCATTTGAGGTTCCAACATCATCAGAGAACAATAATTGGGGATTATTACATTTTGGTGCTTTTCCATCTCAGTTGGGGTTCCTTTAAGGGAACTATAAAAATAAATTACAAAATTGAAACAAAGTATGCAAAATTGTCATTGGTTGTTAAATACTAGGAACATATATGGGAACCAGGAGGTGGCTTCCCAATGTTTGGAATGATTTACTGAACCATCCCATATAAGTCGCAAAAGATTCTAATATGCAATTTAAAATACAAGTTATTGTTCCCTACATTCTAATCTTATACTTTGTTTTTCATTTTTTTCAAGCTTTCTCAAATGAATGTTTATTTACATGAAACATATATAAGGACATTGGCCAGAAGGTGTGTCTTAAATACCAGTCCACATCTCATTTTATTTGGGAAATTTTCCATCTTACTTTAGTCTCACTATCTACTCACACACTCTTATATTTTTGCTTACAAGACATGCATTTTGTATATATTTTTGTGATTGCTTTTGTAAATAAATGTGTATGGACAATTATTTGCATATATATTTTCTCAAAATATTACAATCGAAAAATAGGGTTTGCATACGAGACCGGTGAGTTCTCATCTGTAGTGAGAGATCTATTACCATTAACGCATTTATTCAGCCTCTTTTCTAGAGCCTCGCCACTTGGTGGGCTTTAAATATGACTTTGCATGACTCTAGTCTAGTTGTTTTAATTGCGATGGAGAGCGGCGAGTTTGCGAACAATGGGTCCAGGGAAACACCTCGCAAGTTTGTGCCAAAAGTATTCCATGAGGTAACCCCCTGATATTGTTTTACCGCTTTCAGAATTTGATTCCGCATGTAAATGGCTAGAACAATTCTTTTTAATAGGATATTTTGTTGGAAGGACTCCCTCTGAAAGTATGCTTAAATCATGGGTCCAAACTGCTTGGATGGCGTATGATATTAAGCTGGATTCCATCTAGAACCTAACCCGTGGTTTTTTTGCCTGTGATTTTTGATTCCTACGTCATGCTTGCCTTATTTTGCATAAGCAACAAACTTGGTATCTTAGAAGCTCTATGTTGGTTTGTCACCCTGGACCAGAGACTTTGTTGTCTCTGACTAGATGGCTCTTAAAGTCCCGTTTGGGTTGAATTCCTAGGGCTTCCTATGCCTTGTTGGCATTTCTTAGAGTGTATTGCTGCCACTCTTGGCCGTGTTATTTACACAGAGCCTTCTAGGTTCTTTGCAGCTCATCCACAAAAGAGGGTTTGCATTGAACTGGATCTTTTGAAGGACTGAAAGAATCGATTGCCATTCAGGTTGGTGATGTGTCTTTTTCTCAGAAGGTGGTATACATCAATCTTCCAAATACTTGTTTTCGTTGTCAATCTTCTGAGCATAAAATTAGGGACTATCCCTTATTGGTTGCTCACCACCGCTTCAAAGCCCATGGGCGATCCCCACCCTCAACTTAAAGAGGAGGGTTGGCACACTGTGGGTGGCCATAAAACCAACAAGAACAAGGCTACTCATGTCGGGCCTTCGCAACATGGTTCACTACTCAAGCCGAAAGGTTCCTCCAAATGCTTCCAACTCATTTACAAAGCAACCTTTGGATACCAAGTTACCTCTAGCTCACATGAAGGTATTGGCTGGCAGTATGGTTGGTTCTTCAAGAAAATTGGCACCTTTGGCCTCAAACTCTCAGCATGTTATCTTGCAGCATGAGGGTAGTCTTAAACCATTACTCGTACCTAACAAAGTGGTTTCTCCATGAAAGTAGGCAGTTTGGCATTCTTGCAGCCCTCCTCGCGAGTGTGAGGAAGGGGAGTATAGCCCTACCAGTTGGTGGGTTACTCAATTGTCTGATTTTTTTCAGCTAACCAACAATGGTTTTTGTAGAGTAGTTTTGGGGCCCTTGATGGTTTGAGTGAGCTAGACTCAGAGATGCATCTTGACAATGTTTCCTCGTGAATTTCTACTCATGGAATGTTTTGGGTCTCACAGATTCCACTTGCACATAGATTGTGTGATATTTTAGGAAAATATTCCCGGATATGGATATTTTGTGTTTATAGGAAATCAAAGTTTCAGATTTTTACTTGATTCTGTCGCCAGGACTATTTGGCTTGACAGTTTAGCTATCTCTAGCAACCATGCTACTGGCAGAGGTGGAATGATCACATTTATTTCTCCGAAATGGTGGCTGCATTACATCAATCATGGATGTGACCCTAACAACCATATTCTCTGGGTGTTATTCAATATTGAAAATCTCTCCTTTGGGATTATCAATGTTTATGCACCTAATGATGTGTCAGAAAGGACGGCGCTTTGGAGGTGGGTGGCTGACGACCTTCCAAATGCGCACTGGCTGATCAATGGGGATTTTAATATGGTGGAGCAACCCAATGATAAATTGGGCCTTTTACCCATGAGGTGGCCAGCTGGCGAAAGGGAGGCTTGGTTTTACATGCGTAATAAATTTGGGTTTTATGACCCTAATTATTCGTGTCACACCAACACGCTGCCATGGTACACTTGGTCTAATCTTAGAAATGACCAAGATCGGGTTTTTAAAAGGCTAGATTGTGCAATGATCTCTTTATAGCCTTTCTTTAAGTTTGTTAGTTGTTATTCTCTTCGGTGGAAGCTTTGCCGGTCATTGTCCTTTCCGACCACATTTTGATCCGGTTCCATATTGAATGGAATTTTCAACTGCCAAAGATTAAAAAAATAGTTTTATTTAAATACTACTTTATTACATCATGACCCCACTTTGGCGCACATTCGCCAAATTTGGAACCTTGCACCTCGCCCTCTTGGTAAGGTTGGATGGATAAGTTGGTGGAAGGACGCTATAATTCGGCTAACTAAATTCCTTGGATGTACGGTGTCTAGCTCGCTAAATTTCAGCGGCGAGCTTACTCCACCACCTCCCATTGAGCTGAGCCACTCCATGGTGGTGCTTGCCCAGGCTCCTTTCAATGTGGCTCTGCAACTCCAAGTTGCTAAATTGTGGCAAAAAATCCGCATTGCTGATGATTACACAAGTGTGAGGTGCCAGATCAAAGCTCGGTTGCACTGGCTTAAAATTGGAGACCGTAACACCAAAGAGTTTTACCAGTGGCTCAAAGCCAAGCACATGAACCAACAAATTTCTGCTATTGTTGATGTTGGTGTTCGGATTACAGACACTCCTCAGATGGTCCAAGCCTTTGTTAGGCACTATGTTCAGGTTTTCAAAGCTCAGGAGGAGTCTCCTGAGTGACAAGTCACGCTCGTTGAATGGCTCTCGGTTGTTCTATGTAAACTCTCACATGCACACTGGGTTGTCTGTGATAGATTTCTTACCTTAGAGGACTTATATGAAGTTTTCTCCTCATGGCCAATGATAAAGCTCCTAGAATGGATGGCTTTCCTTGCTGAGTTCTACAAAGCCCTTTGGGACATGGTGGGCCAGGATCTGCTGCAAGTCTATCTCGAAGCTCTCCACTCAGGGTCCCTCGGTGCCCTTATTAATTGGGGTCACATAAAGTTCATCCCTAAAGCGGGAGACCCAGAGCTCATATGAAATTGGCATTTGATTACCTTGCTCAATGTCTCATACAAGTTCATAGCTAAGGCTTTAGCTCTTCGGCTTTGGCCAATCTTGCCAGTTATCATCAATCCTGAGAAGACTGGTTTCATACAGAGCAGGTATATTTAGGATAATATCTTGGCTGTATGGGAAGGCATGGAGTGGGCTAGAACCTCTAAACAATTTTCCATGTTTGTCAAAATTGACTTTGAAAAAGCTTACGACATAATTTAATGGCATTTCATTTTGGCGATGTTTGAAGAGTTGGGCTTGGTTCGGTCTTCATCGCCTCTGTCAAAATGCTTTTTGTTGATGCCTCTGCCTCTCTATCTATAAATGGTCATACTTCCGAGAAGTTTGGGATTTTCCACTCTATTAGGAAAGGTTTTCCTTTACCTCCTTCTCTTTATGTGCTTGCCGCTGAAGGTTTTGGGTTTCTCATTGCCCATGCTCGGGATCAAGGGATTGTGCGAGGAATTCATCTCCCTTCCTCGACTCCCCTTTAGCTTATCAAAGGGCATTTTGCAGATGACTCCTTCCTCATTCTCCTTGAGGAAGAAACTAATATCAATAATGCCATGCAATGTTTGGACTCATATTGTTTAGCTTCAGGTTCCAGTATCCAATGGAGAAAGACCCAGTGCTTCAAGCAATCTTTTCTCCCCAAGCTTGGTTGGCTTAATCGTTTGACTGGAAGTACATCCAGCATGGAGAAAATTTTAAATTCCTAGGTATCCCCTTTGCTTTTGATGCTACTCCCAGTCAACTTTAGAAGTATGTTATTGACAGGGTCGCCCACAAGTTGGAGTACTGGATTACTAAACCCCTTTCATTGGTAGGAAAATTTCAGATTTGCTCCAAGATTTTGGCTGCCATGCATGTTTATTATTCTTCGTGTTGGGTGCCGGCCAAAGCCTCCTACAAGAAGTTGGAAAAACTTCTTAGAGATTTCCTTTGGGCTAGCTCGGAGCTTGGCAAAGGTTTCCACAGAGTTTCTGGGAATATTTTTGCCTCCCTAGGGATTCTGGTGGGCTTGGGATGACCGACATTGGCCACCAGGGGACTGCACTGGCTGCCAAGTGGATCATTGAGCCTGCACTAGCAATGAAGCTTGGAAAGTGCTGATTCGCAACTGTATTTGCCAAGGCTCCCCTTAAGGGTGAAAAACTTGGCAAGGGCTGGATTTTCACAGTCTGCTCATTCTCAAAGCCCCGATCAAGATTGTGGGCACCTTTGTTGTCAAAAGCATATGGAAAGCTTGGGAATTTCTCAAACCCTTTTTAATCTGGAAAGGGGATGGTTTCCGTAATGGGATTTCCATTAATGACTACAACATCTGGTGGTCTCCTCTCATCAATTTTCATGATGTGTCGCTTGCCCAAGTACCTGGGTTCATTCTCTTAAGTTATATCATCGAGGCTTGTGCACTCTTAAGGACATATTTTGTAGGCAGTCAGACTACTTCTCACTTGGCCTCAAGCTAAAGCCAAGTTTCAGCTTGCTTCATCCGACAGAGAGTCTTATCAGGAAATTCTTGATTCCATTCTTGCTGAGATGCTTCACAAAGTTGGGGTTGTCTCTCTCAGACCTTGGTGGAAGGATTGGAAATGGTTTCCAGATACCCCATTCTTAAATTACTCCCCAGGTAAAGGGTATGCTCTTCTCACCCCCAGGCTGCCAATGGTGGCTTTGTTAAACTCCAGATGGTCCATCAATTCTGGATGGTCCTCCTAGGAAGCTAGATTTCACACGAGTTTGGAAAGCCATCCTTCAGCCCAAGCTTCCTATTTTTCTTGGTGCCTGCTCTTTCAAGGCCTCCCTATTAGGCAAAAATTAGCTCACTATGGGATTGCTCCTCAACTTTTCCCTTTTTGTGGACATATTGAGATGCTTATGCATATGTTCTGGTACTGCCCAAAAGCTCAGGCTATTTGGGACTAGATCCACGATTTCTTTCGGTCGTTTCGACCAGCTCCATTTCTTTGGAAACATGTTTTCTTGGGGATTCTATTTCCATTCCCCATGCTTTTGCGCAAGTGTGGCATACTTTTGAGTGGAGATCCTTTTTTATATGGAAAGAACGTAATTCTATTGTTTTTGCTAATTCCGCAGTTTCTTGCTTTCTTTCACATTATGATAAGGCCATGCTTATCTCAAATGTGTTCTTACAAATCTAGGACCAGGCCTGCAAGGTAGAGTGGAAGTGCGAGCACCTCCAGGCCCTTCTGGATCATTGGGCCAATGCTCCTTGCACTGTGGCATGGGAGCCCCCCACCTCCCCTTCTGGGAGTGTTCATTTGAGAGGACGTCATGGCTGGGGCCGGTCAAATGAACGTACCCACCATCATCGCTCTCTCCTAGGTAGCAACACGAGCATGGATGGAGCCCATCAATCGTGGTGGTTGGGGTCCCCTGTAACGGTTTGCTGCTATAACACATTGGTTGGGTTTCCGCCACTCTCCCGCCTCTTGCATAGTGGGATGGATGGGATTCTGGAAAATGCCCCCTGGTTGGCTCTTGCCATATCTCCTAATCAGCAGGATGACAAAGAAGAAGAAGTTGGCTCTGGTTGGCCACCCCTTCCGGATGGAAATGATCTTCCAGGTAGTAACTTGGAGGATAAAGGGCCTCCACCACCGCCCCCTACCTCTATGTTTGTTGTGGTAGCTTAGTTTGTTTTCCTTTTTTTTTTTGGCATTGTTGCCTTTTGTTACTTTTTTCTCCTAGCCTTCAGCTAGTTTGAACGTGGGGTGTGCCCTTTACCACCCATATTTTTTGTGGATAGACTGTAATATTTTTATTAAGTAATATAGGCTATTTCATCAAAAAACAATATTGCAACCTACGCTCTTGATTGTTATTTTTAATTCTACTTCTTTACCTGCATGTTTTTTAAGAACCATATAAATCTAAATTAGATGCATTAACAATATTGAAGACAAATGATTAGCAAACTACTACACATTTATTGTGAATGAATGTATTCAATTTTTCTTAGAGAGCATTCCTAGGTGATATTGGTATTGGTCTTCATAAATGGAAATTTTGTTTTGTCCTCGGTGTTTAATGTTTTTTATGTGCATGCCTCATAGTTATTGAGTGACGTGACTCATATAATGGACTAATGAGCTCAAATATAGTTATTTTCTGTTCTTTTTTACTTAATTTTTATGAATGAGACAACACTATTTTAATGAGTAAGGATATCAATGTCATGTATTTCAAATTACAAGAAACATGCATGCCTAATATGTTCTTTATTTTCTCTTTCTTTTCATCAACAATATTTCTCGCTCCATTTGAAAAACAAAGTCTTTTATGTTTTTAATAATTGGTGGCTTTATTGAGAAAATTCTAATGACTAGCAATCACATGTGTACAATGCAATGTGACCACTGAATGGTATATGTTATTTGATTTAGAGGGATAGTTATTACTTTTGTAGAGGGATTGTTTTATATGCACACCTTTCTGAGGGAGCTAGAGCGTTGACATCCCTATACCCTCAAATGCTATGAAAACTGCACAACCAATCCCTGTGGTATTTGTATTTGGATACAAACACCACAAAATAAAATGAATGAGAGATTAGGGAGCGTAAATTGAAAAAATAAGAAATAGAAAAAGAAATTTCCAAATTGAAGTTTCAAGATGTTACTTCAGGGGTATCGATCATAGAGCTTGATTCTGAAACTGAGACAACTGCCAAATATTTACATGTATGTTGCTTATTTCATTCGATCTTATTTTGATTCAGAAGAAGAATTATCCTACTAAAGCCTTTAAGCAAATGTAGGTTAGAGACCGAACTGAAAAATTCATCCAGCAAAAACATGATATTCTTCCGGTTGTTATCAAGATTGAAAAGGTGTGTTTCCTAAAATCACATATCAAATTTTTAGAGAATTAAAGAATCACATTAGTCCCACCCAGCTTCTATTCCATGGAACAAACTATCAAGCTATTCAATGTATTTTGAAGGAAGAGTTTAGGGTTCTTCCTCGAGATGAGTGAAATATGTGTCATGATTTGGTTTCGTGTAAATTAACAAGTGAATTACAAATTGACTCCTAAATATTTACCTTTAATTGGAATTTTCAGTGCATTTTTAGCCTTTTTTTGAAGACAATGCAGGGGTATTGCATCGTTTCATTATAGGTGTGGAGATGTGCCATTTGTATGTGTGGAATGTGAATTTTCAGTTGATACTAATGACTATAACAAATTAAACAAGGAATTAAACACATAGCCCACCAGTGGCCATCACAATGCTTGTTAGGTTTACAATCAAATAAATCAATCTTCGCATCCACATAAGCATAACAGAAGGAATTCAAAACTTTGTCTCGCTCTATGGTCGGAAACACTTTTATATGACACAACCTCCTCAAAAACCATTTTAGTACATATGTGAGGCTTTGTATCAAATGGATATATATTATGAGATTCAGACATGGAAAAGATGAAAAACATTTGAGTGGAATATAAAACAGATTTCAAAATGTCATAGCAAGAGACCTAACCCAAAAAATAGAGTGAAGGTGAAAAATAATAATGAATCTGTTAAGGAAAGGAAGCACTAATTAATGTTATACCGAGGAAAAGAAATTGAGGCTCACATGGTAATATCCATGACCAGGAAATAGAAGACATATAGGCATCCATCCCCACGTCCTTCATCAGTTTCAAATCCTCTTGTAAGTTGTAAAAATTTATCACTCAAGTCTGGCCAAACCAATCAATATGTTTTTCTTGTTTCAAGAGTCAAGCCTTTCATTTTTCTACAACATATTTGTAGAAGCCCTGAAAGTGGTCCAGACAATTAAATTACCACAACCTTTCAAGAAAAGTAAATTAAATTCCATATTTTCACATGTAAAAACAATGATCAATGTGCTGATATAAAATAACACAGGGAACATCATTCATTAGATTTTATTAATGAAATGCTGCAACATCCACCTACTCCATAGCTGTGGAATACTTTCCATATAATTAAAAAGATGCCCTAATAGTCAATTTTGAAGGCATCACTCTATAAAAATCATCATAAGGAACTGTCTTGGGAACAAACAAAAAATACAATGCAAAACAAACAATTCCAAGCCATAAAAGTTCTTACAAAAACAATGGATTTTATCTCAAGCAAAAGAAAATTCCTGCAAGAAGTAAAAAAATTCAAAGGATACATTTGGACCTTTCTTCAAACTCCTTGTTAGGTACAGTACCTGTATCTCTCAAAAACCTGAAGTGCTTCACCATGTAAATTTATCTTTCAACAATCTTACATGACATGTCCTCTCTGAAGTAAATAG
Organism: Taxus wallichiana var. yunnanensis; assembly: GCA_018340775.1. Classification (NCBI taxonomy): domain Eukaryota; kingdom Viridiplantae; phylum Streptophyta; class Pinopsida; order Cupressales; family Taxaceae; genus Taxus; species Taxus wallichiana. The sequence continues at coordinate 822,185,168 of CM031242.1, read as the reverse complement.
TGAGGTATCTAGTTTACTTGATCCTTGAAAATGGGGAATGATGACATACATTGGCTAATCTCAGAGGTATATTAAGAGGTTCCACAAGTTTAAAAGATAATATACATCATCTTAGATGATCCTAAATCTCCAAGAAGGAGATCATGCATTTGTGAAAATGTTATGAGATCTAAAGTTGTGCAGAGATATTAATACCAAATTTAGCTGGTTCAGTGTGCTAATCACATTCTTAAGGTATTTTCTCTTAATGCTTGATCAGATAACCCAGGACAGACCATTGTGTATTTTCTATTTTGATCTTGATTTCCTTTCCCTTGAGATTATTGATTGTACTGATTAGCTTTTTCAAAAGATTTGAGCTGTACTTTTTAGCACTTCACATATCTCACTAGTTTTGATGGCAAATGTCAAGTGCTAAGGAAATGTTTCAAAGGTGCATGGGAAGTTTCAGCATTGTCAAAAATGGTCAGGATTTCACTTAACAATCTTCAAATGGCTGCAAAATTTATTGCAAGGAAAAAAATCTATCTATCATTGTATATTAGGGATGGTTGTCTGATTATGGCCTTAGCTTCACAAGTGACTGAAAAAATCTTAGTCTCGCTTTTGTAATCATCCAGCTGAATGTCTATTATGGAACAATTAACTGATCTCATAGATGAATTCCATCACAGCATGACTCGCATCACCACATGGACTTTGCAATATAGTAGTACATCGATGACATAATGAGAATCACAGAAAATCTAAATGAGAAATATATATTGGCTATGGTGCTACAAGCACTGTTTATAAATGTGTTCTAAAGAATTGTAAGCCAATTGTTGTAAAGAGACTCTACAGTCACCACACACAAAGCTTGCATGAATTTAAAACTGAGCTGGAAACAGTTGGAAGCATCAAGCATCGGGATCTTGGGAGTCTGCATGGATATTTGCTTTCTCCACATGGAAATCATGTTGTTTTATGATTACATGGTAAATGGAAGTCTGTGGGACATCCCACATGGTGATTAAAATGATTATGTTATGAGAAGTCATTAGCACATCACTGAGACTGACATCCACACTACTTTGGAGATTATTTTCAGGCCTAGCTGGCTTTTTCTTAATCACATTTGGTTATCACAAAGTATAGCTACCTGATTTGGTCCTTGGGGATTGCAAAAATTTGGAGCTTCTTGACCTGTCTCACAATAGACTAAAGGGAAAGATACCATGGCAGGTAGCCAGTCTTTCCAACTTGCATTTCTATTTCAATTTGTCATGGAATTTATTAGAAGGCCCCTTGCCCACATAGATGAGTAAATTGGTCATGGTATTGGTGACAGTCTCATCATGCTGAGTGGATATGAGAACAATGTGCACCGTTTAGGAACCATGGATTCTCCTTCATTTCTGTACTCAATGGTGACTTGGGTTTTACCATCGGGCCTCAACTAGGGGAAAATACCATTCTTTTTGACCTCAGTAAGCTTGGCACTGAGCTTTTGGATAGAACATGAGTGAGGGGCATGAGCTCAGGAGTCTCATCTATGGCATAGCCAAACATGTGACCCTGGTCACCCGCTCCAATCTCTTCAGGCCTATTGGTAAGATGCCCATGCACTCCCTGGGAAATGTCAGGGCTCTGTTGTTCAATGTTCACAAACACTATGTAGTTGTCAGCATCCAAACCCACATCATCAGAGATGAAGCCAATTTTGCATACATATCTACCAGGGCATTTGCAACAATTATGTCAGACAATCATTACACAATAAAAATAGAAAAATAGCTAAAATCCCGTCAAAATTAAATGGTTTAGAAAAACGTCTACAAGGCCATCAAATTTAATATCAGTTAGAGAAATTTCCACAAGGTCTTTCCCATAGGGGGAATACCTTTGGCGTAATTAACCTTTGCACCGGTGGACCATAATTAATTTATAAACTAGGGTTTAATATATAATCTAACACATTTAGTAACTCCCCCTTGCATATCTCACAATTTGGAATTAAATAAGTACGAGGAGTATATTTTTTAAATTTTAATAAATAATCATTATGTAAACATATCAAATTATACATACATTTCTAATTATGTATTCTTCTCTATTATCTTTTTTAATTTTACAATTTAATTATTATTTTTGTATGAATTTCTATCTCTATTGACATCTCCATTACACCTTGGAGTGCGATTTTTAGTCATAATTAAGATTCAAAGTTGAAGAAAAATAATATTTAATTATCTACTAATATTTAACCTATCCCCCACTTCCTTCTAGTTATATTTCAACGAAGTCATATACAAAGATGAGTTTGGTTTCTTTTATAATTAATCTATAACTTTATTGAAATCTATGAAGACATTAATACGAAATTACAACAATGCAAAGGATAATAATTAGGATTCATAAACACTTGTAGGAATGAATGATGTTCGATTTGTTTGTTACAAATTCTATATTGTTACGGAGAGTACGAGTAAGATGTCAAAGCGTGAAGTTGTAGTTGTATATATGGACTTGAAGAGTACATTCAATCATGATAGAAAAGTATTAAGGTAAAGATGTAGACTATTGATTTGAATAAATGCATTGTTTTGGTATTCAATTTTTTAATATTGTTATTATGCACTTCTCAACTTCAAAAAGTGTCTTAATGACTCTGTTGTATTTGATAGTTGGTTTTAGTTGAAAAATATTATATTTTGTATCTTATAAATAGAATGATGTATGTTGGGTTAAGGATATTGATGTGATAGGTCCTCACTATACCGAGATGTTGTATTGAAAACTTTCTTATGCAATAATTTTGTTGTTCTATTATGCTTTACAATAATATATTCTAGTTTGTATTTATAATTTTGCAATTGTATCCTATAATAGTTTTTATATATTACTTTATTTTTCAAGTGTCATCATTTTTGCATCAACTTGAAAGAGAAAAATTGAATTTTAGTTAGTTATATTCATTTTATTTTTTTGTTTCATGTTATTATATACTTTTTGACTATTAAATTTAATTCTCGAGATAATCATAAGTTATTTTGAAAGATCCAACAAAACCAATCAATTTATACCTATATAGCAAATTTTCCAAAGATTAACCAATGAACTTATGCCTAAACTCTTTGATTCATAAGGGTATTATATAATTTTTAGGGGTCCATTCTTAAAATTATCCTTGTTCTCCATGGTCAAATTATATAACATAGGTCCATTGTCAATTGTGACTTATTACTTGTCTTTCCTCTTCAACATCTCTGATCTAGAGCAAGATTTTTGAAAATCTATTTTTGGAAAGTCCTGAAAAATATATATAGTAGTTTTTGGAAACTTTTAGTATTTTACATGTTTGGGGGTATTATAAGCATTTATGGGCTTTAGACTGTATGGAAATAGCCTATGTGTTATTGTCACAATGATGTTTTTCAAGTTCATTTTGTCATCTTTCCAATAGATCTTACGGTTAGAAAATTGGGTTAATAGGCTAGACGACATCACTCCAACAAGGAGTACTAAACAAAATAATAGTAATAATATGATTGATTTTAAATTTTTCAACTTTTTCTTTTCAAATCCATCACTAATGTGGATACAAATAGTCTCCCTATATTATGAATTTTTGGTTAACCTCTGAAACCCTTCATATTCTCCATTATATAGCTATAAAGCGGAATTTTACGGTTTGTACACATTTGGAATTACAATAAAATGAGTTTATCTTTATAGCTCTTTCATTCTGAGATTGATTTGTTATAACACATTAAGTGCCATCGTTAGTGTGTTGTCCACTAGGTTGCATCTCAATCTGGGTCAATATCATTATGAATCTCTTCAAGAGAACAACATCTTGGGACAAGAGAAGGAAGAAAACCTTAATCATTAGGGCTACATTTTCATCCATTATTAGAAACAATCTATTTTGATATTTGTATTTCTTCACTACAATCCAACTGTTGGGTGATGGAGATGTATTCACTAAGCTTCAGAGTATTTGCTATCAGAGTTTCCACTAGAATATATGATAAAGAATGTTTGCACACATGTAGTTGCATGAATCCAATAAGATCTAACAAGTAATGCAATATGAAATTAACTCACAAAAAGAAGAATAGTGCACAATCAAGAACCTATCAATATCTCAAGTGATGTGTACATATAGGAGTGTTGTGTAACTCCTCCATGAGAATATTCCCATAATAGGAAGGGGAGTTACACTCTAGAATGAAAATATAACTCCTATGACACATTGTGACAAACTATGACATGTAAGACATGTCATAAGTAACTCCTATGAGACTTAGTACACCTAAACAAGATGAGTCACCAAGGGTGAGGATTTATTCCAAGTAAATAAATACGAGGAAAATAATTTCCTACACAACACCCTCGCTTAAGCGTAGCTTAGGTGAGCAGAAAATAAAGTGGGTCCTAGCAACAAGGCCTGATGAGGTACCCAAGTATAATGCAACTCTCATAAAGTGGAGTAAAAGGAGAAAACCCAATAGCAAAAAACTCATCAAATGAGGGCACTTTCCATTGTTCTCCAAGTTCCCTTTTGGTTGCATGGAAGGTAGAGATAAAAATAGAATAGTCAGGACCTAGTGTGACGAGGATAGAAATAATAAGTTGTGAGTCCTTTTGTCAATTCTACATTCTTTTAGTTGCATTCTCACAAATTTTAGTTTCATTCTCACAAATGTTAAGCAAGTATGCACCAATAGACTCATCATCACTCATTTTTAGCCCTTAAAACTAATTTATGAAGGTTTGAAGCTTAACTATTCTCACCTTAGATTCTCCTTCATAAAGGACCTAAAGTTTATCCCACATTGCCTTTGTTGATTTGCAATGCATGACTTTCACAAGTTTAGGTTCAGCTAGTCCACACATGATTGCATTCATAGCCCTTGAATTATCACTAATAGTCTTATTGTCTACAGTAGTTATTGGGGGAGTAGCACGAACTGTATAACCATCCAACACAGATTGTCAAATATCAAACCATAGAGACATGATATGATTCCTCATCCTTAGACTCTAAAAACATAGTTAAATCCATCAAAAAATGGTGTCGTACTAGAGAAGAGCCCCTCTGATGAATCGCCATTTTTGTGCTTCAAAGGACCTCCTTTCAAATGATCAAAATTCTCCAAAAGGACCTGCTCTGATACCAATTGTTGGAAGAACAATGTACTGCTGGGGCGAATCAGTCCTTCAAAAATTTAACCAATTCAAATTAACTTGCTTAAACTATAAACCATTCAACCATATATTAATGTGTGTTTATCATTCATTCAAATGAGAAAAACCATGAGAAAGTACACAAGAACACAAGATATATGTGGAAAAAACTCAAGGTGAAGAAAACCCACTGAAATTTTGATTATATTACTCAATTAAAAATATTTAGTGAATCACCAACTTCACAAGGAGCACCAACCCCTAGTTTAGTGAAGCACCAAATCCACAACAAGGATACAACCACCTAATATGATTGAGAACCAAATCAACCACATATTGATGAAGGTATCTGATTTAATTATTCTTCCACAATTGATTGAGATCACAAATTCATCTCACACACCTTCAAACCCTCTCCAAACCCTCTTTCTCCTAACTCACTCAAACTTTGTTTTTCATGACCTGATTTGAATGAAAATCATGGCACAAAATCCGTCTAACACCCTTCATAATTTTTCACATACTATCATATTTGATTTGATGCCCTTAAACCACCCGCGCTCTCTTAATCAGCTCATACTTTTCCCTCTCTCTCCCCTAGTTCAAATTTGAACCAAACATGCACTTCTATATGCCTTTCAATTCAAAACATAACAAATGTCAGTCCATACCAAGGATATTGAAAAATAAAACATAAAAACATGACAATACATTCATAAAAACTCATAATATGGAACCATGTAGGCCAGTCATGCACCAAGACAACCAAACAAGCCAAAAATGGCTCAAAACCCCATCACATGACTCATCAAAGACCTCCACACTCATCACTATGCTTATTCAAGCCTCTAAATTCTTCACACATGTCACATATGTCATAAAAAAATCATCCATGCTTACACATTAGCTTGCACCAATTATTTTATTCATAACTCTTTCAAGAAAGATCATTTCCTTCACAAAACAACTACTTCCAGAACCATTCTTCACCAAACAAGCTCAATATCACACCATAAAACCTAAAATATTCCATGTAACCACTCATTATAAATACACCTACCTTTATAACACATTCATTCTTTCTATAACTCATTAAACATCCAAAAATCAAACCACACCTCTTTTATTCTTCACCAAACTGAGCTTCCCATAAAATAGTTTTGGAAACTCAACTGGTTTACACCCTTTATGAAACTTTCAATACTTTTTAATGCCTTAAATATGGAAAAAAATAATCCCTCTTCACTCTTCAATGGTTATAAATCATCATATAAGCCAAAACACGAGTCTTATACATCCATCTTCTTAGCCAATGCAATCATGTCTTGAAACAGTCAAACTTGGTCTTCACAAAATGAGTTGGTTCACTAATCAAAACACATCATCAATATAAAATCCATATGTCATTGGAAAGGTATAGGAATATAATTTCAGAAAAAATTTACATTTCCTTCCAAATCCAAGTGGAAGGCCTTAAACCAGGCCAATCTCTGCAACTTCTCAAAACTGCCCTTTTGGGCCCGAAGACTAGTCTTCATAAATAGGGAAAAAATTTCACTCTAGTACTTCAACCATGACCTAAAAATATCATGGAATTGTATTACAACTCCCAAGATCCAATAAATTTTTATTTATTCCATATCTTCAATGAATAAATTTTCCAAAAACTAAAAAACTCCAAAAATTTTGCTTGAGTGGGGCCCACATACTGTCACAAACTATATTATACCTTTATGGAAATATGGAGGAGTCTTCTACAACCTAAAATTATAAAATTTGAAAAAATAATCAAAACATTCTCATTATAATCAATTTCCTCCAAGTTGCTTTGAGCTAGGGTTTAACTAGGGTTTCAAAGCAACTTATCTTCTTAACGATTATTTATAAAAACCAGACGATCAAAATACCTAATTATTTTTTCAAAAAACTATTATATCAATGGAAAAACATCCCCCAAAACCTCTGGGTACCATAAAAATAACACAATTCACAACGCGCATCTGAAGGTCATAATTCGAGCTAGATTTGCATTCACAAGCACCCTATTTTGCCTAAACTAATGTAACTTGTAAAATATTCTTCATAGAAACCTGAAAATTTTCCCAAATCATTAAAAAAAACCATAATAATATATCCAATTCTAAAAATTTCATAAATATATTTTCATCTTCATGTCCCATCTCATTTGCATGACTAGGCCTTAGGGTTTTGCATGTTTTAGGCCATAACAAGCTAACCACCACCGAAAAAAGCATGAAACCTCTCCAAAATGTCTTTAAAACCTTTAGAAATCGTGTATCACTCACCTACATGCATCCATGAGCTCACATGGATCTATAAATCAACCTCGTGCTCCATTTGGCCTCCAAGCACCTAGACTATGTCTAGATGAGCACCTGTACTTGCACTCTAAAACTCATGTGAGTGTATAAAAAATATCATATCATGCTCTCTATGACTATATCATGTTCCTCAAGTCATCAAGTATCTCAAACCATCATGCACCATCACCTAGGCTAGCTAGGTTACTTGATTGGGCTTGCTAGTCCAATTCATTCTCACCTTGTCCACTCATACCATCATGTCACCATCTAAGTGTCCCTGTAACCATCATTCCAATCATCCTATGACACTTATACATCATCCTCTTTTTTTTAATGAGATTTTACATCAATGACAACACATATACTCACTCATGCCAATATAGACATCGAGGAAAACCAAACTCAAATATTTAACTAAAATGGCAAATGTTGACTAGAACTATAGTGGCATAAAATATAAGAAATATGAAAAACTGATTTAACAACACTATTTATCTATTCTTGGGTTATGAAAACCTTTCTCACTTTTTAATAATTTATCCTAAGTAACTAAGAAACTACTCTTCTTCCTTAAAACCTTACTTTGAACACAAACCTTGTAAAACACTAATTTGAAATGATAGAGTTTATGCCAAAAAGAAAATAACTACTCTTAATGATACTCATGTCAATCCTATAGTTATTCCAATCCCTCCTATTAAGAATCATATACACAAAAATGATTTTAATGGTTCCTCAATTCTTAAGTTAAGGTCAAAGTAACAAAGGGGAGAGGTTTATATAGACGATAAAGCTAGAATCCATGGCTTAATTGACCATAAAAATCTCTTGAATAATTATACTATAATAGAAGACATATAGATTATTAATTTAACTCCAATTTCAAACTCTAGGTCAAGAAAATACTAATGATTTTTTTATTCAATAGAAGAACTAAGGTGAACCATAGATGTCTAAATGCTAGAACAATGATCAAGAACATAAGAAATCACATCCTTTACCTTCTCATGTGGTCTATAATATTTATTCTAACACCAATCCTTTCACCTCCTTTACCTTCTCACATGGTCATCTATTGGATTTATTCTAACACCAATCCTCTCATCTCTTTTACCTTCTCATGTGGTCATCTATCAAATTTAATCTAACACCAATCCTCCTTGTGCTTATCCTAAAGTTTAAGTTTCTCTTTCTTCTTTACCTCCTATGGTTGATTCTCATGTTGCTTCTCAAAGTTTTTAAACTCCCCATTTGATTTTTATATTCCCTATGTTAATCCCAAATTCTTCTTTGCCATATGTTTTATGTTTCAAAACATTCTACTACCACTTCTTTGCCTTCTAAAATGACTATGATGATGAATGACGTGTGTGAATTACAAGATCCGATTAAGGTGTTATCCCTATATTATCAAAAATTATGCAACAAGGTCACTTCCAATGAAATATTGCTCAACCCCTTGGATTATGATGTGTTTGATTATCCCTTTCTAATAGTTTTCATTTCTCCAAATTTTGAATTATAAAGTGAGAAAGGATATCCATCTCGTTGCCATGTCATTTTATCACTCTTACTTAACTTTTTCACACGATGATTTATTGTTTACCAAGTATTTCCTAGGATTTTGAAATACTATGTTATCAATTTGTTCTATGAATTACCTAATACATTTTTGCATGCTTTTAACACACTAGTTGATGAGTTTCTTGCACATTTTTGGATCCACACCAAAATGTGTGGAGTGGAAAGTAGGTTTTCCAAAATAAATTTCAATACACTAACCACAAAATTTTCGCAAATAAGTTAAACTTAGATATAATTACAAAAACCTACTTTTATAAAGAATGATAATCTGAAACTTAGGAAAATATGAAATAATTAGAATAATTGAATTTTAAAAATTAGATAATTAGGGTTTCTAGGATAATAATCAATTTTTCATTAATTTGGAAACACTTGTCAGGAACACATAGTGAAAGACCTATCATACAATAAGGCAAAACAAACCTAACTAAGACAATGATCCTTAACCACCTAAATCAGAATTGTACATGTATACATTTTTTTGGCAATATTCAAACTTTAGGGTTACAAACTCAATCTAGTCTTGGGCTATGTAAACCTTACTTTCTTTTTTAGAATGCATTGCGATTTACTAAAAAATAATTATCCTTTCACCCATCCCTAATATGAAATTAATAACTTGCAATTACTATAAAAATAGAAGATGTTAATGGGGGCCTGCATTATCCCTCCATTATTATTAGGCCCCTCACTTTTTGAACAATTTGGTAGTCATCACTTGATGCAAGTAGACAGGTGATCCGGTGTATACAAATATCCCAACCCTTAATTTTTCACTTGGATGCAATAAATAATGAATGATAGATGCTCAACACATGCTTGAAGTTTTATTTCGCCACAAGGATGTTCTGGTTGAAATTTTAATATATTCCTTGCAATTTGGAAGCTTGAATGTGTATCATTTACGATGTCCTTAATTCACCAATGCACTTATTTATTTATAGAGTTATTGAATTCAAATTAGGGCTCTATTGATCCGAAAATGGTACTTAAATTTTTGAAGTACTTAGAAAATTTTTAGATGATCAAATTTAACAAACTCAACATTGATCATGAGTTCAATTTATCCAATTTTGGGTGTCTTGAAGCCCAATTTTTAAACTCTTCCAAAATGATCAATTAATCTGATTTTTCCAACTTAAGTGAATTTACTGATTCTATTACAAAACCATTTAAATAATTCACAAGCTGAATTTATAATGCACTCAAACTGAATTCTTGATTCCAAATTTTGAAAGTGCATTCACTAACTGATTAAGGGTTATGGATACTAAAATTTACTTCAATCTGTTTACTCCAGTTTTGTGCTTATTTTATCAATTAATCAAATTAAACAAATGATGAATTTTTATCTGATCAAAAGCTTCTAAAAATTGAATAAAAACACCACAACTCATAAATTGATAATGGAGTTCACCGAAGGCTACGTCTCTGGATTCACAGAAAGTGAATCGATCTATTCAACGTCTAATGAATTACAATTAACCCTTGAATAATGAGTAACAAATATTTATACCTGCAAATGAGATCATCTTTGTCCTAAGGAACTCGTAAAAATAGCAGAAAAAATATACCAAGAATGATTTGTAGATCCTATCAGTGCTTCCCCAATGAGTTTCTTATGCAACTACATCAGAAAAATGCCTACAACTTGAATGAAAATGGTTTACATTTATGGAAACTAGAGAAAATTCCGAGCAACTTTCATTTTTACATCATTCAGAAATTTGGCCATTAAAGCCCTCAAATTCTCTATTGAAGTTTGTTGCCCTATTCTATCTCCCCAAAACATAGAGCACAAAGCTCTTTTTATACTGGTGAGCTCATTTCATAACTCATTGAGCCACCGGCTCGGTTGGTGAGTTGAACGGTCTTAGGACCGTGAGGTCGCGGGTTCGAATCCCACTTCCTTTTCTTCTTCCACGGACTTTGTTTTCCCAAGAGGGAGATATCCCACATATATCTCAGGTTCGTCGGGATTGTGGTTTAAGTTGGGCTCAGCCACCCATTGAATTCATGGCTTTGGCCACACCTGCACCTTTATTTACGCTCCAAAACTCCTATCAAGCTGGCCATGGCTTGGTCACTGTGCTTTATATGTTGAACCTCTTGTTAAGAGGGCTGAGTTGATAGGTTTACCACGTTGTGGTGAGATGTGCAATGTTTGTTTGCTACACATATAGAGGTGCCGAGCTAGCTATGCTTTTTGGATGTTTAATCACATAGTTTAATACGCCCAAATCATGGGTTATGCATTATTGTGTCAAGCTAATAGGTGACTGTGCACACCGATTCATATGCCGAGGTAAGTGGGATAAAATAGATCCCAAACCATAATAAACATAAGCCCAAATAATGTTGAATTGGATAATATAAACCCCGAACATTGTGGTATAAACTCGATCCATACGAGAAATGTGGAGATAACAAAGATCAACTCGATGGGAAGCTGATCACCCCACCGAGCTAATAGTATAGCTCGCCTCGAGATGATTATCCACTTGCAATGCACAATTAGACTCATAGTGCAAAATTGACCTTGAAATAGAAAACCGATCTCGAAATACAAAATTGAGCTTGTGGTGACAAGCCACGTGGTGGCTTGAGGGCCCACCACGTCGGCAAACAATAAAATAGCTCTCACGGTGGTCGGGCTCCCTTCCATCACAAAAATTGAGCCTCTTGTTCTTGTCCACTTTATGTGTGTCAAATACCGGAGGTTGAAAACAACTAAAACAACCTTCATTTTTCCCTCTCACCATTTTCCACTTTTGCCACGTGTCATGTTTGGATTGGACTATAGACCTTGTTTAACCCGTTTAAGACCCCAATCTTTGACCAGCGATAAAATCTGCATACGCACTCCGTTTCTGAAGTTCTACATATCGTCGGAAAGGTCTCGAGATGCTATTCAACATAGTCTAGGTTTAGGGAAGTTTAGGGAAAATATACATAGTGAAAAAATCATCTAGATCACTCCTCCCAGTAAGACCATTTTGACCTCAAAATGGAAATTTTACTCTAGTTGAGTTGTACACATGTTCTCTGCATATCACAAACACAGAACCTAGTTTATATCATGGCAATTTTTTCTAAAAATTTGCAATAATTCAAATTCCAAGAAAAGTAACATAACTCATGGCCTGAATTGCAACTGATATGACAAATCCAACTGTCATACTCCTCTGTCAACAATGCAAAATTGTAACCTGCATTCACAGCTTTTTAGTGCAAAAATTGTACATATTATTTGCAACTATACATGATAGTTACAAATATTTAAGCTTATCAATAAGACTTACACATGTGCATAATCATGCATATCAAACAAAGAGTTTGTATGAGTTGTATAATTATAAACGGTGCCTATATGAAACAAATTGCGCTATAACAACATACTAGCTACAATCCAAATATAGACATCCGAACATTGATCATGCCCACTAAACTATACATGTTGTTGAAAGATGAAGTTTGTAAAACCATCAAAAAAGAAAATTAAACCAAGCATTTTAAGCCCGTCACCTAGTTATTTATTCCTCGGGATACTTCACTAACACCAAAGCAGAAAAATAAATGTGGATTATCCTTTTTACAATTAACAAGATTTCCAAAACTACCTGGTTAGTTTGTATATTGTATTCAACAAAGAAACTATGCAAACATAAAACTAATTAACTACTTGCCCACCTTTTTAAACACACTATCATGTTTAGGTGGTTGATTCAATACAATTTTAACCTAATTCACTGAAGGGGTCATAACGGTTGGTTTATTAATGTTATCCCTTTTAATGAATTTTTTTTTGGATGTAGCTGCCAACATTTATCAATGACATGACCTGTTTTCTTACAGTGACCACAAATTCTTTGATCCGTGTTTTTAAGATCCACATTGTTAGAAAATTTACCTTGACTACTTTTATCCGAGCCTGGTTTAGGAGAATTAATTTTCTCAATCTTTTCCAACATGGATTTATACTTCCTACACTTGGCCACACAGTGATTAGATAAACCACATAATGTGCATGGATAACTATGAAAAATTGCTTCCATATTATAGCCAAACTTTTCTAGTGTAGATAATGGATCATTTTGTTTACCTTTCTTTTTAGAACCATGGTAAATAGAAGGTGGAGGGATTTTTATACCTCTCTCGTGGTGAATTCTTACCAGATCCTCCTCCTGAGGATGAACCACCTGAAGCTAGTAGGGATGAAACTTGGTTGTCAGAATCTCGTCTTCTTCCAGCTAACTTGGAACTCTCTCCAATTAAATTTTCCCCTGCACTACCATATCCCAATCTTGCATGATGAGGTATTTCCTCAACCAAGATTGGGTTATTTATGCCTTGGTTATTCTTACCAAGGCCAATTCCATTAAAACCCATATCATTTAAAAGCTTAGATCTTATACCTTTGGTGTGTTTTTCAAAATCACCAAGCACTGCAATAGAATCCAACTTAACTTTGGGAGAGGAATTAGGTGTTTTCATACTTATTGTGCACTCATCTGTCACAAATTGGATGTATCAGCGAGCTTGGTACACCTATTTCTTAGGTCCATTAACTTGCAACACCATTAAGAGCTCATCCTTAGATTCTAGCTCTCTTTTAAGACTGTTAATTTTCTCCTCAAGAGTCAATAATTGGCATCTTAGGAAGGAATTTTCTTCTTGTATCTATTGATTACATGCTTCAAGTTCCTCAAAATTGGTCTTGTTAGACAATTTTCCCATGGTTTCCTTGCACACTTGTACTTCCAACTTTACACACTGCAAGTGAAAGATCAAGCCCAAAAATGTAAAAACCAAAATTGAACCAAATCAACTGAAGCAAATCAAGAGCTAAACCACTTTGATACCAACTTGATCCAAAAATGGTACTTAATTTTTTGAAGTACTTAGAAAATTTTCAGATGATCAAATTTAATAGACTCAACATTGATCATGAGTTCAATTTATCCAATTTTGGGTGTCTTGAAGCCCAATTTTTAAACTCTTCCAAAATTATAAATTAATCTATTTTTTCCAACTTAAGTGAATTTATTGATTTTATTACAAAACCATTTAAATAATTCACAAGCTGAATTTATAATGCACTAAAACTGAATTCTTGATTCCAAATTTTGAAAGTGCATTCACTAACTGATTGTGGGTTATGGATACTGAAATTTACTTCAATCCGTTTACTCCAGTTTTGTGCTTATTTTATCAATTAATAAAATTAATCAAATGATGAATTTTTATTTGATCAAAAGCTTCTAAAATATGAATAAAAAACACCACAACTCATAAATTGATAACGGATTTCACCCGAAGGCTACGTCTCTAGATTCATAGAAAGTGAATCGATATATTCAACATCTAATGAAGTATAATTAACCCTTCAATAATGACTAATAGATCTTTATACCTGCAAATGAGTTGATCTATGTCCCAAGAACTTTTAAAATAGTAGAAAAATTGTCCCAAGAACGATTTGTGGCTCCTACAGTGCTTCTCCAATGAGTTTCCTACGCAAACGCATTAGAAAAACACCTACAAATTGATATGTACAACACCTACATGAAAAAGGTTTACATTTATGGAAGCTAGAGAAAATTTGAGCAACTTTCATTTTTACATCATTCAGAAATTTGGCCATTAAAGCCCTCAAATTCTCTGTTGAAGTCCAATGCCCTATTCTGTCTCCCCAAAACACAGAGCACACAATTCTTTTTATAATGGCAAGCCACCCAGATCAGTTGGTGAGTTGAATGGTCTTAGGACCATGAGGTTGGGGTTCGAATACCAATTTTTAATTAAGGATTATAAAACTATAAAAAAGAGAAAAATTAAACAAACAAAATAATCTACTTATGTTGTGAGGTTACCCCTATCACCTGAAAGATATTTGATATATTGGGGTTTATATCGACCAACCCTTCTTTCCAGCTTTTATTTTTGTAAGAGGAGATAAGTGAGAGAGAATCCTATCACTTTTACAAAGGAAAATATCTCGATAATGAATCGCGTGCTAGAATCATGTTTTATAATCTTACGTGGAGAAATTTGATTATTTGTGGTGGTGGACATGATGGTGGTGGTGGAATATGACGTTGGAAACATAAATAAAATAAAAAATGGAAGGGAAATAGTTTTGTGTGGGAAAAGTGAGGCCATCCAACATTGGCCCGATTAAAAGAAATTGTCATGGTGTGAAAGAGTGCAAATTTTTTATGTACGGAGTATGGTTCAATTTATGGAGAGCTAAAGAAAGTGCGGGAGTTTGGCGGACCATTAACCATCCTTTAATGAGACACCTAGAAAGCTATATGTACCATGTTTTTCATATTTTAATGTTTCGTGGAATAAATCTGGAGACCATTTGAAATCTCAAATATCCGTGGTACCCAATTCACCTATAAATTCTTTCTTCCCTTGTGAAACGAACATAGCTTAGACATTTCTCTTCTCTACATGTTTTTGTGTGTTTATTGTAGCTAGGAAAAAAATAATGGGGAGTTACGCACGTCTTCAGTGGGCATTTTAGAATAATTTCTCTATAATGTCTCTACTGATTCAAGATATCGTTTAACCTTTTTGCATGAGATCCCCCGCTGTAATAGTGGCTGTAATTTCATCTATTTTTTGGTTTCTTTCTTAATATGTAATAGTGATGTTGTTAGTCATGTTCAGCTAATGAAAAGGATTTGTCATATGTTGCTTTTTTCACAGTGCAATGTCACCTCCCTATTCTTTGTATGCGCAGTCCTCATGTAAGTAACAATAAGCAAAACTCTCCTCGATATTTGATTATATATCAAATGGAAGTATTTTTAATAATTTTATTCTCATCTTGATGATGGATCATGGAACACGCAAAAAAATCTGATGTGGTTTTATTTAGAAACCATTTACTCTATTTCTATATGCACAGTGGAAATACTATCTTTCTTTATTTTTAATCAAGTTTTGGATTAGAATTTGAGTTGAGAAAGGTGGTTGTAGTATCACATTCGGGAGGGTGTGGAAAATAAATCAAGCGAGGATTTTTCAAGCGTGCCATACGTGATAGCCTTCTTCAATTGTGTGCTCTACACTTTGTATGGAACACCATTAATAAGCAATTGGTCTGAAACCATACTTCTCTCTACCGTTAATGGAGTAGGAGCTCTTCTGGAATCACTACTAGAAGGGAGGGTCATTTGAGACAATAATTAGAGACAAAAGTATAATTTTGTCTCTAAATATAATTTTGTCTCTTAGTTCCCTTTGTTTTAATTTTTAATAATTTATTCATCTTTACAATTAATACCTCCCGCTATCCAAATCTAACCCGATCTTATGGAAAGCCATCGCGGCTAGTATGCCTCCTAGGTTTTAATGGATGGTGTACATGTGGTGATTGGGTTCTCTACTTGATCAACCCAAATCTTTGTTCCTAGATTCGAAATTGGGTCGGGCTTCCTTAGACATGGCTGCAAAGGGGATGTCTCTCACTATGCTAGTGGAGAAGCCATTAATAGGCAATTGATTGACATTGTAGAGAACATTACGAGAGAAAATGAGTCAAAAATGTTATTATTTCATATGTTTGTATGCCGCGGGCGTGGTAAATGATTTTGGGCCTATGATTACAGTGGTCGCCGACTGTATCCTCCGCGTGCCTTTTCTGCATAATAATCCCAAATGTTGTGTGTAAATCCATACAGAAAGCTGAATTGTGTGATTTCTGGGACGGGGATTGCCTCTGCAACAAGATACCCATTTTGGAATATGTTCGGGCATCCCATAATCATTAAAATCCATGGCTTTTACGAGGATGGGGATTGTGTGTGGCTGTTGATGGAGTTGTGCTTCGGCGGAGAATGGCACTAGGAAAATTGATGTTGTTAGTCATACAACATCAACGGGAAGATAGGGGGATTGTGTGTGGTCGAGACCCATAACCATACAAGTATAATTTTAGTGAAAATTCCATAACACTAGGAAAATAGGGGGAAGAGAGAAAAATAGGGACTTGGGAGAGAGAAATATGGGCAAACATGATATAATAGAGAAGAATAAAGCGTAATTGGCAAGAAACAAATACAAGGTCAAAGATGTCAAAAGTCAGACCAGACACAAAGGGAGGAAGTCTAATGTCAAACAACATAAGAAACCTACGACAACACACATCCAACTTGGACGAGTAATCAATAAAAACACTATATATACACACAAACACCATAACAATTAACTAGTCATTTACCAAAATTAGGTATCTACATACATATACTATTATTAGTGATTTATAACATATTGGGGCATATATTTATATTGAAAGAAGTCTTATAAATAGATGGAAATGATTGAATGAATGAGGATCTTAGATTCATACAAACAATTTAAAGATACATTGAAGAGGTATATCTAATTTAGTGTAGTAAGACATATAATACGAAGTAATTATACCAATTTTTTAATTAAGGATTATAAAACTATAAAAAAAAAGAGAAAAATTAAACAAACAAAATAATCTACTTATATTGTGAGGTCACCCCTATCAACTGAAAGATCTTTGATATATTGGGGTTTATATTGACCAACCCTTCTTTCCAGTTTTATTTTTGTAAGAGGAGATAAGTGAGAGAGAAGCCTATCACTTTTTACAAAGGGAAAATATCTCGATAATGAATCGCGTGCTAGAATCATGTTTCTATAAGCTTACGTGGAGAAATTTGATTATTTGTGGTGGTGGACGTGATGGTGGTGGTGGAATATGACGTTGGAAACATAAATAAAATAAAAAATGGAAGGGAAATAGTTTTGTGTGGGAAAAGTGAGGCCATCCAACACTGGCCCGATTAAAAGAAATTGTCATGGTGTGAAAGAGTGCAAATTTTTGATGTACAGGTATGGTTTAATTTATGGAGAGCTAAAGAAAGTGTGGGAGTTTGGCCAGACCATTAACCATCCTTTAACAGACACCTAGAAAGCTATCTGTACCATGCTTTTTCATATTTTAATGTTTTACGTGGAATAAATCTGGACACCATTTGAAATCTCAAATATCCATGGTACCCAATTCACCTATAAATTCTTTCTTCCCTCGTGAAACGAACATAGCTTAGACGTTTCTCTCCTCTACATGTTTTTGTGTGTTTATTGTAGCTAGGAAAAAAATAATGGGGAGTTACGCACGTCTTGCAGTGGGCATTTTAGAATAATTTCTCTATAATGTCTCTACAGATTCGGTATCGTTTAACCTTTTTGCATGAGATCCACCTGCTGCAATAGTGGCCTGTAATTTCATCTGTTTTTTGGTTTCTTTCTTAATATGTAATATTGATGTTGTTAGTCATGTTCAGCTAATGAAAAGGATTTGTCATATGTTGTTTTTTTCACAGGCAATGTCACATCCTTGCTACTGTATGCAGTCCCCATGTAAGTAACAAGCAAAAACTCTCCTTTGATATTTGATTATATATCAAATGGAAGTATTTTTTAATAATTTTATTCTCATCTTGATGATGGATCATGGAACACGCAAAAAAATCTGATGTGGTTTTATTTAGAAATCATTTACTCTATTCCTATATGCATAGTGGAAATACTATCTTTCTTATTTTTAATCAAGTTTTGGATTAGAATTTGAGTTGAGAAAGGTGGTTGCAGTATCACATTCAGGAGGGTGTGGAAAAATAAATCAACTGAGGAGTTTTCAAGCGTGCCATACGTGATAGCCTTCTTCAATTGTGTGCTCTACACTTTGTATGGGACGCCATTAATAAGCAATGGGTCTGAAACCATACTTCTCTCTACCGTTAATGGAGTAGGAGCTCTTCTAGAATAACTACTACAAGGGAGGGTCATTTGAGACAATAATTAGAGACAAAAGTATACTTTTGTCTCTAAATATACTTTTGTCTCTTAGTTCCCTTTGTTTTAATTTTTAATAATTTATTCATCTTTCCAATTAATACCTCCTATTTATCCAAATCTAACCCCGATCTTATGGAAAGCCATTGCGGCTAGTATGCCTCCTAGGTTTTAATGGATGGTGTACATGTGGTGATTGGGTTCTCTACTTGGATCAACCCAAATTTGTGTTCCTAGATTTAGAAATTGGGTCGGACTTCCTTAGACGTGGCCTCCAAAGGGATGTCTCTCACTATGCTAGCGGAGAAGCCGTTAATATGCAATTGATTGACATTGTAGAGAACATTCTGCGAGAAAATGAGTCGAAATTTTATTATTTCATATGTTTGTATGTCATGGGTGTGGTAAATGATTTTTGGCCTATTATTACGGTGGTCACCGATTGTATCCTCCATGTGCCTTTTCTCGCATAATAATCCCAAATATTGTGTGTAAATCCATACGAAAGCTGAATTGTGTGATTTCTGGACGAGGATTGCCTCCTGCAACGAGATACCCATTTTGGAATATGTGTGCGGGCATCCTAGAATCATTAAGATCCATGGATTTTACAAGGATGGGGATTGTGTGTGGCTATTGATGGAGTTGTGCTTCGGCGGAGAATGGTTTGACAGAATCGCTGATAAGATGAGGCGTTCATGTTGAAAAGACTAATGGAGGTCATACATTTTTTCCATAGAAAGGGTGTCACCCATCGAGATCTCAAACTAGACAACAATCTCTTCATGGATGACTCATCCTTTCCCAATCGCATCAAGCTCGCCGACTTTGGCCAGGCTTCCTCCTTTTCTTCAGGTGATCTACATTTTGTTTTCTCTATTTTTATGGTCAAACAGAGGAACTGGCACATCACTATTGTAATCTCTCTGTCACTTTCCTCCCTAAATTTGACCTTCGAATGAGAGAAACCCTAAGCCACGGAGTTTGGAACAGCTGACCTAAAACTGGCAGACGCTCACGGGATGCATTCCACACTTTCTTTTTACTTTCAACTTTGTAAGTTGTCTTCTCTTCTCTTTTCTGATAATAGTTGGGGGAAATGAAAATGTTGCAGGGGAAAGGATGAGAGGAATAGTGGGGACCCCATTACGTTGCTCCAGAGGTTCTGCAAGGAAAGAGTATGAAGAGAAAGTGGATGTGTGGAGTGCAGGGATCATTCTGTACATAATGCTGAGCGGAATTCCTCCATGTCTTGGTGAAATCTGCAATGAAATATTTTGCTTGTATAACCATTCGAAAAGTGACTTGCACGATTCCCTAGACCTTGAGGAAGAAACAAAGGTTTTGGATTTCTCTTCGCCTCTGTTTCAACACGTCACTTCCTACAGACATGGTATGAGTATTAAAACTTCTTTAAATATTTTTTTCACAAGCTGCATATGGGAGAGGCTCACGTAAACATGAAAAATGGTGCTCTTCTTGTGTGTATAATGTTATTGTGGTTACAGTTTCAATCTGTGCTCTAGACAGGGCTGCATTGAAAAACCCATTTAGGGAGGCCGATTCTCCATTGTTTCCCTTCCTAGGAAAAACAGACTCCAATCTTGACCTGAGTTGAGATAACACATACCTGATACCATTCTTGGAAGATGTCAGACACAAGCCGGTATCTGAAATGTTGGATGACAAATCCCCAACAAGTTAAATGTATATTTTTCAAATGTTAAGCACTAGAATAGAGATTTGGATAATTTATATCCAGTTGTATTTTCGGAAATGTATGTCATCAGGTTGTTGGCAGGAACTATGTAAGGCTCTACCCAGCTTCTGTGTTAGAGAATTATATCCATATGTTGAACCAATGCCTAGCAACTCTAGTCAGGTGAGTGATTAATGATTATACTATCTCAGAATATGATTGGCTTCTTTGTATTGATTAAATGCTTGAACTCTTCTGGTCATCACATTCAAATTTCTAGGTTCTAACTTCTAAGTGATCAAAAGAGCTGCAGGAATGGATACTTTCTTCCTTGCCTCGGGAGGGATTGAGTTACCATTGCCTTCAACGGCAAGCATCTTGTTCAGAAGGCGAAAAGCGTGGTAAAACTGTATGTACATAAATAAAACTTTGTTTGTTTTTCCTTGTTTTGTTTTTGTTTTTATATTAGCCTTTTTTTTCGCCAAATACCCGTATGCCCAAAATTGTTATATTCTGTCGTCGGGATTTGTCTGCGGGAAATTTGTATTTAATTATTTTGAGCCCCGTATGAGGCTATTTGCGCTCCGTTTTAACTCTGTTATGATCGAACATATCATTCCTCCTATGTACTCGTAGTAAGGGTTTTAACTTGGAATAAGTTTTGGGCTTTATTTGTGACTTTTGGCAATTTTTCGTGTTTTTGTGTTGTCCGTTTTGTTTTCTGTGAAATTTCTCTAGAACAATTCCTTTGCCGGTAAGCCCGATTTTTGGCCTGGAGCAGCTGGAAAACATATACGCACATTATGCCCGGAGGAAGTCACCATCGGAGGTCTGGATCACTGGGAAAAAGTGAAGTCGTGCACGGAAAAGCCCTCGGGATGGGCACATTTTTGGAAAACAAAGGATTTAAGTCGCAATGGGAAAAATAGAAGCAGCAGCAGTGGGAATTTTATACTCGCTCAAGCAGGTACTTTTTCCCATGGAAAATTACTTTTTTCCCGTGATTTTATAAAATTCAGGTACTTTTTCCCGTGATAGAAAATTCACTTAAAAGTGGGAAAATTAGGTGGGATTTTATTGCATGCGCTACAGCAGGGTACTTTTTTCCCGTGATATAAAATTCACTTAAGTCGCAAAGTGGGAAAGTTAGAGGTCAGTGAGCAAAGGGAATTTATTGCCTCGCCTCAGCAGGTAAAAATTCCCATGGTGAAATAAAAGAAAAGTGACTTAAGTGAAATCATGGGATTTTATGCCTTCGCCTTAGCAGGTAAATAATCCCATCACAAAGTCAAATCACTTAAGTGGATCATGGGATTTTCGGGGCTGCCTTGCAGGTAAAAAATCCCATTGTCAAAAATTTTAAAAATAGAATTCTTATATGCAAAAAGTGCGACCCACCTGGGTGAATAATAATGCATTAAATAAATATTTGTTAATATTTATTCACCCAATTTTGGCACCCAAGCTTGTGGAAAAGTCAACAAAGGGAAGTGGACATAAGGAATTTAAAAATAGAATTCCAAAATTAAATAAATTTAATTTATTTAATGCAGCCCCTTTTGAGAAGGAATTAATACTTTTTAAAGTATTAAATGATTATATTAATTCCTATTTTCAGTGGCTATGGTCAAAGCACACTGTGAAGCTTAAGTGAAGTGAAGTGTGGATGATTAAATTGAATTAATTTAATTGATTGGATGGTTGTCCTTAAACATGCTATTTTAAAAGAGAAGAGCATGATTTTTAATTAATTAATTGCCTTTAATTGTTAGGGCAATTATTAATTATAGAATTGTGAGGGTTATATAAGCATGGGCAGCCATATGGGTGAATTATTTAATTCATAGGTAAAGAATTGCAGCCAAGAGGAAAAGTGCGCCCCATTCAAGAAGGATTTTGCTCTGTGCAAGGTGGAAACAAGGCATTCAAAGGAAGTGCAAGGAAACAAGGCATTTGAAGAAGGATTTTGCTCAGGCAAGGTGGCAACAAGGCTAAAAGCTTCCAAATTTGGCACATGCTTTGAAGGAGGTTGATCTTTGTCTACATAATTGTTTGCATAAGTGTTACAAGTGCTAAGGAATTCATTACAGGTGTTTTTCAAAAGAAAAGGAACTTATATCAATGTCCAATACATTGAATATTTCCTCCGAATCTGAAGGATTATCCAGATCTGCACTAGTTTTGAAGAATTCCCAAATAAGAAGAAAAAGAATTTGTTTAGACAAAGATAGACAAAGCTATGGCGAAGAAAGATGAAAAAGAAAGCACAACAGAGAGTCATGCATCACTTCTAAATTTCAGAGATATTGAGACATGATCTAGGCTCTAACCTCTCATTGAATTGATAGACAAATCCAGAGCAGAAAGACTTCACTCATGCATGCAGAAAACTTCACTCATGCGTGCAGATTAAAAGCAATGGAATTATTCGAGCTGCAGCTTTTCCATCCATACAAACTAGTTGCCAGAGTTTGTTATGCAGGTGCAGATCCATATCCAGATGCAGATGCAAATGCATGCGATGCAAATCCATATGCAGATCCAGATCCAGATCTCATAGTTGCAAAAGCTTCCGGCACAAAGGCTTCATCCTCTTGTTTCAAATGCAGCCCGTGAAGAAGTCAATGCGTGGAAAATTCCTTCCAAGATCTTGTGCAAATGCTCCCATCTTCCAAATCTTAAGCCTTCATTGAATTTTCATTCATCCGAGTGCTTTTTTAATTTTTAATTGCTCATATGCAATTAAAATAAGGATGATGAGTTATCTACGGAAAACATTGCATCGATGCATGTATAGAGAAGAACGCAAAAGCTTCAAGGATAAAAGAGAAGACAAGGCGAAGGCAAAAAATCTACCTTGCTTGTTTCCATATTTCCATCTTGCTTGTTGTTTCCAATTCCAGCCGTTTCCAATTCCAGCTCTAGCTACTCCTAGATCCAGTTTGGTGAGAATCAAAGGCAAAAGAATCAGCTGCATGCAGACATGAAAAAGGACAAGACTGCAGCTTTCCTCTTCCTTCTTCTTTCCTCCGACAAAGTAATTGAGCGATCAATTAAATTATACAACTTAAGTGATTGGTTTAAAAGCCATTACTTGAAGAAGTCAACTACTTGGAGATAGGTGGCACGTGCAAAATAGAAGGTTCTATTTTCAGTTGCAAATCATACATGTCATGCAAAGAGGAATTCCAGGAGGAGATTGCCAGTTGTTTCTTTTCCGACTTCCACATGTGCCAGTTCAACTAAAGCTTCCAACTTGTAATTGCCCCTCTACATTCTATAAGTAGAGGAAGAACCTTCGGGTTAAAAAATTAGAATTTGTAAGCAGCAATCTTGTGTTCTAGACTTTGTGTTGAACCCCTGAGAGCAACTTGGAGCAAAGGAATACAAAGGAGCAGGTTTCCGGAGAACTTTGTGTCACGGTGTACTGTGTTTCTTGCTTTTAATCTTAGATCTCTTAATAAACTTTGTGTTATTTTAGATCTGGATCTAGAGCTGCCTTTGTTTTATAATTCTGTGTGTTCATATCTATTAAGTTTCTTCTATGTGCATGCAATTAGCTCTGCTATCTACTAATTGGGATGCACATCTTCCCCATTTCTTCTCTGTATTTCCTTTACTTCCTTCTTCTATAAAATACTTCCTTTCTTGAACAATGCTTACTTGTTGTAGAACTTCTTAGTTATGGTTCATGAACTAAGTGGTTAAAGTAAAACCCCTGATAGATAATAACACATTTTTATTGACAAATCTGACATGGGAGCCTCACCGGTTAAATGAGGGAGATTTATCTCATGACTGCCTAGGTTTTGATGCTATGCAAAAATCTAGCCAACAGTTTTTGGCGACTCCGCTGGGGAACAACTATCTTTGCAGATCAAAGCTTATCTATTGAAGATCAGAGTGTTTTCCATACAAATCTCAACCTGGCTGAACGTCCATTCACCCGATCCGTGAAGGCGCAAGGAAGGACTGATCATTTCTTCAGATTGCAGGAGCAATTCAATTTCAATCATCCTCCTCAAGTTAGAAGCCGCAGATCTAGTCTTTCACCAGGAAGAAGAGTGCAAACACATCCAGATCCGGATCATCTTCAACCATAATCCAAGCAGCTGGAATTATTCATCAAGTCTATTCTCAAAGAAGACGTGCTCCTTTCATCATGATGCAGAATCGAAACCCACTTGCCCCTGCAACGCCTGTTCCATGGGGTGCAGCCTTTGGACCTTGAAATCGACTCCTCCTATGCATGATCTACCTAAAGGGACGAGAAAGAATTTTCCAAAATTCTTTGGAGATGGAAAGCAAAATCCAGATGACCACTTGGCTGCATTTTTCATATCCTGTGGAGTGCTTTGCAGTCGAACATGAAGATGTATCTGTCGACTCTTCATAGAGACTCTCGCATGACTTGGCTGGAGAATGGTTCTACCGGCTAGCTCCTGGCACCATAACCAATTGGGCTACTATGCGGGATGCATTCCTGAAAAGATTCAAGGCAGCCGAAGATTCCAGTACATTGATAACTCAACTCACTCAGTTGAAGAAGGAGCCACATGAGCACATGCGGGATTTTATTGCAAAATTCCAAAGATTACTGTACAAAATTCCACTTCTGCTTCTCTGAATGATGAGAATCAAAAAGTGTTCTTCATCAATGCTTTACTTCCTGAAGTAAGCTATCAATTGCGAAGAGCACGTCCTGCTGACTTGTTAGCAGCCCAAAACATGGCGGTTGAAATTGAAGACGACCTCATCATGGCTAGAAAGATAAAGAGCAACACTTCTAGAGTTGAAAGTTCATCCTCTGCTACTACTTCGATTCACTATTGCAAAAGTTAGCAAATGAGATGATGCAGATGAAGAAACAAATGGCTCAAATGGCTCAAGGCAACAATACTGCCCCTGCTCGGAATTTCAAACAACCGAACCGCATTGCTGGTTCCCAAAGATTAGCAATCAAGTGCTCCTAAACAACGTGGAGATGAATGAAGAAGACCAGGAAGTTGACGCTAATCACTTGAGGGTGATGATTTTATAGGACTTGCTGGCGACTCCAACATTAATTACCTAAACTACAAATTTGAACATGACGATGAGAAACTTCATGAAGATGATCATGGTCATGCATATGCAGTACTTACAAGATCACAAACTCGCCAAGCTGAGGCATTAGCTGATGAACAAAGAAGGGGCAGCCCTTTACCTTCTTCTTTAGCTCCTAGAGATAAGAATGCAAGTTCTTCATCTCAACCACAGAAAGCTGGCTCAGGTATCTGAATCTATTTCTTCTTTTGACATTATTGATCATGCCAAGAAAACTAAAGTTCAAATGTCAGAAGCCGAATACCTGAGAGCTTTTCCTGAGCAGTTAAATAGGCTAGTCAAATATGTACAATCACCAAGACAATCCAATACATCAAAAGGCCTTTTGCCTAAGCCCAAAGATACTCCTCCCAAAACAACACTGCAGTTGTTAAATCCTCACCATCTTCTGAAAGAGTGGAACCGTTCTATGTTTCCCTATTGCTTAATGGTTTCAAGTTAAGCAACTGCATTTTAGATTCAGGTGCTTCTGACAATGTCATGCCAGCTAAAGTTGCAGATGCTCTTGGGCTTACCCTGACAAAGACCATAAAAAGGTGCTACTCCATGGAGAGACAAGTCCCTTTAATCGGACAAATCAAAGATGCACAAGTTGTTTTGACATCTTTTCCTGACAAAAGATTAAAGATGACAATTTAGTTAGCAGAGATATTCCTGTCTCCTATGGGATGTCATTGAGCGTAAAACTTTCGCAAAGAGCTGGGAGGAGAAGTAAAGATGGATTGGTCCTGTGCGCATATTCCTATCAAAGGGCTTAACCATAAGTTGGAGCCGGAAAAGAAGTCCAGTACACGGTTACAAAATCTGAGGATCCTAGATCTCAGATTCTTTTTCAGGAATCTGACCGTGGGGTCTATTTCTTGGAAATGGATAAAGACATTCTAGAGCAAGAACTTCAACCAGAGCTAGAGACAACAAAAGAAGAAGAAAAAGTTTGGACTCTGGAGTTTAAAGGCACATGTTGTTCTTTTTGGATCAGGAGCCGCGCTCTACTAATATCTCCAGATCATGAGGTATTTCCATACTCCCACAAGCTGATGTTCGAGAACACCAATCATACGGCAGAGTATGAAGCATTGCTTCTAGGAATGGAGCAAGCTAAAAAGAAAGGAGTAAAACTCCTCAAAGCCCAAGGAGATGTTGAACTTCTAGTAAAGCAAGTTCGAGGGCAAAGTCAAGTCAAAAGAGATAAGTTGGAGCATTACAGAGATAAAGTGCTTTCCGCCACATCGATTTTGTAGCCTTTCTATTGACTTCATTCCAATAAATCAAAACTCCAAGGAAGATTCTTTCGCAAGTCACACAATGCACTATTGAATCTGGATAGACCACCGTCCATATTCAGACAAGGAAACTATAAAGTGGAGATGGTCTACCACCCCTGCAGTCCCCGAACAAACATCTCCGCATGTCTCGCATGTCAAGGGAGTAAATCACCACCACGACAAAACAACACAGTGAAAGTTGATCCATGTTATGATGACAATAGTGGAATATCCAACCAAAAGGTAACAAAATCCCCAAGGGTTTAGTTTCCTTAGTGGAGACTTTCAACAAGCATGATCAATATCTGAAGAAGAACAAAGAATATGGTGATAGTTCTTCTAAAAAATGCTAGCAAATAAATCTGGGAACGAGAGAAGTTGATGCAGACTTACCCACCATGGAGAGAAGAAAGGATGAGCCACCACCAGATGAAGTTGATAAGGACTTGCCAGAGTATTTGACAAGAAGGCCAAAGAAAGGAAGTTCAAGATCGAGATCTGGGTACTGTGGGACAAGAGATATGAACCGAAGGGCATACACGACAAATTTGATCCACTCGAAAGGGCCCTTCGTGATCAAAAGAGTCGCAGGAATGGATACTTTCTTCCTCGCCTACGGGATGGAATTGAGTTACCATTGCCTTTCAACGGCAAGATCTCAAGTCGTTTCAGAATCAAAAAGTAGGTAAAACTCGTATGTATATAAATAAAACTTTGTTTGTTTTTCCTTGTTTTTGTTTTTTTTTTGTGTTGTGTTTGTTTGCTCGACCCCGTGCCCAAAAGACAAGATACGAAACCAGAGATGTTGGGATCTCATCTTTTCCTTTCATTCTCGACAGAGAAAAGATGTCCACAGACGGAGCAATCGGTGTCACCCAGATTTCATCCTCGAAATCTGACTACCCTATCAAAAAAAAAAATTTCGTACTTTTAAAATAATGGGTCATTTTGTGTTTTTATTGCCTCGAAAGTTCTCAGACAGGCCAAGATATTCCCAAAGAGCCATATTAGCCTTTTTCGCCAAATACCAGATGCCCAAAATTGTTATATTTCATTGTGCCGGGATTTGTCTCGGGAAATTTGTATTTAATTATTTTGAGCCCCGTATGAGGCTATTTGCGCTCCGTTTTAACTCGTTATGATCGAACATGTCATTATTCCTATGTACTGTATAAGGGTTTTAACTTGGAATAAGTTTTGGGCTTTATTTGTGACTTTTGGCAATTTTTCGTGTTTTTGTGTTGTCCCTGCTTTCGTTTTCTCGTGAAATTTCTAGAACAATTCCTTTTCACGGTAAGCCCGATTTTTGGCCCGGAGCAACTGGAAAACATATACGCACATTATGCCCTGAGGAAGTCACCATCGAGGTCCGGATCACTGGAAAAGTGAAGTCGCATGAAAAAGCCCCTCTCATGGGATGGGCACATTTTTGGAAAACAAAGGATTTAAGTCAGCAATGGGAAAAATAAGCAAGCAGCAAGTGTGGGATTTTTTCAGGTACTTTTTCCCGTGATAGAAAATTCACTTAAGCTGCAAAGTGGGAAAAATAGAAGCTAGGTGGGATTTTATTGCATGCTCGCCTTGCAGGTACTTTTTCCCGTGATATAAAATTCACTTAAGCGCAAGTGGGAAATTAGAGTCAAGCAGCAAAGGGAATTTATCACGCCTGCAGGTAAAAATTCCCATGGTGAAATAAAAAAAAGTGACTTAAGTGAAATCATGGGATTTTATTGCCTCGCCTGCAGGTAAATAATCCCATTGTCAAAGTCAAATCACTTAAGTGGATCATGGGATTTCCGGGCTGCTCAGGTAAAAAATCCCATTGTCAAAAATTCTTTTAAAAATAGAATTCTATTATGCAAAAAGTGCAACCCACCTTGGGTGAATAATAATGCATTAAATAAATATTTGTTAATATTTATTCACCCAATTTTGGCACCCAGGCTTGTGGAAAAGTCAACAAAGGGAAGTGGACATAAGGAATTTAAAAATAGAATTCCAAAATTAAATAAATTTAATTTATTTAATGCAGCCCCTTTTGAGAAGGAATTAATACTTTTTAAAGTATTAAATGATTATATTAATTCCTATTTTCAAAGTGGCTATGGTCAAAGCACACTGTGAAGCTTAAGTGAAGTGAAGTGTGGATGATTAAATTGAATTAATTTAATTGATTGGATGGTTGTCCTTAAACATGCTATTTTTAAAAGAGAAGAGCATGATTTTTAATTAATTAATTGCCTTTAATTGTTAGGGCAATTATTAATTATAGAATTGTGAGGGTTATATAAGCATGGGCAGCCATATGGGTGAATTATTTAATTCACGGGTGTAAAGAATCGCAGCCAAGAGGAAAAGTGCGCCCCATTTCAAGAAGGATTTTGCTCTGAAAGGTGGAAACAAGGCATTTGAAGAAGGATTTTGCTCAGGCAAGGTGGAAACAAGGCATTTGAAGAAGGATTTTGCTCAGGCAAGGTGGCAACAAGGCTAAAAGCTTCCAAATTTGGCGCATGCTTTGAAGGAGGTTGATCTTTGTCTGCATAATTGTTTGCATAAGTGTTACAGGTGCTAAGGAATTCATTACAGGTGTTTTTCAAAAGAAAAGGAACTTATATCAATGTCCAATACATTGAATATTTCCTCCGAATCTGAAGGATTATCCAGATCTGCACCAATTTTGAAGAATTCCAGTCAAATAAGAAGAAAAAGAATTGT
Source organism: Taxus wallichiana var. yunnanensis (assembly GCA_018340775.1). NCBI lineage: Eukaryota > Viridiplantae > Streptophyta > Pinopsida > Cupressales > Taxaceae > Taxus > Taxus wallichiana. Next base: position 822,155,460 of record CM031242.1, on the reverse strand, counting down.
TCAGACAAAGATAGACAAAGCTATGGCGAAGAAAGATGAAAAAGAAAGCACAACGGAGTCATGCATCACTTCTAAATTTGTAGATATTGGAGACACGGATCTAGGCTCGGAACCTCTTGCTGAATTGATAGACAGATCCAGAGCAGGAAAGACTTCACTCATGCGTGCAGGAAAAACTTCACTCAAAGCAGCATTAAAAAAAGGAATTATTCGAGCTGCAACTTTTCCATCCACAGCCCAGTTGCCAGAGTTTGTTATGCAGGTGCAGATCCATATCCAGATGCAGATGCAGATGCAGATGTAAATCCATATGCAGATCCAGATCTAGATCTCATAGTTGCAAAAGCTTTCGGCACAAAGGCTTCATCCTCTTGTTTCGAATGCAGCCCGTGAAGAAGTCAGTGCGTGGAAAATTCCTTCCAAGATCTTGTGCAAATGCTCTCATCTTCCAAGTTAAGCCTTCATTGAATTTTCATTCATCCAGAATTTTTAGAATTTTTAATTGCTCATATGCAATTAAAAATAAGGATGATGAGTTATTTATGGCAAACATTGCATTGATGCATGTACAGAAGAAGAACTGCAAAAGCTTCAAGGATAAAAGAGAAAGGCGAAGGCAAAATCCAGCTTAGCTTCTAATTCTTGTTTCCATATCCATCTTCTTGCTTGTTTTCCAATTCTAGTCATTTCCCAATTCAGAATCCAGCTACTCCCAGATCCAATTTGGTGAGAATCAAAGGCAAAAGAATCAGCTGTATGCAGACATGAAAAAGGACAAGACTGCAGCTTTCCTCTTCCTTCTTCTTTCCTCCGACAAAGTAATTGAGCGATCAATTAAATTATACAACTTAAGTGATTGGTTTAAAAGCCATTACTTGAAGAAGTCAACTACTTGGAGATAGGTGGCACATGTGCAAAATAGAAGGTTCTATTTTCAGTTGCAAATCATACATGTCATGCAAAGAGGAATTCCAGGAGGAAGATTGCCAGTTGTTTTTCCGACTTCCACATGTGCCAGTTCAACTAAAAGCTTCCAACTTGTAATTGCCCCTCTACATTCTATAAGTAGAGGAAGAACCTTCGGGTTAAAAATTAGAATTTGTAAGAAGCAATCTTGTGTTCTAGACTTTGTGTTGAACCCCTGAGAGCAACTTGGAGCAAAGGAATACAAAGGAGCAAGTTTCGGAGAACTTTGTGTCATGGTGTACTGTGTTTCTTGCTTTTAATCTTAGATCTCTTAATAAACTTTGTGTTATTTTAGATCGGGATCTAGAGCTGCCTTTGTTTTATAATTCTTTGTGTTCATATCTATTAAGTTTCTTCTATGTGCATGCAATTAGCTCTGCTATCTACTAATGGGATGCACATCTTCCCATTTCTTCTTTGTATTTCCTTTACTTCCTTCTTCTATAAAATACTTCCTTTCTTGAACAACTTGCTTACTTGCTGCGTAACTTCTTAGTTATGGTTCATGAACTAAGTGGTTAAAGTAAAACCCCGATAGATAATAACACATTTTTCCCCATGTAAGTAACAAGCAAAAAAACTCCTCTAATATTTGATTATATATCAAATGGAAGTATTTTTAATAATTTTATTCTCATTTTGATGATGGATCATGGAACATGCAAAAAAATCTGATGTGGTTTTATTTAGAAATCATTTACTCTATTCCTATATGCACTGATGGAAATACTATCTTTCTTATTTTTAATCAAGTTTTGGATTAGAATTTGAGTTGAGAAAGGTGGTTGTAGTATCACATTCGGGAGGGTGTGGAAAAATAAATCAACGAGGAGTTTTCAAGCATGCCATACATGATAGCCTTCTTCAATTGTGTGCTCTACACTTTGTATGGGATGCCATTAATAAGCAATGGGTGCGAAACCATACTTCTCTCTACCATTAATGGAGTAGGAGCTCTTCGGAATCACTACTACAAGGGAGGGTCATTTGAGACAATAATTAGAGACAAAAGTATACTTTTGTCTCTAAATATACTTTTGTCTCTTAGTTCCCTTTGTTTTAATTTTTAATAATTTATTCATCTTTCCAATTAATACCTCCCTACTATCCAAATCTAACCTTGATCTTATGGAAAGCCATCGCGGCTAGTATGCCTCCTAGGTTTTAATGGATGGTGTACATGTGGTGATTGGGTTCTCTACTTGGATCAACCCAAATCTGTGTTCCTAGATTCAAAAATTGGGTCGGACTTCCTTAGACACGGCCTGCAAAGGGGATGTCTCTCACTATGCTAGCGGAAAAGCCATTGATAGGCAATTGATTGACATTGTAGAGAACATTACCGAGAAAATGAGTCAGAAATTTTATTATTTCATATGTTTGTATGCCATGAGCATGGTAAATGATTTTGGGCCTATGATTACAGTGGTCGCCGATTGTATCCTCCATGTGCCTTTTCTACATAATAATCCCAAATATTGTGTGTAAATCCATACAGAAAGCTGAATTGTGTGATTTCTTGGACAGGGATTGCCTCTGCAATGAGATACCCATTTTGGAATATGTGTGCGGGCATCCCAAGAATCATTAAAATCCATGGCTTTTACGAGGATGGGGATTGTGTGTGGCTGTTGATGGAGTTGTGCTTGGCGGAGAACAGTTTGACAGAATCGCCAATAAGATGAGGCGGTCGTGTTGAAAAGACTGATGGAGGTCATACATTTTTGCCATAGAAAGGGCGTCGCCCATCGAGATCTCAAACCAGACAACAATCTCTTCATGGATGACTCATCCTTTCCCAATCGCATCAAGCTCACTGACTTTGGCTAGGATTTCTCCTTTCTTCGGGTGATCTACATTTTGTTTTCTCTATTTTAATGGTCAAACAAGGGAACTGGCACATCACTATTGTAATCTCTCTGTCACTTTCCTCCCTAAATTTGACCTTTGGATGAGAGAAACCCTAAGCCGCAGGTTTGGAACAACTGACCTAAAACTGGCGGACGCTCACGGGATGCATTCAACACTTTCTTTTTACTTTCAACTTTGTAAGTCGTCTTCTCTTCTCTTTTCTTTTCTAATAATAGTTGGGGGAAATGAAAATGTTGCAGGGTAAAGAATGAGAGGAATAGTGGGACCCCCATTACGTTGCTCCAGAGGTTCTACAAGGAAAAGAGTATGAAGACAAAGTGGATGTGTAGAGTGCAGGGATCATTCTGTACATAATGCTCAGCGGAATTCCTCCATGTATTGGTGAAACGCCGCAACATATATTTTTCCTGTAAAACCATTTAGAAAGCTGACTTGCATGATTCCCTAGACCTTGAGGAAGAAACAAAGGTTTTGGATCTCTCTTCCTGCTCTGTTTCGACACGTCACTGCCTACAGACATGGTATGAGTATTAAAACTCCTTTTCATATTTTTATTTTCACAAGCTACATATGGGAGAGGCTCACGTAAACATGAAAAATGGTGCTCTTCTTGTGTGTATAATGTTATTGTGGTTACTGGTTTCAATCATTGCTCTAGACAGGCTGCGTTGAAAAACCCATTTAGGGAGGCCGATTCTCCATTGTTTCCTTCCTAGAGCAAAAACAGACTCAATCTTAACTGAGTTGAGATAATAGATACCGATACCATTCCCGGAATATGTCACCACAAGTCGGTATACGAAATGTTGGATGACAAATCCCAACAAGTTAAATGTATATTTTTCAAATGTTAAGTACTAGAATAGAGATTTGGATATATCTAGTTGTATTTTCAGAAATGCATGTCATCGGGTTGTTGGCAGGAACTATGTAAGGCTCTACCCAGCAACTGTGTTAGAGAATTATATCCATATGTTGAACCAATGCCTAGCAACGCTAGTCAAGTGAGTGATTAATGATTATACTATCTCAGAATATGATTGGCTTCTTTGTATTGATTAAATGCTTGAACTCTTGGTCATCACATTCAAATTTCTAGGTTCTAACTTGTAAGTGATTTTAATGTGAGGAAGTTGATTCAACACATTAACCATAGTTTTCATCAATTCTTTAAAATATAATAATATTCTTGTGTTGATATATATTTATATTTTTTATTTATTTTAATAACTCTAAAACGTGAATCACATGGATCCCAATTGTGCCCATTGTATGCACCTATTTCTGATGTTCGTATATCTGCACCATGTTGTTTGCATACAATGTGATTACTCCTGTGTTCTGTGTAGTGTTTGACCATTCTACTATATTCTCCTACTACAAAGTGGAATGTACCTTTATGCATTATATTAAACCTTGATTGACACGTTCAGTAGTTAGAGATGTATTTTTATTTGAGTATCTTTATTTAAACATTGTGTATTTTAATTACATTGCAAACAAGTAGTATGGCAGATGAGAAATTTCCATATGTATTCATCTCCTTTATAATAAGGCTCATTCGTCCTCACCAAAAAGGACGGGTAGGGACTTCTCTAGCTGGAATAAGGTGTAAAATGTAATTACTAGGTACAATAATTGTTTAATGATGCTCACATACCATATCAGGCATATATCTTCATATGTGAAAGTAGGAACAAGACATTAAGGGCCACTCGGTTGTTAAGACTGTATCCTCTATATCTTAAAGGCTTATTGAGAGCCCCTTAGATGATATTTATTCAATTCCAAGTCTTAGAGGAGGATTGCCTCAAACTATACCTTCCATATAGAAGTGTTCGATAAGTTATTTGAATATTGATATCAATATTAATTATCTTCTATGCCCATAATGAGTCAAATGTAATAATGCCAATGTAGAAACTAGAAAGTGATCTCTATGTCATTATACACTTTGCTTCTTGTTAGCTAGAAGCAATGTCAAGGATAAGATCATAGGCAGGCAAATATTTTCCCATTTTAGCTGCCCAGCAGTGGGACATGCCTGATCTATCTCATGGGGGCGCAAAATATGGAGATCATTTCAATGGAAAATCGTGGCTAAAACATAAAAGGACTTACATATTGGATGGTCTCGCTTAGAAATATGCTAAGTGTTCCAATCCATCAATACATGTTGTCATCAGAAAAACCTTTGGCAATGGAGTTACTGTCACGGATAGGAGCTTCGACATTGAGTTTTATTATGTTCTCATCCTTAGGTATTTTGGCACTTGCTTTGAGAAAAGAGGATTTGTTAATCTGCACGCTTAGCTTCATAAAGAGGACAACAATTTAATTTCTCGGATAATTTTCATGGTAAGCATAGGGTGTCTATCTCAATCTCACTATCTAAACACAAAATCGATCTGAAATGCAAAAACGACATTTGGTTATGCTTGGTCTTTTTAATGTTCATTTTTAAGATCTTATTTTGAAATGCATTTAATAAAGGAGGTTTAACTAGGCCCTTCCATTTAAATGTATAGGGTTTTTCCTAGACATATGACAAGTTGAAAACCAAATTTGGTTTAAGAATCACATTATAAACATGCATGCAACAAGTGCAATTTAGTAGAGGTAATCTTAAAGGTATCATTGTATGGCTCAAATATGGTTTCACATCAAATATGTGAAAATTTTCAAGAGTTATGATTTAATCTTTTTATTAGAGCTTTTGGTCATGCAATGATGCAATATGACCTTTGAAAATCTTAGTATCATCAAATTACATCCCTAAAATACTATGAATAGAAAGTTGAACGCCAATTATGTTAGCGTATGGTAGGATTGTAGAACTAGCCTCAATAGTAGACCAAAAAGTAGATTGCACTAGAAAAATGGTCTAGATCAAAAACATCTAGGTAGCAGGTAGAACTATTGTTCATGCAGTAATATGCAAAATACCCTTTGGAATTATTAGTATCAATAAATTGCATCCCTAATCTACTATAACTAAAAAATGAATGTCAATTATGTTAGAGACCTTAGTAGTAGAGCAAGATTGTGCTGGAAAACTGGTTTAGTTCAAGAATATCTAGGTAGTAGGTAATTTGAGCCATGGTATAATAATTAAATACACATTACAATATGATATAGTTAGGTAAATTAAGATCCTAGATAATACATGAAGTGTGAAACATAGTTATGGATGTTGATTAGTGGACAGTTTATTGATAAAGACTAACTTTCCCAACTTGTAACCTTCGAGATAAGATATAAAATTATTGGGTTATTGTGATATTTTTCATCATGAGCACTCAAGGAATGTCATGCATCAAACCCAACATGACTTACAAAGTGGCACCCCTGCTGATAGGGATCGATTATACATTAGATGAAACATTGGCTATGCAATGATTCACTAAAGACATGTAATCAGACACGTGAACATTATATAACTTGTCATCAATGTGGAAACAACATACTCATGTGCCTCTATATTCATATGCAAGTATCTAGTTATAGTCTGTTTTTACTTTTTTTCCCCCTGTGCGGGTTGTTTTTTGGGTCTTTTTCAGGGATTCTTTCTAGAGTTATCATTTCGATCAAGCTCCAAATGATGATTTGGAAGGCTGAATGAGCCCTTTTTTCTATTCATTCATGTACCCATTTTTCCATTTAACTTCAATGATGTCACATCCAACAATAGGAAAATCTGGAACCTTTTCCTGTGTGTCAAAATTAACAATTGTCTGTGCTTCATCTGCATTTGTTGTAGAAAGGCATCCCATACAAATGGCACGTGTGAGATTTGTCCTTATAATATCTACTACCACAGCCACGTTCTTAGTATCTATTGGAGACCAATCTTTGGCTACAATTTGAGAAATGATGAGTTTCAGAGTATAATCTATTTTATCAACTGTTCGTGCTAGTTCACTTAAGCTCTGCTGATAGTATTCAGATCTGTTGTAAGGAGCCATAGTTGCGATCTCTGCCTTGCCACCATACATTTTTACAATGAAATTTTCTTTGGATTTACTGCATATTTGATAAAATTTCTCATCAAATTCTTGTATGTGGTCCTCTACGTCAGATGCATCCTCATCCTTGATGGCAATGTAGAAGAGACCTTTGAAAAGCTTTTTATTGTCATCACTAAATTGATCCCACTTTGGAAGTGGCTGAAAGAAGATTCTGTATCCTTATCTAAGTGAAAATCCTGTTGCACCGAAGAAAAATTAATAATTTTCAAATATGGATTCATCACCCGCTCTCAACAAGGCCTTAAATCTAAATCTAGATCTCAATCAAATGAGAGTATGATGCTCAGACTACCTTCCTTTTGTTAAATATTGAGAGATTGCTGCCAGCAGCGTTGAGAACAGAGAGAAGCATATCCTCTTGCTCACTTCGCTCAAATCTGCCCAGTCCCTCAAAGTCTAAGAGAACATACAGACACCTACCATCACCCTCACCATCTTCTTCCCTTGCTGTAATGGTCATCCACACACCATCAGTGCACCTGCCACCTGTAACATCAAGGAAAGACCCTGATAGATGGTTCAACAAATAAGATTTACCGCTACTTTGTTTTCCCATGGAGGATATAACCTTAATTTTCCCCTTCCAACTGTTAAGAACAGGATCATAGAACCCAAAGCGTATTAGATTTACAAGAGACACGTTGTCCCCGTAGCTAACATTAGGGGGGATTTGAAGCCCATCCCTCAATGCAACCATTCCATTCTTCTCTGCACGAGCTATTTGAATTGGCACAAGGCAAACAAGCTTACGAACCCAAATTCCCATTTTCATCCTAACATTGTCATCTATGGGAAGTGAATGCCAGCAGCGAAGTGTTGTTGCCCACATTTCTAAATTGTCCAACTGAAGCTGAACCTTAATATTTGTATAATCTTTCTCTTCTTTCCTTATGTTGTAGAATGAGTGCTTTTAAATACCTGATGTGTGCTTTTAAACATAGGTCCTTTTGTTTCTTCCTGCAGAACAAATAATTCAACTGATTCTAGAAGGAAATTACTCCATTCATCTTCCTGTTCCATTAAGCCCCACCATTCAGATATTTTATTATCTAGAAACATAGCTTTAACTTGTTTTGGATCCTTAGTGGGACAAGAATGAGCATAATGTCCATTCTTTTTACATGCAAAACATCAAACGTCTTTTAAGTCTTTCTTTGGTCTGCACTGATTTCTTCTTTCAAAATATTTAATGGCTTCAATCTGTGCGGTCTTGCTGTTCTGAAAGTATACCTTTTGCAGAAAGTTCCTCTTTCTTTCTTATCGTGGCATCTTGAACTTCCATATGTTTCCGCACCATCAACAAATAACCATACCTTAGAAGATATTGTTGGCAGGGCATCATGTACAGAAGCGTTTAAGCAAATGCATCTTATTTCATTTCTAGTAGCTTCAATAATATCTACAAAATACATTGTGCTTGTATCTTTTCCTTGCTGTGATATTTTATCAAGCACTAACTGCCCAATTTTTTGAGGCAAAGCTCCTAAAAACTGAATTTTTACCCTTGATAAACACTTATCTATTAACAGATATAAAATTTTCTCTAGGAGCCAAGACCATTTGATTTCTTGAGAACTGGAATCACCTTGAAAAATATGGAGAGTAGTTGTTGCAAGTTCCCTTGTGAGGGCATCAGGCAACTGTTATCTTTTCCCTGAATATATTGTACATTAAAAGAATATTGAGACAAAATGCATATCTCCCCCACATAACTGTGATCTGATGGGTTTTGAAATGAACCATTTTAATTTCTTACTGTCAATTCTCTTAGTGGATTCTTGAAGCAAGAGTAATGCATGCCATTATTCGACTCCTTTTATTATTGCTAAAAATTTCGTTTCAGCTAGCCAGTAATTTAGTTCATGCTTTTTGAATTGATCACTAGCATAGATAGATAATACCTCTTGTCCTTTTGTGATTGTGAGGGCTCCCCAATTTTCTTCAGAGGCATTTGTCTGTAATATGAATGGTCCTTTAATGCATGGAGTCAATTCTGATAATTGGCTGCAATTTTCTTTACAAGTGATCACATCTTTTGTAGCTATCTCTGTCCATTGAACTGTGATTGATTCATACAATCTCTAATTAGTTTTTTTGGGAGATAATTGCTGGACAAACTTATGTACATATATGAGGCATCTTAAAAATATCTCACAGTTTTCTGAGGATTGAAGTCTATCAGGAAATTGAGAAATTTTCTCAATAACGTGCTTTTGCAGAACCTCCTTTAAGCGTTATGCCTAAAAATTTAACTTATGTTTGAAACAATTCTTTGTTTTTGGATTGGCTGATAATTCAATACCATGTTTTTCCATAAATGTGGCAAACTGCTCCGAATGCTGGCAATGTTCTTCTATTGTCTGAGAAAACCGAAAAACATCAATATAATGATTATAATCAGAAATAAAATCAAAAAATGCAATGAAAATTATCCGTTCGCTCCTGAAATTAAACTGGACCTCTTTTTTAATCCGAATGGCATTAGCAAACATTCATATAATCCTTATGGCAAAGAGAACAAATTTAGATATATCTTCTTCTTTAATTTTTATTTGATGATACTCAGATTTGCAATCATACTTTGGAAATATTTTTCCTTGGAAGTATTTTTCCTTCAGCAACCCTCTGAAACTGTTCTTTATCTGGTAACGGCCATTTAATATCCACTATTATTAAATTGTCTATTCATTTTTGTAGGAGCTTCAAAAACCATTAAAAACAAGAATTCACAATTTGCAGATGGAAGGAGGTTTTAGTATTATCATCCAAGTAATAATTATAATTTTTACTATTGCTCCTATGCATACTTGACCTGGGTTGTTTTGATAGACAGAACACCAGTAAGAGGGCAAGCTGTGATATAAGCATACTCATCGGAAAAGGGTAAATGCCTCTGCTTAGGAAACGGTACAATTGATCAGCAATTTCCATTTCCAATCTCCCTCATCCCCATTTTGTTATGAGATCGATTCATAGTCCTTTGTTGAAATTGAGCCTCACTTTGCCAAATGACAAATATTATTTCTTCTTTATCAAAAGGATATAGGGCATACAGAAAACATGTCCATGCACACATTTTTTTAATCTTAAGGTGGCACTGAGTGTGAGTTCACATTTACACTCGACTATTTCAAGATATCGTGAAGGAAACATCCAACAACTATTGATTGTAATCACAGTCATTAGACATAAAACTAGTGTGTAGGACATAACTTTCTTCCTTCATCAGACAAGGCAAATTTTTAGTTTTGCATATATTCCAGTGGTTTGTGGGTGAAATTTATCTCCAACGTTAAATGCATGCACATTATCGTTTAACTCTATTCAAGTTCTGCCTGGCTTCTTCCTCACCCTCATATCTTTCATCAATTTTGTCACATTCGCTGCACTAATCTACATGTTAGCTGCTACAAACATGTTTGAAAATCTTCACTGTTGTGCCTTAATAGTTTCTAGGAAAGTTTGCTCTTTGAAACTTTAAGCTATGCAATTTGCGGTTCCAAATTTTTTTATTAGTATTGAAGATCACTTGAGATTTGATCTCATAAATAACTTGTACAGAGGCTCAAATGTATGTCCAAATTTATATGAATAGCTTCTTTATTCTGAACTAAGATTGAGGAAGCTTATAGAAAGCTTTAATGTCTGTCCATTCTACCCACTTCCCAAATCTTTACAAGTCATGAAATATTTTAATTCCTTTCTCAAACTAAAGGAGGGCAGAGCAGCCTCTGTCAAACACATACTTTCCTTCATTCATTTTTATACAAAAACATACTTTCCTTCATTCAATTTTAGAAAGAGATCAACAATCAATTTAAGAATACCCCACATATTTGAATTGTTCAAATCGATTTGCATAGCAAACTCTCTGGGTTTGTACCACTGAAAACTTAAAATAACATGGTTGAAGTGATCGCGAGGGTGAATCCTAGACACATAACCTAGTTTCATGACATCTGCACTTCCAAGAAGGGCCTGAGATATCCATTTTGTGATATTATTTGTATTTTTCTTGAGTTCAATTCCCAAAACAGCAACACGTTAAGTTTCCAATCTCTGACGCCAATCATTGTATACATTCTTAACTGAGATTGAGGAAGCTTATAGAAAGCTTTAAGGTCTGTCCATTCCATCCACTTCCCAAATCTATACAAGTCATGAAATATGTTAATTCCTTTCTCAAACCAAAGGAGGGCAGAGCAGCCTCTCGTCAAGGCATGGATATTGTCATTATATATTATAATGACAAGAGTTTATTCCAGTTTGTTGTTATGTTACTCCAATTAATCTTTTCAAATATAGCCTATCTTTGTGCTCAGAGAATTTTCCAAAATGCAGGAATAAGTTACAGTGCGCTCAGTTGTAAGTCTTATACCATTAAAATTGTACTAACAAGGAGGCACATTAAACAAGCGTAAAGATAGTTTGGGTCAGAATAGTAGGCTAGAAAGCAGGTTTTGAGTCATTATATTACTGCTCCGTAGAATAGAATTTTCCTTTGGAATCCTCAATCAAATCAATGCAATGAAGCATGTCACAACTATAATTTTTCTAGTATGGATGCATGACAGATGATTATAATATTTTGATTTGTCTTTTTACTTTGTAATATACATTGTAATTGTTCTAAGTTTTATAAATGAATATCATGACATTTGGCATTGAACGATTGGTATGTTTTGTAGTTATTTAGATTATTTTGTTTGCTCTATACATACCGTATGGTTAATTTTATTTATTTGGCTACTTTTTTTTAATATTTCTAATATAATATATATGTTTTGTACAGTTGTTATCTTTAATTTATATCAAAATACGATATGCTCTTTTATATTAAACATGATTTTTGTAGGGGGAAAGGAAACCTTCTTCCAAGAAGATTACACACATATTTGTTGCAAGAATTCCACCCTCTGTTACTGAGGAGATGTTTCAAAAGTCAATTTTGTTCTTTAAATATGAACTAGTTTTCTCAAATTATTTTGTGGTGTTGCAACATTTATGAATTCACTTGCTTCCTATAATTATCTCAAAAATGTGCTTTATTTAAATTTGTATAATGTCCCTGTAGGTATTTTGAAGAATATGGAAAGATTGAAGATTTATAACTACCAAAGGTGAAATACCCGTATCTTATGGCAATGACAACTCCCTCTAAGGACCTTAAGGACACCTTAATGATGTAAGCAATGCTTTGTTTATGTGTGGAATTTTTGAACTATGTTTGGCTTTGGAATAGTATGCTTGAATATTATTCTTGTTGTATTTCATATTCACAATGCTATAGGAAACCTTGTGACTGAGGGGTTTGTTGTAGTCCATGGAGACAATGTCAAGAGAATTTGAGAGGCTCTAAAGGATGCACGGCCCTTCATCATGGGTATGTTGTGGTATTCTTTCAATGTGCTTAATTAAATGGCAATTACTATTTTTAGGAACCTAGCAGAGCAGTCCTACCTATTTTAGTTGAATAGAGTGTCCTTTTTGCATTGAAGAAATGTAAATAAGCAACCAACTCCGGCGATCATTACAGAGCAGACTAATCTTGATTCAAGTTAATATATATACCCACACCAGTCTTAAGTCACGTAAGAGTTCAATCCTAAAACTAAAAAGAACTTTTAACATCCACAAGGCTAGTTGCACTTTGTTCAAGTACTAACAAATTTAAAAAACTGGTTACAAATTTCACTTCAATCCTCAACTATTTTCATTCTCGACTTCACAAAATTAATACTAGAATCAACTAATATACCTGTACATTTAGATAATTTACCTTTCCTTTTTATAGAAGGGGCATACAGTCTTACGCCCCTCCCTTTCAACTTGAACAACATGACATTTATTCCAGGTTATTGTTAAATTAACATCTTCAGTGTATAATCTACTATTTTAAGTTAAATTTGTTTTGTTTTCCTTATTACATAAAGGGAGTGTTGTGTGAAATATTTTCATTCAGTTTTGAGTTGAAGAACAAGTAACCTACAAATGGAGAGATTTGTTTTAATGGAAATATTGTGCTTGGCAATGTTATTAATCATTCTCAGTGCCAATGCCAATAATAAAGCAACAATTGGTATACTGGGGAGAATGCTTTCCATCGCCCTGATATTCAAGGAAGGTTTTCTGTTATGAAACATCGTGTGTTAGTGGATGGAGATTCAACTTGGCCAGGTCAGGATGGTAGTGATAATGATGATCATGAGAGCGATGTTGAAAATCTCATGTCCTTCAAAAATGCCATTACACTCAACCCAATGCAGTCACTCTCCACCTGGATTTAACAATTCAGAGTAGTTGTGCTCATGGAATGGTATTTGGTGCAGAAAAGGTACTCAGAGAGTGGTGGCCATTATTCTCCCTTAGTTGGGGTTGGAAGGTATGATTTCTCCCTCTATAGGAGGCCTCTCCTTGTTACAAACTTTCAATCTCTCCCATAATTCTTTTACGGGGAGGATTCCACCTCATCTCAGAACCTGAAAGCATTGACGATATTAGACCTTAGCTTCAATGGACTCGAGGGTTCCATCCCCATATCCCTTGCTAATTGTATGCACCTTCAGTTGATCAAACTTTCATACAACAACTTGATGGGGAGCATACCTGCACAATTTGGTGGCTTGGTAAATTTGAAGAAAGTCTGCTTGTCTCACAATGGCCTGGTTGGGAACATTCCAATTTCTCTGAGCAACTGCATAGACCTTCAAAGGATTGTACTATGAGAAAATAATTTGACAGGAACCATACCACTAGAATTTGGTCACCTAGGCATGTTGGAGATTCTCTCCTTGTCTGATAATCATCTCGGTGGAAGCATTCCAATTTCTCTGAGCAACTACACATCTCTGATTGAATTGAGCATTGGCTACAATAATTTCACTGATACAATCCCCCCTGTTTTGAGCTTGATTAAGAATCTGTCCTATCTTTACCTTGAAGGCAACATGCTTACTGGTTCTATCCCTCCTTCTCTCAGTAATTGTTCTGAATTATATTACATTGCATTTTCTCACAATAATCTCATAGAGGACCATTCTGTCTCATTTTGGCAAGCTTAACAATTTAAAATACCTTTACCTGCAGTTCAACAGCTTGAAATCAAAATCCTTGCAGCTCTCGGTAATTGTTCTTCACTCGAGAGATTGTTTTTAGGGGTAACTCCCTGTTTGGCAATTTACCAGCTGAACTTGGAAATTTGAAAAAGCTTGGTAACCACACAACATTCCTGCAACATTGGGTAACCACACAACATTGAGGAGGCTAAAGTTGTCCGGAAACTCATTCTTCGGGGATCTAGATATTAAATTTTCCTCTTCTACAGAGGTTCTATCTGCTCATTCAAATAAATTCTCAGGGACCCTGCCTGCATCCTTGGCCAATTGTACAACTTAAGCTTCTAGATTTCAGCAAGAATAGATTGACAGGTGTGATTCCATCAAACCTCGTTGCAAATTGTCAAGAGTTGAGGGTTGTAAGTCTTGGCTCTAATCAGCTCGAAGGTGGTATTCCTTTATGGATTACAAACTTGTCTAAGCTGCAGGTGTTGGATTTATCCAATAATAAATTTGGGGGAAAATTTCCCCCTACTGGAGGGCTAGGAGGGATTTAGAAACCTTGAATCTTCAGAAGTGAGTGGTAATACACTGTATGAGGATAGCGATGAAAGGAAATGAGTATACCCTCACCTATGTGCTGGAAGCAAACACAATCCTGGACTTTTCAAACAACAATCTTGCAGGGGAAATACCAGCAAGCATCGGGAAGGTAGGATGCTAGCAAAGGTTGTTGAATTTAGCTTTAAAGCTGAAAATTACATTTTCTTGAAAGTTTCTAAAGCCTTTTCAATGAATCCCTGTTATGCATAGCCTGTAATAAATTCTATCTATGAGAACACATCTCTTTGAGGCATTTTGTCAAATGGTTCATGTGCTTTGTCTCGCTTCCACATTTTACATACATGTCTACTAGGGAAGTTGCTACTACAACATTTGGTGAAATTCCTCTATCCTTTATGCTTTTATGGATGTCCATACCTTGTTTCAAATCTCCCATTTTGGCATAAGGTGGGAGTACACTAGAAAATGTAAATTGGGGTTAGAAACCTGTTTGTTGCATATAGTGAAAGCATAGAAAAGAGAGGAATTTTCTATTTTCCAATATCAATAATTTGTATATCATCACCTATTTGGAAATTGCAACTTGGCATTATTGACTTATAAGTCTAGAGTGTATGCAACAATGTTGTAATCATTATGCAATATGTAATGATGTATGTTAAAAAAACAGATGTATTGAATGTGATAAATTGGGAGGTTAGAGTAATGTTTGGTATATTTGAGAAAGTTGTTGCTTACACTAGAGACTGATATGTCAATTGTTTAATGTTACAGTTCCATTTAGTTCATGGTATGAAAAATATTGATATTGAGTATACTAGTGTATATTTTATGTTTTGGTGCAGTTATCAGAGCTGGATTAAAAAGCACATTATCGAAGAGTTGTCAATCACTATTACCTTTACATTGACAATTACATGACCAAATTGACATAGTTTTGAAGGTTAGTGTTCTCATATTTATTTAAATTTGATTTCCATTTGCTCTATAAGTGAATATTTTTCCTCTTCGTACTTTCATTTTGGCCTGAAATCATTTGTTTCTATGGACTAATGGTATTATTGGCTTCTCAGGTTTGTTGGCGTATGTGTTTTCATAGTCTATTTTTCCATGTTAAAAATACATAGTCTATTTCAAACATATTTTCTCTATTGTAAATATGACTTCACATTAAGCTTAACAATGTTCTTGTATTGTTGAAGCAATGGACATTAAATTATTGTAATTGTTATCATGAAATCCTACAGACATAGATGGACAAGTAGGTATGAGGCTCACTTGTGGGACAACAGTTGCAGGAGGGAGGGCCAGACTAGAAAGGGTCGACAAGGTGAGACATAATAACTCCCTTACTTGTTGTACATATTATATATTAATTTTTCTTGCTAGATGATTTAGATAAACTGTTATTTAGGAACTTATTTGATGCAAGCAAAGAATCACACATTCACATAAATACATCAACAATCAAGAATTTATAGCATTTTCAACTCAACTTAGCTCTGGAATTTGAGTATCCTTTATAATCCTATATAGCCAAACTATTCTTCTTGCTCAAATATTTCCTCACCTGATAGAGTTCACCTTCAATGGCCTATAATATCTTCTCCCTGATTCTTAAGCATCACATCCTTTTCAAGGTCAGTATGCTCTTAAGTTTGCGAATCAAGTAATGTTCACTTTTCCCCTTGGTTACTCAACCTAGTCCTTTTGCACTTTTTCTATTTCCTTGGTGATTCAACAAGTGTCTTATGGTTTTATCCGTTCTTAAACTTCTTGAGGTTGATCCCTTGTTTCACTATTCACACAAATGTTAGATTCATCATAAGAATGCATTCAAAACAATCTCAAAGCCCACCTTTTTTTCCTTTTTCAAACTGTCATGTTCTTCTTTGTTAGTTCTTCTTGTTGATAATCAATGTTAAACAGATAATATACTTTGTGTCTTATTCCTCTGATTTCCTATATGCATTACTATTGTATCATTAATTAGGTTCATGAAGAATATCTTGAAGCTAGTGTTGAAGTCTTAATAACAACATCATACCAGGTCTGTGCTTATGATATGCATTATTCATACATTCTTATATGTTTGTTCACTTTTTTGCCTTCATCTTGGCACCTCTTCATTCATGTGATATTTATGGGGATTTGATTGTTTACAGGAAACAATTCATGGTAGCTAACAGGTCGCTCGGACAAAGCATAGGCTGGAAACATCAGTTGGAATAGCTATACTGCAGGTGCCAAATATGTCTAATTCCTTATATAATAACACCCCATTTGGCTTGTCTCCATGATGAAGCACATTTTATGTGTTTATCAATATGTATATATTGCTTGGCAGGTGCCAATGACAATAGTAGGTGCATTGTTGATGGACAAATCTGGTAGATGACCACTTCTTATGGTATGAACTTAGGCTCGATAAAAGGCTATTATAAGGATTTTCATTGCTTATTTACATGAATATTAAGAGAAAATTGTCTTTAGATTGCTACTGGAGGAATGAGCGTCAGTTGCTTTGTGGTTGGATTGTCCTTTTACATACTGGTAATTACACTTATCACATCTTTATATCCACCCATCTTTATTGTTGGGATTTATTTTCATTTAATTAAATTGTTCACTACAATTAGGATACTGGTATGGAGATGCAAATGAAGTAGTAATTCTCTTTTTAATCATTCGTAATACTAGTATGGAGATGCCATTATCATCGAAGATGGATCAGTGGGATCCAAAATGTCAGGCTTCATGTAGCTGACTTTAGGAAAATCCAACAAAAAACTAACATGCAAAGAAACTGATCTAAAGACAAAACAAAAAATGTAGTTGAATATAATATAATTTTATTGACAATGGAGCTTTGATGTTCCATACGTCCACAAGGAGAGAATCAATCACTTAAGAAAATTACCAAGTACATAAAAGTATAAATTGCAAAACGGAAATTAGAGCAAAGATCACAATTATTCATGTTTATTGTGGATTATCTTGACTCATTTTCTATTATACAGGGGCATTCTCATCAATCTGCTTTGAAATTTCTTTGAAGCAGGGTAGCTTTAATTGGTCTATTGGTGAGTGTTGTGCCTCAATGGTTTCACTGGGCATTGTTTGTATATAATGCTTGTACATTTTTACTCAATTTTCATGCATGTAGTGTAGAATATCCACTAAAGAAAAAATAGATGAATAATGGCTTCTTTTTTGTTTTTCTGTATAGGCTTATATCGAGAACATTTTCACTAGGCATGTGTGGAATTCCAGGGATGATAACGTCTCGAGGTTATTCTTTGATATAAGTTATGAAAATGGATTGACAAGTAATGAGTTAGTGATAACTAAGTTTTAGAACAAAATGTAAAGATCGGGTCGATTTAGTAAAAACTAATTATTGTCGATTTAGTAAAAACTAATTATTGTCCTAATTTAAATGTAATTTGTGAATACTTTTGGTAGAATTGGAGTAAAATATGTGATCATAATTTCTTAGAATCCAATGCACCTTCGCTGCTAACGATAGTAGAGAATTGCATCAAAGTTGAGACAGTCAAAGCAAAGAACATGAAGATGACTACGCGATGGAGAGAGACAGATGCTCAAAAAGGAAGTTGCTCAAAATTAAAGTTAAGAAAAATAACCTCAAAGTAGCACTAGGGAATCATAACGATCACTTGAAGTTGGTGGTGGAGAGAAGGTGTTAATATTGTATATCAAGGGTTAACGGAATTTAGACACCCTTTTGTATTTTATCATTGTATTTTAAGGGTTAACAGAATGTAGACACCCTTTTCTATTTTATCTTATTTGATTTTTTTTTTTTTGGATTGAGGGTAAATTGAGGGTGTTTGAAAGGACCCACATCATTGTACAATTGAGGATTTTTCTTGAGAGGAACCACAACCTGGTTACAATGAAGGGGACCACTATTTAGGAACCCAATTGGAGCAACCATGAAACCATAGTGAAGATGCAACGACCAACGAAAATGGCTGCAGAGAGTGGGACAACTATCAATGAATGGAGCGAGAGGAATAGCCAAGCGCATCAGCGGCCCGAGAGGAGCAGCCACCAAAGTGACGGCGGAAGAGCATCAATAAGAGTGAGCGGAGCGATCTTGCGTCGGCCAGTAAGGAGAGGAGAAGCAAGCGTCAGCCGAGAGGAGCAACCACCAGCGTGGGCCGGTGAGTGAGAGGAGAGCCACTAGCGTCGTAGCAAGGAGTAACCACCAGTGTCGGCCAGACGAGCGGAAGCCACCTCAACGGTGAAACCACCTCCGAGGAGGATCGTGCCTCGGGGATTTGAACCTGGGTGGGCAAGCACACAACCATGTGACTTGACCGCACCACTCCCACCCCATCGCATTATCTTATTTGATATTAATAAAATATTTGTGGACCCATTTATTGGGAACAAGATTTAAATCAAATTTTTAATTTATAATATTAATTAGCAGACCACTCGACATCATAGATGATATGTAACTTCGTTGAGTTTGCACTATATGATATTTGGTTATTATGTAGTTTTAAAATTCATATTTTTCATTCTTTAAATTCGTATCATCTCTGTGAGAGACAATAAAAATTGAAATTAGTATTCTCTCTCTAGAGAGACAAAATGTTAGTATTCGGTATTGTCTCTAAGGAGACAATAATGATATTGTCTAGAGAGACAAAATATATATCAATATATATTGTCTCTTGAGAGACAAATATTAGAGACACCAGCTTTGAGACAATAAAAGAGACGATATACAACTTTTATTGTCTCTATTTGAGACAATTTAGTCAAATTTTGTCTCTATTAATGTCTCAAATGACCCCCCCTTGTAGTAGTGACGGTTTGTGTCTTCCTAAAACAGCCCACCTTGGTTATTTACAGGAAGTTTGTATATGCCGAGATCATGGATTCCCATGTCTATCAATTATATCCCAGAACTAATCAGTGGGCTAAACTTCAGCGCCATCAATATTTGTAATTGAATTCTTTATAAGGTGAAATTTTTGAAATAAAATTGTGTGATTTATTTCGATCAACGTCTTGGATTACATTAAATGATCCTTGATGATGAGAGAATTCAATGATGTTTAAATGGATTCTTTTTATTTTAATGAATATTTTTTATCAATTTGTTATCACTAGCAATTGCATGTGTACAATGCAATGTGAACATTGAAAGTTATATGTTATTTGATTTAGAGGGATAGTTATTACTTTTGTAGTTGATGTTGATAAGGGGCTCTATTGATTTTGTAAGTGTAGATATTACTTCATTTAAAGGTTCCATCTCTACATTTAAAACTTGTTACAAAGTCGTATATATACATTTGCAAATGTTATATCATGAGTGGTAGTTTTATGGGAGTAGTTTATTTGAACTAAACATGTATACATAAAGTCTTTCGTACAATAGATATGATGTGTGTTTGATAGGTTAGTGTAGGAATATAGATGAAACATTGCATTGTAATGTTGTATGTTTACATTTAAATTTGTTACAGACTCGTACATGTAAAAGCTTATCCTGTTAACTTGTTCAATACGCATCTTCCCACCCACCATTACATTTTCACTCGAGTTTTGTTGGGCATTTAAAAATTCTCACTTGGCATAATTTTTTTTCAAAAGTTAACAAATTCCCACTGTGTTAATCCATAATCTCTTAGGTAACAGGTTAAATAGGCATCCTGCAAGCCACAACAAGATATAACTGCAATACAGTTTTGGACGCCAAATTGCTTTTCTCCTCCTATTTTTCTGGTTGTAATCAATCAAAATCAATCACACCCCTTATCAACATCAACTAAAAAAAGTAATAACTATCCCTCTAAAACAAACAAATTATATCGTTCGGCGTTCACATTGCATAGAAGTTGTAGTTTTTATATAACGGTAGAAACCATCCCAACCAGCCAAAGCCATAGGCATGTGAATACAAAGGATCCAATGTTTCTAATACTATATATCAAATAAGGTAGGAAAATTGACAAAAAAAGGCCTCTTTTCACTCTATTCACTGTAAATTAGTACATGCATATTGAACAGAGCACTTGAACAGTTGAACTTTCTACTTCAACTAAGCACGTCTATTTCTTTGGATTTTCTATCACAAATGTGATGGAGTTCATTAAAAAATGTTGTCAATGTGGACTTTCTACTTCTAGAATAAAGCACTCTACCTGAAATCATTTATTGCATCTACATTTGGAATTATTATAACTTTAAAAAAACACATAACACCTGAATATTATTCGTCTTCATCTATAATTTACTTCCTTACTCTTCTTTCTTTAAATGTGTTTGAAAGAATTACAGTTATTATAAAGGGATTGTACAGTCACTACCCACAAAGCTTGCGTGATATTGAAACTAAG
The DNA here is from genome assembly GCA_018340775.1 of Taxus wallichiana var. yunnanensis. Taxonomy (NCBI): domain Eukaryota; kingdom Viridiplantae; phylum Streptophyta; class Pinopsida; order Cupressales; family Taxaceae; genus Taxus; species Taxus wallichiana. The sequence continues at coordinate 822,134,592 of CM031242.1, read as the reverse complement.
CTGGAAACAGTCTGAAGCATCAAGCATCAGAATCTAGTGAGTCTGCATGGATATTTGCTTTCTCCACATGGAAATATATTGTTTTATGATAATATGGTAAACGTAAGTCTGTGGGACATGCTACACGGTGAGTTAGCATTACAAACCTAAGTTAAAGACATGTTAAAGACTAACATAATAACATTGGGTCCTCTGGTTCTTTTAATGTCAGAGAAGATTCTTTTTTTTTCTACTTTGGTGGTGAGGAAGCCTTTTAACACTAAACCCATACCCAATACAGTGCCTATTGTTTTTCCCTTCTTAGAGACATGGGCCAGACACAAACCTACTGTAATAGCTAGAAAAATTTTCAAATGGATAATTTTATGATTATGAATGCAAAAAGTTTCAAAAATCATTAAATCCTTCAGTGAGTTGAGGCAGTGCTTCGGTTAGTCAAGTAGGGATGTCTTCTATACCCAACTTGTCCTTCTACACCCAATCTTTCTTTTAAGGTCCTTTACAGAAATAGTGAAACTTGAAAAGAATGTACAAAATATATGAGTGTTATCTTAAGTTCTAATTTTATAACATAAGAAAAAGTGCAATTTGGTATTTTTGTCCTGAAAGGATATCATATTATAGAAAATATATACCACCAAACTGACATAATGAAGGGCATAAATTATTGTGGCAGTGAAGGCAAATGATTGGTTCCAGAACTATGAGCAATATTTATTGCAAGATTTTCGAAGCATAGAACAAAAGCCAAACAAGGTTGTGGTAGATTATTCATAATGGTTTGATAGATTTAAGTGCCAGAATGTATTTGCTAGAGGGACCCAAATGGGTACCAGATTCATCAATGGATTCGGTTTCATATTCAAAAGAAGATGAGGTTTATGAAATTCTCTAGTTTCGAGGAAGCATTTTAGATGGCATTAAAGGAAAAGGCAGAATTGTAGTTTGTATGGTGAATGTATAGGTGGTCTTTATAGAGAAAATTTTATCCATCACTTCTTGTTAGTAAAATTTTATAAACCCTATGATTTTGGTATAAATAAGAAGACTTTACTGTGGGTGTGGCCAGTAGATCAACATCCGCCAAATGCTTTCCAGCTTGAGGTCGGCAACCCTCAATCATGGCTAAGTTTAATGAGAAGAGGCAGGGATACAGTGGTTGCTCACTAGAATTATAACCATGTTCATGGGATGAAGTGTGAAGGTGTACGTCACTGAAAGAAAGAAAGACAGAGAGAAAGTAAAAGAATAACTCTTCCTTCATCGATTTGGCAGAATAAAGTTAGAAAAATAAAGCAGTGAGTGGAATATTTGAAATTCCTCAAAATGAGGGTTATTATCATTTTTGGCAATAACTCAAAAGCATGCAATCTGAAAGAATTCAAAACTAACTAAAACAAATTACATTCAAGACAAGTGAGAGAAATGAGTGAAATGCATACATTGATTGATGTGTGAAATTTCTTCTTTATTTGTGAAAGTAGCCCGGGAACACCATTGTCAATTGCATATGCATTGTGGAATTTTCGTAAAGCAGTACTTATTGAATGGCGATGAAGCATTCTAAGAAAACAAAACTTGAATTACTTCTTTACTAGAATCATGAAACCAAAAAACTAAATCTTGGCAAACCATTTTTTTATATTTCCACATGAGAATATATTCTTCTTGTTTTTATGTGGATTGATAATGTGAATATGTTTATTACTGTAGTTGAATTCAGATAAAAACACACACTACACACACACATGTATATGTATCTATACTATGTATATACATGCATACATTATATATACATACATACATACATGTGTGTGTGTGTGTATATACCCATACACACACACACACACACACACACACACACACACACATATATATATGCATACATATATATGTATATATATACATATACATACATATGTATGTATATATACATATATATGTATGTATGTATGTATGTATGTATACATACATACATACATACATACATATATATATATATATATGTATGTATGTATCTATATATATATATATATATATATATACATGTATATACATATATACATACATACATACATACATATATATATATATATATATGTATGTATGTATCTATATATATATATATATATATATATATATATATACATGTATATACATATATACATACATACATACATATATATATATATATATGTATGTATGTATGTATGTATGTATGTATATATATGTGTGTATGTATATATTAAAATATATATATAAAAACCTTAAACCTAAACCTAAAGAGAGAGAGAGAGAGACCAAAAGAATAAGACTTGTCTAGTAGAATACTAAATAGCCTTTATCTTTAATTTATGAATAACAAAGTTTTCTAGGGTTTAGACCCTTGACTTAGAGAGGTAATGAAGGATACATCGCGATTCCCCCATTCATCAAAAGAAAAATACAATGTTTTCCACAGTAATTTGATAAATTAAGTGACAAATTTCATTAAAACAAGGAGGAAAATTACCACAATTTTAAATGGACTTATTGCTGTTTGTTCACGAATACACCTCAAATGCTAAGCTCACACGAGTGCTATAAAGTCCGGATACATAATCATTATCGTTCCCACGGTGTGTGTGTGTGTGTGTGTGTGTGTGTGTGTGTGTGTGTGTGTGTGTGTGTGTGTGTGTGTGTGTGTGTGTGTGTGTGTGTGTGTGTGTGTGTGTGTGTGTGTGTGTGTGTGTGTGTGTGTGTGTGTGTGTGTGTGTGTATAATAATAATATATGTATATATATACATATATTATTATTATTCTACACACACATATACATACTGTACATACATATACATATACATGTATGTATGTATATACATATATACATACATACATACATACATATATGTGTGTGTGTGTGTATGTATGTATACATACATATACATAGATACATATATATATATATATATATATATATATATATATATATATATGTATGTATGTATGTATCTATGTATGTATGTATACTATGTATGTATGTGTGTGTGTGTGTGTGTGTGTGTGTGTATAAAAACAAATATATATAAACCTAAACCCTAAATAGAGAGAGAGAGAGACCAAAAAGAATAAGACTTATCTGCAGTAGAATACTAAATAGCCTTTATCTTTAATTTATGAATAACAAAGTTTTCCAAGGTTCGGACCACTTGACTTACTTGCGGAGAGGTAATGAAGGATACATTGCTGATTCCCCCATTCATCAAAAGAAAACATGATGTTTTCCATGAGTAATTTGATGAATTAAGTGACAAATCTCCTTAAAAGCGAGGAAAATTATCACAATTTTAAATGGACTTGTTGCTTGTTCACGAATAAACCTCAAATTGCTACAAGCTCACACATTCTTTATAAAGTCCATATACCTGATCATTATTGCTCCCACCGAGGGATCTAAAAGCTGAAAACTTCTCCCCAAATTTCACAAAATTAATACAAAGTGTACTCTCTACATTTAATTTTTAATCTAAAGAATTCTCCCAAAAAATTTCACAAAGATTACATACAGCGTGCACTCTACATTCAATTTTAAGTTGAAGGCTTCTCCCTGAATATCACAAAATTAACATAAAGTATATGCTCTACATTCAATTTTAAGTTGAAGAATTCTCTGAAATTTCACAAAATTAACACACTGTAAACTCTCAATTAAATTGTAATGAACCCTCTGATGTAAGAGATGCGCTTTTATAGTTGCTTGGCAATTTCCATCCAGAATAAGCATCGAGTGCAACACAAAAAAATCAAAAGCAAAAGTAAGAGCAAGAGTAGAGGTTATATGATAGATATCCTCATATGTATTCTTAAGAAATTATTATTGCAAATTAAAGCATAAACCCGAGCTTTTAGTGTTGCGGAAACCGGTGGGACCCTAGCGTAGAATTGGTCCTCAATCCCATAACCTAAACTTGACCCCCACAAAGGCCATGGACATGATCGTCAGCTTAAACAACCTAAATTAGTGTTAAATTTCTTACAAAGACAGGCTGATGAATCTTTGAAAGCCAAGTAAAACAAAAGCGTACGAAAGGATCTCATGGGTGCAAATTAGTGCTTGACCAGCCAAGCATACGAGGATCGAAAAACTTTCAAAAATAGCCGAAAATGCGAAAAAGTTGAGACGACCAGTCAAATCGTCAAATTTAACATAGTCGTCGAAATGACTGGAAGGGCCTTTCCCATAGGGGGAACACCTTCGGTGTAATTATAATATTGCACTCAAGATAAGAATTTCTCCTTAAAATTTATAAATGGTAAAACTTCCATGAATGGTGATTAATGATGATTTTTAGAACTGTACAAATAATTTTAAAATGTACTGAAAAGGTGTATTAAAATAAAATCTTAAATACATCTATTTGAAAATGTTGATACACATAAATTTTAATGTTTTAGTTAGCATTTAGAGCTTTCTGTTTTAATAAAAGACAACACATCAAATGAATACAACACTCTTGTGTACATGTTTGTTAGAGTAGTCTGTCTATAGGTGTTTCAATAGTTATAGGATAGTCGATGTTTGTGTTTGCACAGGACTCTGTCTCCCATGTTCTCCTATTTGTATCTCTATTTCTTTTGGTTGAAATATATAGAAAATACTTTGTTATATATTTCTTTTTTTTTTTCTATTACTTTGAATTTTTGATTTAGTTTCATGGTCTCAGAGCCTCATTAGACAATGTTGTTGCAGTGCTGGTATAGTTCGTGAAATATGAAGCTACGGAGTGAAGTATAAAAAAAGTGGTATAGAGATGGCCTAATTTGTTACAGAATATTCTCAGAGGATAGTAGAACGATTTGATGGCATTGGATTTAATCTCTGGAAGCTCAGGATGAAGATGTTGTTGTTGAACAAGGATCTACTCAATATAGTTGAAGGGACTGAGACTAAACCCACCCAGGATGCAGATCTGATCAGTAAGTGGGAGTCAAAGGAAGGTAGGGCTCGTTCCTGTATACTTTTAAGTTTGAGTGATAATGTGCTTTTACATGTAAGTGAGGCAAAATCAACAAAGGAAGCTTGGGATCAATTGATCAAGTTATATGAATCAAATGATGTTAGCACAAGATTATATCTTAGAAGAAGATTTTTTCAGTTAAAGATGCAGGAATCATAGAAGATATTATACCACACAAACCAATTTAAATCTCTCAAAAACCAACTAGCGGTCTGTGGGTCGTAATTGCGAAAAGAAGACGTTGTTATGTCACTTCTTGGGAGTTTTCCAGAATCCTATTTTGGAATGGGTAATGCTTACTTTGAGCACTCAAACTAGAACCTGTATTTTTCTAAAAGTAATAGCAGCAACACTACTTCAAGAAGAAATCAGAAGGAAGGATGGGGGCCTGAATGATGAGAATCCTACAGCATTGTTTTCAGCAGGATATAAGGGCAAAGCAAAAAAGAAGAGTGAAAAAAAATTTCATCCCTCCCGATCAATGTCTCAAAGAATGGTAAAGACACAAAGGAGGAGAAAAAAAAGGGAAATTGCTTTCATTGTGGAGCTCCTGGGCATTTTAAGAAACAATGTCGAAAGTGGTTAGCATGGGTAGAAGAGGTAAAGAAAAGTAAGGCAACTGAAGCTAACATGACTTCAAGCAATAACGAAGAACAATTGTTTTCACTCATCACATCCTAAAATTCGGTGTTTCAAAGTGCTGGTATTTAGATTCAGGAGAAAATAAACATATAACACTCTGAAAGAGGTTGGTTTACATCATACAAAGAAGTACCCAAAGGGAATACTGTCAATATTGGAGATGACATCAAGTTTGAGATGATAGGAGTTGGAAATGTCTCATTGAAGATGTTGGAGGGTGCACGTAAGCAAATTAAAGATGTATAATATGTCCCTACTCTAGAAAAAGTATTTTATCAGTAAGTAATATTACCGATGCTGGAATATTTGCATAGTTTGATAGCAAGGTGTGTGTCCTAAAGGATGAGGAAAGAGTTACTATTGCTAAGGGAGTAAGAGATGGTAATGTGTAAGCAAGTTGTATACAGATTGCACAAGTAGTATTGAAAATAACAGACAATGAAAGAATCAGATTTGGTGCTTTGGCATCATATATTTGGACATGCAAATACACATTCCCTTGAGGTATTAAAGAGGGAGAAACTTGTAGAGGATTTAAATATGCATCTTCCAATTGAGTTGGGAGTGTGTGAAGGTTATTGTTTAGGAAAGCAACATAGATTCCCCTTCCCAAAGAAAGAGTGACAAGAGCTAAGGAGCAAATGGAACTTGTACATTCAGATATTTGTGGTGCAATGCAAACAATGTCACACAATGGGGCAAGGTATTTTATTACCTTTATTGACGATTCCTCTAGAATGACCTTTGTTTATTTTATCAAAAATAAATCATGTGCATTAGAAATGTTTAAGATTTTTAAAGCATTTGGTGAGAAGCAGTCGAAAAACCTTTGAAATGACTTAGATGTGATAATGGGGGTGAATATACCTCAAATGCTTTCAAAATTTTATGTGCAAAAGAAGGTATCAAAC
>CM031242.1:822030586-822127941 GCA_018340775.1 Taxus wallichiana var. yunnanensis | reverse complement strand
GATGTCAAATTCATATTCAAAATAAGTAAAATGCCTACGATGCCGAGATCGCACGCCAGGCAATCCAGCCTTACACTTACAAGTATGGGTTTATAATAACTATGTAAAACGGGCAATGGTTGACGATGGGGGCCGCAGCTTAACATAGTCACCTTCTCTTTCCTCCAGAAACTAGGATATGGGGAAACAAAATGTTCCACCACTCGAAATACATTGAGAGGCTATGATAGCCTTAAAGCCACTTCGATAGGAACCATAATACTACCATTCACCTTAGGACCCAAAACCATTTTGATTGAGTTTTATATTATAGATCAGGAAACTAATTATAATATGATCCTCGGCGCCATGGATACACCGAACGAAGGCAATCCCTTCTACGTTATTCCAAGAAGTAAGATTCCTACACCTAGGAAAGGTATTTCAGTAGCCAAAGGTGATCCAAAACCTTTTTGATATACACCTAAGCCGACTTAAAGAAAAGACTAGGTATGCACTTGGAATTTGAACTTCCAACAAACCAACTTAATAAACCCACCGACGCAAAACCAAAGGAGAAGTTGGCACCCGCAACGGATCTTAAACTATCAAAGATAGCTAAAACAACCCCAACCCCCAAAGATAAGGCTAAAGAAACGTATCATTAGGGACTACTGCAAAGATCGTTGAGTTAATAGAACAAGATTTACCAATGTTCTTACCATTTGATTCAAGAGGCATAGGATATTCACTTCAGGTGTTGGTTCCCTTCCATCGGAGGATCTCTACATGGTAGAAGTGGAGTGCAAACGTGTGCAGATACCCCAACATCTATACTCCCAGCTAAGTATTGGACTCTCCATTTTGATGGAGCTAAATTCGTTATGGAGCGGGGCGGTATAATTTTACTTCGCCCAAGAGAAAATCCTGCCATTTGCCTTTAAGCTAAATTTTGAATGCACAAACAACGGCGTTGAGTACGAAGCCCTCCTCTTTGGCCTCACCTTAGCCAAAAGAATTGGTGTGTTGATGACATCGTAGTCTTGTGAGACTCACAATTAGTGACAAACCAAAGTTTCAAGTATACAAACCAAAGCCGAACACTTGCAGCTTTACAAAGAAGCCATATTAGATTTAAGCAAGGCGTTTAACTTCATATCCATCAAGCAATCCCGCGAGAGAAAAATCTTCTCGCCGATTCAATAAAGCAACTTCAACATTGCGTTTTACTGAGCCAAGCAATGAGTTAGAAGATACCCATTTCACGGTGTCCATTCGTGATGAACCATTGATAAAAACAATGACAAATCCCCTTCAAATGGAAGTGAATCTACCGTCCTAGACCATGTTGATAGTGATATGGCCACTTTGGATTACTTAAACACCTATGCAGCACTACATCTCTCCTATCATATGCTAGATTTGTCCTTAATTCCACATTCGTCTTCCTATTTTGGAAATCCCATGATGGATCTCCCCTGACAAATGGAACCTAGCATATAAGCAGTAGAAAATGGGGATGATTTGGATTTACCTCCAGCACCACCTAAGTTTGAAGAAGGTAACGCCTCTTTGATCGAAGAAACAATCGATGTCAACATCGGAACAGAAGATGAACCAAGGATTTTGAAACTAGGATCCTCGTTAACCCCAGAAGAAGTAGAAATACACACTCGGATCCTCAAAGAACATCAGAAGGTGTTTGCATTTAATTATAAGGAGATGACAGGAGTCACACCCCACATTGTGGTGCACAACCTCGTCACTAAATCAGATGCAAAGCCAGTTAAACAAAAATCAAGACCCATGAAACCCAAGGTAGCTTTCATGGTAAAGGAGGAGGTAATAAAACTCCTCCGTGTAGGATTCATCAAACCACCAACTACTCCCAATGGGTATCTAACATTGTTCCCGTTCTCAAGAAGAATGGAAAGATACGCATCTCGCATAGATTTCCAGACATCAACAAAGCATGTCCTAAGGACGACTTCTCGTTACCATCTATCGATGTCATTGTGATGAAACAACTGGGTTTGAACTTTTTTTCCTCATGGATGGATTCTCGGGATATAATAAAATTAAAATATCTCGAGCAAGATCAAGCTAAAACCACGTTTATAACTCCTTGGGGAACTATTGCTCAATACACGTTATGCCATTTGGCCTCAAGAATCGTCGGGTGCTATGTACCGAGCTATGACATATATATTCCACGATTTAATTCATAAAATCATGGAATCATACGTTGATGACTTGTTGGCTAAGGTCAAGAAGCGCCAGTGACCATCCGTAAGTACTCCGTCATTCTTTCACGCCTAATAGAATACGGAGTCACACTAAATCCAGAGAAATGCGTCTTTGGTGTAACAGGAGGAAAGCTCCTAGGTTACATCATATCGTCATGAGGGATAGATGTTGATCCAACCAAAATTTGGGCTGTCCTCGAAATGGTCCCACCTTCGAATGAATCTAGAATCAGGTCATTTCTCGGAAAGCTGGGTGCAATACGAAGATTCATCCCAGACTTGAGCTTCGTTGTTCATCCAATCAACAATTTACTCAAGAAAGACTATAGCACTTATTGGACCGAAGATTGAAATGAAGCCTTTGCTGCAGTTAAGCGTTTCCTGTTGTCACCACCTATGCTAATGCCACCTAAGCTAGATCACCCGTTAATTCTATATTCACGAGCTACCAATGTCTCATTAGCTTGTATGTTGGCCCAAGAGGACGATGACAAGAGAGAACGTGCGATTTATTTCATTAGTCGAACGTTACTTGACTATGAAACACATTATACACAAGCAGAATGAGAATGCCTTGCTATAGTCTTTGCTACTAAACGCTTAAGACACTATATGCTGAATCAAGAAACGAGGGTCATGGTAAAAACGGACCACTTACGAACTTTCCTCACACAAGGGTCATTGTCTAAAAAGGCTGGACATTTTATAACCTTAATGGGAGAATTCGAATTAACATTTGTAAATTAGAAGTCAGTTAAGGGACAAATCATTGTGGATTGGTTAGCTGATAACCCATTAGATGGAGGCGATCTAGTAGATTTAGATTTTCCAGATGAGTGCGTATACTACATCGAAACCCGACCTTCTATCTCTGAGTGTCCCTGGTACACTGATATCATTAATTATATCATGGACCATACATATGCAGAAGGAGCTACACCACTACAAAGAAGGCGGTTACGTATTATCGTAGCCAAATATGTCATTATAGAGCAAGTGCTCTATCGAAAGCGTCGATGGAATGATCCTAAGATGTGTCGGCACGAAGAATCCAAGAAGATTCTCCATGAATCCCACAGTGGAATATGTGGAGGCTGACTTCGGTGGCCATGCCACCGCCGAAAATACATCGAATGGGATATTTCCTCGCCCACTCTAGAACACGATGCAAGAGAGTTTGTACGAGGTGTCATAAGTGCCAAGAATTCTCCCATGAGATCCACATGCCGAACAACCTCTCGTAACCAATCGCTACTCCATGGCCCTTTTCTACATGGGGCCTAGATTTGATAGGGAAATTATCTCCTCGTCTAGAGATGGCCATAATTTTATAATCACGGCCACTAAATATTTCACCAAGTGGGTAGAGGTTATGCCTCTTACTACTGCACTGTTCCAGAATCGCCAAGTTCATTTAAAACCAAATCATTTGCAGATATGGTATCCTACAAATCATTATCTCCGATAATGGAACTTCTTTTAAGAATGAAGAGGTTCGCGAACTATGCAATAAATTTAAGATAAGCCATCATACGGCTTCCTTGTATTACCCTCAAGCCAACGGATAGGCTGAAGCGACAAACAAGACACTGAAAGCCATTCTCCTTAAAACTGTGAAAGAAAACAAATGAGATTGGCATTTGAAGTTATATCCGGCCTTGTGGGCCCACCGAACCTCAATAAGAACACCAACGGAGCAACTCCTTTCTCACTAGTGTTCGGGCAGAGGCAGTTCTCCCACTCGAGGTTGAAATACCCAGTCTCCGCATTTCATTACAAGGGATTCTGGATGAAGACGCTTACAGAGAAGCACGTCTTTCTCAACTAGAAAGCCTAGATGAAACTAGGTTAGATGTTGAACAACGACATAGAATCTATGCTGACCGGATGTGCCGGCAGTACAACAAGAAGGTCTATGAACGCGACATATACGAAGGGGATCTAGTTCTAAGACTAGACAGCCGGATCGACAAGAAGACCGGCGAAGGAAGGAAATTCCGGCCCAAATGGTTGGGCCCATACCGAGTCATGAAGGACTATGGAAACGGTGCATACCTCTTATGTACACTAGAAGGTGAGGAATTTGGCGAAATAGTCAATTCCCTTCACCTCAAGCGGTTCTACGCATGCAGAGCTTAGCACTACTTATATATATATTTACATTACATCTTCATATAGATTAAGATCATTTTTCCACCTCGCTTCTTACATAAATGGTGATCAAGGAATTTATTCTCAAAGCAATTCATAAAGAAACTCATGATGTTGTTGGTATAAACTCTTTAATCATACCTCTCCATTTTCATGATATCATCAAATTATCTCGAATCTTTTATCAAATAAAGTCGACATGATAAAGTCTTAACGGTAACCATACCAAGATCTACAAGTTTATTCTCGCTTTGATTTCTTCTTAGGCAAGTGTCTTTGCCTATGGTCCGTTCTGAAGCTTCATGGTGTCACATCTATCCCATATGTATATCTCTTTGGAAATAAACACATACTGACATTTTACTCAAATAAACAAGTCAAAAAGTGATTAAACAGAAAATTTTAATTTTACACATTTCCTTGCCCCACCAACCTTCGGTGATGAGCTTGCGTCTCTTACTAGTGACGTAGGGTTGGGAAGGGATGGAAATGCCCTTACTCGCCTATACCTTGCCCACGGTGATAAACCCACGCTTCTTACTAGTAGCGTGGGGAAAAGTGTAGGGGGTCCTCTTGACAAATAAATGCAAATGATCATACACAAACAATTCAAACTTTGAAACTTTGAGTCAAAAACAAATGAATCAGATGTTCAAAATTCCAAGAGAGTTAAAATCCTAAAAACCCAGATTTTGTCTACTATGTGGCCATCTACGGATCTAAGTCTAGATAAACCGCAAAGTAAGTTGCATTCTAAACTATGAAGTCACTCGGGTAGAGTAAGTCAGAGCTTCCAATTTGGTTCCTCTAAAGCTTTTTCTATCTTTCATCACTATCATTTCAGCTACACCTCATAACTTGTGCCCTTTCTAGCTCTCTGATGAGCCCTCGCATCTTACTAGTTGCGTGGAGTTAGAGTGGGGCAAGTTAACTGCTCATCATACTCATTGGTTATATTCATCACTTTGCAAAACAAACATGAGATATCAAAAATTGCTTACTAAGCTAAGATTCAAAATCACATTATATCTACATATATCAGCATCATGAAATACACAAAAGGAAACAAACATTTGCATCATTTGTTCTCCATTGCATACATTCTAAAAAGTATATAAACATACATCGTAGTATACATAGGGAAACTGGAAATAGAAAGGAAACCATGAGTGCCAAGATTTTGATCCAAAATGAATGCATATATATAAATGATCAACGTTTATATACAATGCCATCATGCACTAAGCATGGTCAAAACGCTCAAAGAGCCTGGGATATACAAAGAATATATAATACAAAATACACGAAAGCCAAGTGGCCTCTCAATCCCTACGCGACCCCTCCGAAGGTGCACGCCCGCGCCTAGGACTCCGGCTACACCGGCGCTCTGAATGTACGGAGGGCTCAGGATCCCGAGAGCGCAGCCAGCAGCTCACCACGAGAACGACTCCTCATAAGACGCTCGCTGCCTGCACTCGCCAGCTCGGTGTGAAGGGTCGATACCATCCCGGCCACATGCCGATCGAGCAAAGACGCCGGTATGCCTACCAGCCGCCAAGGCTCCCAACATCTACTTTGACATCTCTCGCACGCGTCCTATCCATGGGGATCATTAGGGAATCGCAGACATACCCTATGGATCAAATTCCCGCCACTCATCAACTGCCTCTCGTAAACAAAGGAGAAAACAAGTTAGAAACCAAGCACGAAATTAGGAATACAAGATTGCAACTAAGGAGAGCCTACAAGCAAACATTAAAAGGAAGAAAGGGTAACTTACTCGGATCACCAGGCCTCCAGGATGGGTCAGCCGGCCGGCGCACTCGCCTTGTGATGGATGCCATTACCGATCGAGGCTGCTCCTGTGGCAGGAGCAACATGTCACCCCGCAACGGACTCATCCTCTCCACCATGGCCCTGGGAGAGGGGCTCCTCTGAAACTAGAGTATCCCTCTCTGCGCTCTGCTTAGCCCTCTCTGCCTGCATGATATCCTGAGTGTCATGCCACTCAGGATCGCTGTCATCGGTCTCCTCCTCTCCTCCCTCTCGCGAAATCATCGACTCGCAGTCAATATCAATAGGGTCATCGCTGCATGAGCAGGGACCCGTAGCAATCTGAAGCAAAGGTGCCCGAGGTGCACCGGCTCTCCCTCTAGCACGAACTATCCTCCTGGCTGCAATCGGAATGCCAGGAGTGACCACTATCCAACCTCGGCCTCTAGGCCCCCCTCTCGCCTCGCGAACTGATCTGTAGACTGGCGCCACTGGGGGAAGCATACCCGTATATGGTAGGCCAAACTGCTGAGGAACCCGGCCAAAGGGGTGCACCTCCACTCGTCCCACTCTATCAATGAGTTGCCCTGTGGTGGAGCAGGAGATCAAAGTAAGAGTCTCCTCGCCCCATATGCCCGCCATGGTCTGATACGATGTTGCCTCCATGTCGGCAGTAGTCAGGGAGGCAACTGGCTGATGAGGTGCTCTAAGCACCGACATGTCTGTCCATCTCACTGCCCTAACAGCTCCAGGATCTGCCACCTCCACACCCCTGCCATAGGGGATGAAATGCTCATAAACCCAACTCATGACTAGAGTCGGGTGGCTCAATGACTACCCCTGTAAATGGACCACCCTGTATAGATCGTGGTAAGTGGTCCCAAGAATGTCTGCTCCCCAAGTGTATATCTCGACCATGCCCCTCTATCTGTGCAATAATGGGGGCCTAGCAGTAAAACAATGTATCCCCTCCCTTGTCCCCGATCAATCTCGAGGCAAGGATCCCCATGATGGCCTGTCGAAATACGGGGATGGGCAAAGAAGGAATGGATCAAACTCTCACCCCCTTCTTTGACCCCGTGGAGATGGTTGCATCTCCCATATAAGTCGCCCACTGTGTAATCTGTGCCCGTGAGCCTGCTATGTCTCCAAAGTGAGTCGCCTCCCGATGATCGGGACCCCCAGAATGCGGTAGACATCCTCCAATGTAATGGTCCACTTGCCACGGACCCCTGGCAATCGGAAGGTGTTCTAATCTACATCCTAGTAAGAGAACAAGTCACAAAGGATGTGACTAGATGGTGCAACATGGGGCACGCGCGATATGCGCAATATGCCAGCCCTCTGAAGTGTGTCCTCCTCATCCTGTGAGAGGGCATCTAATACCCCTGGGAGCCAATCACACTCCCTCTCTCTACTCCATCGGATGTACTCCTCTCTCACCTACATAGACCCAAAAACACACAAAACAAAGTAAGTTAGCATCCAGGCAATACTGAGAAAGTCATAAAAACACGTAGAAATGCTAAAAATACAAACACAATCTCAAAAACAGGTTCCTTTTGCATTCTGTGCAAAACCGCCGCCCTGAGCAGGGAGGCGGTTTTGTAACCACCGCCTTAAAGGTGGCGGTCGTGTAACCGCTTACACCCTGCTCGCCCGAACAGGCGGCGGTCATGTAACCGCCGCAGGCCGGGCGGCGGTCGTGGTCCGAAACCCACACGGGTTTTTAACCTAAAAGGCCTAAAAGTGCAAAAATGACCATTTAACCTAAAAATAGAACCTACCCAAGAGGCGCCCTAGGTGGACTCGTTAACACTAGCATTTTCAAAAATACCCCCTATCAAAAAGAATTCAGCATTTCAAATTTAAGGGGTAAAAACAATAAATCAAGAAAACTAACTCGTGATCGCTAAGGTCGATGTTCCACACTGGAGGCATGATCACTATCTCGCCGCGAACGTTTTGACTCTACTCATGCAAGAAACCGTCACCGTGGGTCCCAGAGCTCAAAATCAATCAAATCAACTCACGCAAATGAATAGGAAAATGGGCCCACTTTCATATCTATAAGACTGCTTTTTGTTTTAAAATGACTTTTTCATACAGTTCGGAGCACCGATGGAGGTAAGTTCCTATCCCCCGCACAAATGGTACGTTCTCATTCCTCGTTATTCTTAGCATTTATTTTTCAAACTATTGTATCTATCTCGCACTTGAGTTCTCTTTTTCATTTTGCAAGTAGCGGGAATTTTGGATGGCGTCATTTCAACACACACGACGTGTCGTATAACTTCTAACTTCCCATTCCGGGATCATTTACTGTACCCACCGTTTTACGCCTTCATGGCTAAAACGCTTCTCCGAGGGGGCAATATGTACGTACTCAAAATTGTAAGGTACTGCATCACCGAATAAAGTAAACAAGTGCCCCAATGATGATACAGTCTCTCGCAAGGTGTTCGGGATCCGGAAAAGCTCTCCGAGTGTGCGTTAACATTCCGCATGCCCCGCTTAGCCACCGCATCCTTTGTTTATCCTTTTTCCCCTCTTTTCTTGGCCTTTTGCTCTTCAAGAAACCGCCGCCTCGCATGGCGGGCGGTCTCGTAATGCCGCCCGATCGGGCGGCGGTCTCAGAATCGCGCCTCCCGCTCAGAGCAAATGCGGTCCTTATGCATTTTCCAGTAAAGCGTTTTAACGTGACTCACGTAAAATCAATGTTTCACCAGCTTTCCTTGCGACTTAGGCTCGTGCATTTATGTTTTTGGTCCCCTGGAATAGTGTTTGGCCATTGTTTATAGTTTTAGAGTTCAGTTTGGTTTTGATCTTTGGGTGAATGAAAAGCTATAAATAAATGGTTTGTGCACAAACAAATGGTCTGGCCCCTCATTCACTTTTCATGCTCTCACTTTCAGTAGTTCAGTCTTTTATTCTGTTTAGAAGCCATAGTTTTAATTCTTTGCATGCTTAGTTAGCATTGTTCAGCTGTTGGTAAGCCACATATCCAGCTTGTGCAAGCAGTGTTGTTGTTTCACCCAATCCATTGGAATAGAATAGCTTAGGAAGCCATTAAAGTTACAGGTTTTGCTCCTCAAACAGGATAGTTTCAGGTTCTGGATGCTTTATGTTACATGACTCGCAATAAATCCCGCTAGGAATTGCATAAGCCAAGCTCTGTACTCTTGCGCTATCCCTCTCCTACTCGCATTATATTCAGTCTGCATTCTGAGCTGCCTTTGTCCCAATATCTACTTCTGTTGATGCTAGCATTACACGCTTTTCTGGATCCACGTGAACACAAAGGAACGAGAAGATCACACTGAGGGGACAAGATCACACACACCATCGGATTCGCCACTGTTCTGCGGAATCCAGGTTCTAGCTTTCAAAGTTCTAGTTAGAATCATATCAAATAGAGTAGTTAATTGCTTCATTTCAGTAAATTCTATTCTCGATATTGCCAGGGAAGCTGTGGGGATTGATAGTTTCTGAGAAACTATGATTCACTCCCCACTTCTGAGGTAGGATCGAGAATCTTGCAAATAGATTAGATGAGCTATTTTATTGTTTAGAATAGATCTACAAATTGCACAGACAAATAACTACACTCGGTTATTTTGTTTGTTTTAAGTTTTATCTTAGTTGTCAAAATTCTAGATACGTTTAAATAGCTACTTTCTTAAAATCATATAATCAGAAAATAGAAAAATAGAAGTTATATATGTTTTAGATTTATTCCACATAGTTAAAATTTGCTTTGTTGCAGTTAGATTTACATTTTGTTTTGTATGACAATCACGGGACCTAGGGAGCCCAGGGAATACGTATTTGAGCCAATCGTGCCTCAACCCAACCTCGTCACAGCAATAGTTGACATAGACCAGAACCTTAGAATACAAGTCTTCCAAACAACAACAGATTTACAACTGATCAGCTCTCAGTTGAGAGGATTAAATATAGAAGACGACCAAGCACACACGTTTTGGTCAAATCAACCGAACTACAGATTACCCTAGGAAAACATTCACATGACTGTAGAAGGGTTCGAAAGAGAACAAACCTTTGGTTGTGATCCTTTGGTCCCACAGCCAGATGCAGGAGACACTCTCACAGACATAGATACTAGTTTAAGGATCCAGGTTGCACGAACGCCTGTGAGGTACTCTGAGAAGATCACACAGTTATTGATCCTAAATATAGAAGCTGAGAAAGCATATGATTATTGGATACTAGGGATTAGGACTTGATTTCGTACATGACCATAAGCGGGACCGCAACAACCAAGAGTCTACGGTTGTGATCCACAAATCCCACAAATTTAACTAACGAATCCATAAGTCAATCAGATATAGACACTGGCCTACGCACACGAATATTCCATCCCCACCGGTTGTCTCGGCACAACCTCGGGAGGTCGGGTACGCGGAAGAGTTACCTGTAGATTCCCACGCTCGCTTATCACTTTTCCGGCGTACAGTCCCCCACTATTCCTCTCATTCTTTACCCTGCAACATTTTCATTTCCCCCAACTATTATCAGAAAAGAAAAGAGAAGAGAAGACGACTTACAAAGTTGAAAGTAAAAATAAAGTGTTGAATGCATCCCGTGAGCATCCACCAATTTTAGGTCAGTTGTTCCAAACACTGGGCTTAGGGTTTCTCTCATTCGAAGGTCAAATTTCGGGAGGAAAGTGACAGAGAGATTACAATAGTGATGTGCTAGTTCCCTTGTTTGACCATAAAAATAGAGAAAACAAAATGTAGATCACCTGAAGAAAAGGAGAAATCCTGGCCAAAGTCAGTGCAGCTTGATGCGATTGGGAAAGGATGAATCGTCCATGAAGAGATTGTTGTCTGGTTTGAGATCTCGATGGGCGACGCCTTTCTATGGAAAAAATGTATGACCTCCATCAGTCTTTTCAACACGACCGCCTCATCTTATCGGCGATTCTGTCAAACCGTTCTCCGCCAAAGCACAACTCCATCAACAGCCACACGCAATCCCCATCCTCATAAAAGCCATGGATTTTAATGATCCTGGGATGCCCGCACACATATTCCAAAATGGGTATCTCATTGCAGAGGCAATCCCTGTCCAAGAAATCACACAATTCAGCTTTCTGTATGGATTTACACACAATATTTGGGATTATTATGCAGAAAAGGCACATGGAGGATACAATCGGTGACCACTGTAATCATAGGCCCAAAATCATTTAGACACCCACGTGCATACAAACATATGAAATAATAAAATTCCTGACTCATTTTCTCGGTAATGTTCTCTATAATGTCAATCAATTGCCTATTAACGGCTTCTCCGCTAGCATAGTGAGAGACATCCCCTTTGCAGGCTGTGTCTAAGGAAGTCTGACCCAATTTCTGAATCTAGGAACACAGATTTGGGTTGATCCAAGTAGAGAACCCAATCACCACATGTACACCATCCATTAAAACCTAGGAGGCATACTAGCTGCGATGGCTTTCCATAAGATCAGGGTTAGATTTGGATAGCAGGGAGGTATTAATTGGAAAGATGAATAAATTATTAAAAATTAAAACAAAGGGAACTAAGAGACAAAAGTATATTTAGAGACAAAAGTATACTTTTGTCTCTAATTATTGTCTCAAATGACCCTCCCTTGTAGTAGTGATTCCAGAAGAGCTCCTACTCCATTAACGGTAGAGAGAAGTATGGTTTCAGACCCATTGCTTATTAATGGTGTTCCATACAAAGTGTAGAGCACACAATTGAAGAAGGCTATCACGTATGGCACGCTTGAAAACTCCTCAGTTGATTTATTTTTCCACACCCTCCTGAATGTGATACTACAACCACCTTTCTCAACTCAAATTCTAATCCAAAACTTGATTAAAAATAAAGAAAGATAGTATTTCCACTATGCATATAGGAATAGAGTAAATGATTTCTAAATAAAACCACATCAGATTTTTTTGCGTGTTCCATGATCCATCATCAAGATGAGAATAAAATTATTAAAAAATACTTCCATTTGATATATAATCAAATATCAGAGGAGAGTTTTTGCTTGTTACTTACATGGGGACTGCATACAGTAGAAGGGATGTGACATTGCCTGTGAAAAAAACAACATATGACAAATCCTTTTCATTAGCTGAACATGACTAACAACATCACTATTACATATTAAGAAAGAAACCAAAAAACAGATGAAATTACAGGCCACTATTGCAGCAGGTGGATCTCATGCAAAAAGGTTAAACGATACCGAATCTGTAGAGACATTATAGAGAAATTATTCTAAAATGCCCACTGCAAGACGTGCGTAACTCCCCGTTATTTTTTTCCTAGCTACAATAAACACACAAAAACATGTAGAGGAGAGAAACGTCTAAGCTATGTTCGTTTCACGAGGGAAGAAAGAATTTATAGGCGAATTGGGTACCATGGATATTTGAGATTTCAAATGGTGTCCAGATTTATTCCACATGAAACATTAAAATATGAAAAAACATGGTACAGATAGCTTTCTAGGTGTCTGTAAAGGATGGTTAATGGTCTGGCCAAACTCCCGCACTTTCTTTAGCTCTCCATAAATTAAACCATACCTGTACATCAAAAATTTGCACTCTTTCACACCATGACAATTTCTTTTAATCGGGCCAGTGTTGGATGGCCTCACTTTTCCCACACAAAACTATTTCCCTTCCATTTTTTATTTTATTTATGTTTCCAACGTCATATTCCACCACCACCATCACGTCCACCACCACAAATAATCAAATTTCTCCACGTAAGCTTATAGAAACATGATTCTAGCACGCGATTCATTATCGAGATATTTTCCCTTTGTAAAAAGTGATAGGCTTCTCTCTCACTTGTCTCCTCTTACAAAAATAAAACTGGAAAGAAGGGTTGGTCAATATAAACCCCAATATATCAAAGATCTTTCAGTTGATAGGGGTGACCTCACAATATAAGTAGATTATTTTGTTTGTTTAATTTTTCTCTTTTTTTTATAGTTTTATAATCCTTAATTAAAAAATTGGTATAATTATTTCGTATTATATGTCTTACTACACTAAATTAGATATACCTCTTCAATGTATCTTTAAATTGTTTGTATGAATCTAAGATCCTCATTCATTCAATCATTTCCATCTATTTATAAGACTTCTTTCAATATAAATATATGCCCCAATATGTTATAAATCACTAATAATAGTATATGTATGTAGATACCTAATTTTGGTAAATGACTAGTTAATTGTTATGGTGTTTGTGTGTATATATAGTGTTTTTATTGATTACTCATCCAAGTTGGATGTGTGTTGTTGTAGGTTTCTTTTGTTGTTTGACATTAGACTTCCTCCCTTTGTGTCTGGTCTGACTTTTGACATCTTTGACCTTGTATTTGTTCCTTGCCGATTACGCTTTATTCTTCTCTATTATATCATGTTTTCCCATATTTCTCTCTCCCAAGTCCCTATTTTTCTCTCTTCCCCCTATTTTCCTAGTGTTATGGAATTTTCACTAAAATTATACTTGTATGGTTATGGGTCTTGCCTTTAGGTCCTCTTGTCCCTTGTTTGTAAATTTCTCGAGGCTTTGTAATCATTTTGTTAGCATTCCCACTCTTTGTGTGTCATCTTGCATGCCAATATATGATCTAGAGGATTTTTCATTATGCATATCTTCCCTAAACTTCCCCGAACCTAGACCACACCGAAAATCATCTCGATACCTTTCCGACGGTATGCAAAACTTCAGAAACGGAGTCCGTATGCAGATTTTATCGCTGGTCAAAGATTGAGGTCTTAAACAAGTCAAACAAGGTCAACAGTCCAATCTGGACGTGATGTTTGGAATAAAACTTAGCTTAATTCATCATTAGCTTATATTTGAATAAATTTAATAATTTAAATTATTTAATTTAAATAATTTAATCTTATGTCAATAGATATTAGTTATCCTTAGTTGTTAGTTAACTAAGTGATAGTGTTCTCATCCCAATGTTTGTGGGATCATGTTCTATCTTGCATATTTTGTTCTGGATGATTTCCATGAGGGGAAATAGGGGCAGTTAGGGGCAATATGTGATTTCTACATATTTTCTCAGATTAGGTGATTTGTTTGCATATATTGTGGATGAGATAGAAGTTGTCCAATATCTATAAATATTACAGACTCTCTTATTTGTTTTGTAATGCTTGATTTTGATATTAATAAAATACACAAGCACCGTCTTGTTTCTATGTAAAGATTCTGTGTCAAATATTGTTTTCAAGTATTCATTATCAAGACATGACACATGAAAAATTTAAAAATGGCGAGAGGGAAAAATGAAGGTTGTTTGAGTTGTTTGCAACCTTTGGTCTTTGACACACGTAAAGTGGATAAAAACAAGAGGCTCAACTTTTGTAATGGAAGGGAGCCTGACCGCTGTGAGAGCTATTTTATTTTTTACAAACATGGTGGGTCCTCAAGCCACCATGATATAAATTTTTTATTTCGAGCTCGATTTTATGTTTCGAGTTCAATTTTGCACTATGAGTCTAATTGTGCATTGCAGGTGGATAATCAGCTCGGGCGAGCTATTCTATTAGCTCGGTGGGGTGATCATCTCCCCACCAAATTGATCTTTTTTATCTCCACATTACTCGTATGGATCGAGTTTATACCACAATGTTTGAGCTATATATTATCCAATTCAACATTGTGTGGGCTTATGTTTATTATGGTTCAGGATCTATTTTATCCCACTTACCTCATCATATGACTCGGTGTGCACAATTACCTATTAACTCGAAGCCAATACAAAACCCATGATTTAGGAATATTAAACTATGTGGTTAAACATATAATAAAGCATAGCTAGTTTGGAACCTCTATAGGCACAACAAATAAACATTTCACAACTCGCCACAACGTGGCAAACCTATCAACTCGGTCCTCTTAACGGGTGGTTCAACAAATAAAGCACAATAACTGAGCAATGGCCAACTCAGTAGGAGTTATGGAACATAACAAAATATGCAGATGTGGCCAAAGCCACGAATTAAATGGACGACCGAGACCAACTTAAACCACAATCCCGATGAACCTGGGATGGATGTGGGATATCTCCCACTTAGGCAAACAAAGACCGTGACATAAGAAAAGGAGGTGGGATTCGAACCCCAACCTCATGGTCCTAAGACCATTCAACTCACCAACTAATCTAGGTGGCTCGCCAATTTATGAAACGAGCTCGCCATTATAAAAAAGAATTGTGTGCTGTGTTTTGGGGAGACAGAATAGGGCATCAGACTTCAACAGAGAATTTGAGGGCTTTAATGGCCAAATTTCTGAATGATGTAAAAATGAAATTTGCTTAGAATTTTCTCTAGCTTCCATAAATGTAAACATTTTTCATGTAGGTGTTGTACATATCAAGTTTTAGGTGTTTTTCTAATGCGTTTGCATAGGAAATTCATCGGAGAAGCACTGTAGGAGCCACGATCGTTCTTGGGACAATTTTTCTACTATTTTAAAAGTTCCTTGGGACAAATATCAGCTCATTTTTAGGTATAAAGATCTATTATTCATTATTGAAGGGTTAATTATACTTCATTAGACGTTGAATATATCGATTCACTTTCTGTGAATCTTGACACATAGCCTTCAAGTGAAATCCATTATCAATTTCTGAGTTGTGGTGTTTTTTATTCATATTTTAGAAGCTTTTGGTCAAATAAAAATTTCTCATTTGATTAATTTTATTAATTGATAAAATAAGCACAAAATTGGAGTAAACGGATTGAAGTAAATTTCAGTATCCATAACCCTCAATCAGTTAGTGAATGCACTTTCAAAATTTGGAATCAAGAATTCAATTTGAGTGCATTATAAATTCAGCTTGTGAATTATTTAAATGGTTTTGTAATAGAATCAATAAATTCACTTAAGTTGGAAAAATTAGATTAATTTATCATTTTGGAAGAGTTTAAAAATTGGGCTTCAAGACACCCAAAATTGGATAAATTGAACTCATGATCAATGTTGAGTCTATTAAATTTGATCATCTGAAAATTTTCTAAGTACTTCAAAAATTAAGTACCATTTTCGGATCAAGTTGGTATCAAAGTTGGTTTAGCTCTTGATTTGCTTTAGTTGATTTGGTTCAATTTTGGTTTTTACATTTTTGGGCTTGATCTTTCAGTTGCAGTGTGCAGAGTTGGAAGTACAAGTGTGCAAGGAAACCATGGGAAAATTGTCTAACAAGACCAAGTTTGAGGAACTTGAAGCATGCAATCAACAAATACAGGAAGAAAATTCCTTCCTAAGATGTCAATTATTGACTCTTGAGGAGAAAATTGATAGTCTGAAAAGAGAGCTAGAATCTAAGGATGAGCTCTTAATGGTGTTGCAAGTTGATGGACCTAAGAAATAGGTACGAGTTACTGTTGATACATCCACTATGATAGATGAGTGCAAAATAAGTATGAAAACACCTAATTCCTCTCCCAAAGTTAAGTTGGATTCTATTGCAGTGCTTGGTGATTTTGAAAAACACACCAAAGGTATAAGATCTAAGCTTTTAAATGATATGGGTTTTAATGGAATTGGCCTTGGTAAGAATAACCAACGCATAAATAACCCAATCTTGGTTGAGGAAATACCTCATCATGCAAGATTGGGATATGGTAGTGTAGGGGAAAATTTAATTGGAGAGAGTTCCAAGTCAGCTGGAAGAAGACGAGATTTTGACAACCAAGTTTCATCCCTGCTAGCTTCAGGTGGTTCATCCTCAGGAGGAGGATCTGGTAAGAATTCACCACAAAGAGGTATAGAAATCCCTCCACCTTCTGTTTACCATGGTTCTAAAAAGAAAGGTAAACAAAATGATCCATTATCTACACTAGAAAAGTTTGGCTATAATATGGAAGAAATTTTTTTATAGTTATCCATGCACATTTTGTGGTCTATCTGATCACTGTGTGGCCAAGTGTAGGAAGTATAAATCCATGTTGGAAAAGATTGAGAAAATTAATTATCCTAAACCAGGCTCAGATAAAAGTAGTCAAGGTAAATTTTCTAATAATGTGGATCTTAAAAACACGGATCAAAGAATTTGTGGCCACTGTAAGAAAACAGGTCATGTCATTGATAAATGTTGGCAGCTACATCCAGAAAAAAATTCATTAAAAGAGATAACATTAATAAACCAACCGTTATGACCCCTTCAGTTAATTAGGTTAAAATTGTATTGAATCAACCACCTAAACATGATAGTGTGTTTAAAAAGGTGGGCAAGTAGTTAATCAGTTTTATGTTTGCATAGTTTCTTTGTTGAATCCAATATTCAAACTAACCAGGTCAATTTTGGAAATCTTATTAATTGTAAAAAAGGATAATCCGCATTTATTTTTCTACTTTGGTGTTGGTGACGTATCCCGAGGAATAAATAACTAGGTGACGGGCTTAAAATGCTTGGTTTAATTTTCTTTTTTGATGGTTTTACAAACTTCATCTTTCAACAACATGTATAGTTCAGTGGGCATGATCAATGTTCGATGTCTATATTTGGATTGTAGCTAGTATGTTGTTATAGCGCAATTTGTTTCATATATGCACCATTTATAATTATACAACTCATACAAACTCTTTGTTTGATATGCATGATTTTGCACATGTGTAAGTCTTATTGATAAGCTTAAATATTTGTAACTATCATGTATAGTTGCAAATAATATGTACATTTTTTGCACTAAAAAACTGTGAATGCAGGTTACAATTTTGCATTGTTGACAGAGGAGTATGACAGTTGGATTTGTCGTATCATTTGTAGTTCAGGCCATGAGTTATGTTACTTTTCTTGGAATTTGAATTATTGCAAATTTTTAGAAAAAATTGCCATGATATAAACCAGGTTCTGTGTTTGTGATATGTAGAGAACATGTGTACAACTCAGCTGAGTAAAATTTCCATTTTGAGGTCAAAATGGTCTTACTGGGGAGGAGTGATCCAGATGATTTTTTCACTATGTATATTTTCCCTAAACTTCCCTAAACCTAGACTATGTTGAATAGCGTCCCGAGACCTTTCCGACGATATGCAGAACTTCAGAAACAGAGTGCGTATGCAGATTTTATCGCCGGTCAAAGATTGGGGTCTTAAACGGGTTAAACAAGGTCTATAGTCCAATCCAAACGACACGTGGCAAAAGTGGCAAATGGTGAGAGGGAAAAATGAAGGTTGTTTTAGTTGTTTTCAACCTCCGGTATTTGACACACATAAAGTGGACAAGAATAAGAGGCTCAATTTTTGTGATGGAAGGGAGCCCAACCGTGGCCATGAGAGCTATTTTATTGTTTGTCGTTATTAACGGTGGGCCCTCAAGCCACCACGTGGCTTGTCACCACAAGCTCAATTTTGTATTTCGAGATCAGTTTTCTATTTCAAGGTCAATTTTGCACTATGAGTCTAATTGTGCATTGCAAGTGGATAATCATCTCGAGCGAGCTATACTATTAGCTCGGTGGGGTGATCAGCTTCCCATCAAGTTGATCTTTGTTATCTCCACATTGCTCGTATGGATCGAGTTTATACCACAATGTTCGGGGTTTATATTATCCAATTCAACATTATTTGGGCTTATGTTTATTATGGTTTGGGATCTATTTTATCCCACTTACCTCGGCATATGACTCGGTGTGCACAGTCACCTATTAGCTCGACAATCAATGCACAACCCATGATTTGGGTGTATTAAACTATGCGATTAAACATCCAAAAATCATAGCTAGCTCGGCAACTCTATATGTGTAGCAAACAAACATTGCACATCTCACCTCAACGTGGTAAACCTATCAACTCGGCCCTCTTAACAAGATTTTCAACATATAAAGCACAGTGACCAAGCCATGGCCAGCTTGATAGGCGTTTTGGAGTGTAAATAAAGGTGCAGGCATGGCCAAAGCCATGAATTCAATGGGTGGCTGAGCCCAACTTAAACCACAATCCCGACGAACCTGAGATATATGTGGGATATCTCCCTCTTGGGAAAACAAATCCCATGGAAGAAGAAAAGGAAGTGGGATTCAAACCCGCGACCTCATGGTCCTAAGACCGTTCAACTCGCCAACCAGCCAGGTGGCTCAATGAGTTATGAAATGAGCTCACCAGTATAAAAAGAGCTTTGTGCTCTATGTTTTGGGGAGATAGAATAGGGCAACAAACTTCAATAGAGAATTTGAGGGCTTTAATGGCCAAATTTCTGAATGATGTAAAAATGAAAGTTGCTCGGAATTTTCTCTAGTTTCCATAAATGCAAACCATTTTCATTCAAGTTGTAGGCATTTTTCTAATGCAGTTGCATAAGAAACTCATTGGGGAAGCACTGTAGGATCTGCAGATCGTTCTTGGGACAATTTTTCTGCTATTTTTACAATTTCCTTAGGACAGAGATCAACTCATTTGCAGGCATAAAGATTTGTTACTCATTATTCAAGGGTTAATTGTAATTCATTAGACATTGAATAGATCGATTCACTTTCAATGAATCCAGAGATGTAGCCTTCGAGTGAACTCCGTTATCAATTTATGAGTTTTGGTGTTTTTATTCAATTTTTAGAAGCTTTTGATCAGATAAAAATTCATCATTTGTTTAATTTGATTAATTGATAGAATAAGCAAAAAACTGGAGTAAACGGATTGAAGTAAATTTTAGTATCCATAACCCTTAATCAGTTAGTGAATGCACTTTCAAAATTTGGAATCAAGAATTCAGTTTGAGTGCATTATAAATTCAGCTTGTGAATTATTTAAATGGTTTTGTAATAGAATCAGTAAATTCACTTAAGTTGGAAAAATCAGATTAATTGATCATTTTGAAAGAGTTTAAAAATTGGGCTTCAAGACACCTAAAATTGGATAAATTGAACTCATGATCAATGTTGAGTCTGTTAAATTTGATCATTTGAAATTTTTTCTAAGTATTTCAAAAAATTTAAGTACCATTTCTCGGATCAATAGAGCCCTAATTTGAATTCAATAACTTTATAAATAAATAAGTGCATTGGTGAATTAAGGACATCGTAAATGATACACAATCAAGCTTCCAAATTACAAGGAATATATTAAAATTTCAACTAGAACATCCTTGTGGTGAAATAAAACTTCAAGCATGTGTTGAGCATCTATCATTCATTATTTATTGCATCCAAGTGAAAAATTAAGGGTTGGGATATTTGTATACACTGGATCACCTGTCTACTTGCATCAAGTGATGACTACCAAATTGTTCAAAAAGTGAGGGGCCTAATAATAATGGAGGGATAATGCAGGCCCCCATTAACATCTTCTATTTTTATAGTAATTGCAAGTTATTAATTTCATATTAGGGATGGGTGAAAGGATAATTATTTTTTAGTAAATCGCAATACATTCTAAAAAAGAAAGTAAGGTTTACATAGCCCAAGACTAGATTGAGTTTGTAACCCTAAAGTTTGAATATTGCCAAAAAAATGTATACATGTACAATTCTGATTGAGGTGGTTAAGGATCATTGTCTTAGTTAGGTTTGTTTTGCCTTATTGTATGATAGGTCTTTCACTATGTGTTCCTGACAAGTGTTTCCAAATTAATGAAAAATTGATTATTATCCTAGAAACCCTAATTATCTAATTTTTTAATTCAATTATTCTAATTATTTCATATTTTCCTAAGTTTCAGATTATCATTATTTATAAAAGTAGGTTTTTGTAATTATATCTAAGTTTAACTTATTTGCGAAAATTTTGTGGTTAGTGTATTGAAATTTATTTTGGAAAACCTACTTTCCACTCCACACATTTTGGTGTGGATCCAAAAATGTGCAAGAAACTCATCAACTATTGTGTTAAAAGCATGCAAAAATGTATTAGGTAATTCATAGAACAAATTGATAACATAGTATTTCAAAATCCTAGGAAATACTTGGTAAACAATAAATCATCGTGTGAAAAAGTTAAGTAAGAGTGATAAAATGACATGGCAATGAGATGGATATCCTTTCTCACTTTATAATTCAAAATTTGGAGAAATGAAACCTATTAGAAAGGGATAATCAAACACATCATAATCCAAGGGGTTGAGCAATATTTCATTGGAAGTGACCTTGTTGCATAATTTTTGATAATATAGGGATAACACCTTAATCGGATCTTGTAATTCACACACGTCATTCATCATCATAGTCATTTTAGAAGGCAAAGAAGTGGTAGTAGAATGTTTTGAAACATAAAACATATGGCAAAGAAGAATTTGGGATTAACATAGGGAATATGAAAATCAAATGGGGAGTTTAAAAACTTTGAGAAGCAACATGAGAATCAACCATAGGAGGTAAAGAAGAAAGAGAAACTTAAACTTTAGGATAAGCACAAGGAGGATTGGTGTTAGATTAAATTTGATAGATGACCACATGAGAAGGTAAAAGAGATGAGAGGATTGGTGTTAGAATAAATCCAATAGATGATCACGTGAGAAGGTAAAGGAGGTGAAAGGATTGGCGTTAGAATTAATATTATAGACCACATGAGAAGGTAAAGGATGTGATTTCTTATGTTCTTGATCATTGTTCTAGCATTTAGACATCTATGGTTCACCTTAGTTCTTCTATTGAATAAAAAAATCATTAGTATTTTCTTGACCTAGAGTTTGAAATTGGAGTTAAATTAATAATCTATATGTCTTCTATTATAGTATAATTATTCAAGAGATTTTTATGGTCAATTAAGTCATGGATTCTAGCTTTATTGTCTATATAAACCTCTCCCCTTTGTTACTTTGACCTTAACTTAAGAATTGAGGAACCATTAAAATCATTTTTGTGTATATGATTCATAATAGGAGGGATTGGAATAACTATAGGATTGACATGAGTATCATTAAGAGTAGTTATTTTCTTTTTGGCATAAACTCTATCATTTCAAATTAGTGTTTTACAAGGTTTGTGTTCAAAGTAAGGTTTTAAGGAAGAAGAGTAGTTTCTTAGTTACTTAGGATAAATTATTAAAAAGTGAGAAAGGTTTTCATAACCCAAGAATAGATAAATAGTGTTGTTAAATCAGTTTTTCATATTTCTTATATTTTATGCCACTATAGTTCTAGTCAACATTTGTCATTTTAGTTAAATATTTGAGTTTGGTTTTCCTTGATGTCTATATTGGCATGAGTGAGTATATGTGTTTTCGTTGATGTAAAATCTCATTAAAAAAGAGAGGATGATGTAGAAGTGTCATAGGATGATTGAAATGATGGTTACAGGGACACTCAGATGGTGACATGATGGTATGAGTGGACAAGGTGAGAATGACTTGGACTAGCAAGCCCAATCAAGTAACCTAGCTAGCCTAGGTGATGGTGCATGATGGTTTGAGATACTTGATGACTTGAGGAACATGATATAGTCATAGAGAGCATGATATGATATTTTTTATACACTCACATGAGTTTTAGAGTGTAAGTACAGGTGCTCATCTAGACATAGTCTAGGTGCTTGGAGGCCAAATGGAGCACGAGGTTGATTTATAGAGCCATGTGAGCTCATGGATGCATGTAGGTGAGTGATACATGATTTATAAAGGTTTTAAAGACATTTTGGAGAGGTTTCATGCTTTTTTCGGTGGTGGTTAGCTTGTTATGGCCTAAAACATGCAAAACCCTAAGGCCTAGTCATGCAAATGAGATGGGACATGAAGATGAAAATATATTTATGAATTTTTTAGAATTGGATATATTATTATGGTGTTTTTAATGATTTTGGAAAAATTTCAGGTTTCTATGATGAATATTTTACAAGTTACATTAGTTTAGGCAAAACAGGGTGCTTGTGAATGCAAATCTAGCTCGAATTATGACCTTCAGATGCGCGTTGTGAATTGTGTTATTTTTATGGTACCCAGAGGTTTTGGGGGATGTTTTTCCATTGATATAATAGTTTTTTGAAAAAATAATTAGGTATTTTGATCGTCTGGTTTTTATAAATAATCGTTAAGAAGATAAGTTTCTTTGAAACCCTAGTTAAACCCTAGCTCAAAGCAACTTGGAGGAAATTGATTATAATGAGAAATTTTTGATTAATTTTTCAAATTTTATGATTTTAGGTTGTAGAAGACTCCTCCATATTTCCATAAAGGTATAATATAGTTTGTGACAGTATGTGGGCCCCACTCAAGCAGTAAAGTTTTTGGAGTTTTTTAGTTTTTGGAAAATTTATTCATTGAAGATATGGAATAAATAAAAATTTATTGGATCTTGGGAGTTGTAATAAAATTCCATGATATTTTTAGGTCATGGTTGAAGTACTAGAGTGATAATTTTTCCTATTTATGAAGACTAGTCTTCAGGCCCAAAAGGGCAGTTTTGAGAAGTTGCAGAGATTGGCCTGGTTTAAGGCCTTCCACTTGGATTTGGAAGGAAATGTAAAAAAATTGGAAATTATATTCCTATACCTTTCCAATGACATATGGTTTTTATATTGATGATGTGTTTTGATTAGTGAACCAACTCATTTTTGAAGACCAAGTTTGACTATTTCAAGACATGATTGCATTGGCTAAGAAGATGGATGTATAAGACTCGTGTTTTGGCTTATATGATGATTTATAACCATTAAAGAGTGAAGAGGGATTATTTTTTTCCATATTTAAGGAATTAAAAATCTTGAAAGTTTCATAAAGGGTGTAAACCAGTTGAGTTTCCAAAACTATTTTATGGGAAGCTCAGTTTGGTGAAGAATAACAGAGGTGTGGTTTGATTTATTGGATGTTTAATGAGTTATAGAAAGAATGAATGTGTTATAAAGGTAGGTGTATTTATAATGAGTGGTTACATGGAATATTTTAGGTTTTATGGTGTGATATTGAACTTGTTTGGTGAAGAATGGTTCCTGGAAGTAGTTGTTTTGTGAAGGAAATGATCTTTCTTGAAAGAGTTATGAATAAAATAATGGGTGCAAGCTAATGTGTAAGCATGGATGATTTTTTTATGACATATGTGACATGTGTGAAGAATTTAGAGGCTTGAATAAGCATAGTGATGAGTGTGGAGGTCTTTGATGAGTCATGTGATGGGGTTTTGAGCCATTTTTTGCTCGTTTGGTTGTCTTGGTGCATGACTGGCCAACATGGTTCCATATTATGAGTTTTTATGAATGTATTGTCATGTTTTTATGTTCTATTTTTCAACATCCTTGGTATGGACTGACGTTTGTTATGTTTTTAATTGAAAGGCATATAGAAGTGCATGTTTGGTTCAAATTTGAACTAGGGGAGAGAGAGGGAAAATTATGAGCTGATTAAGAGAGTGCGGGTGGTTTAAGGGCATCAAATCAAATATGACAGTATGTGTAAAATTATGAAGGGTGTTATAGAGATTTTGTGCAATGCTTTTCATTCAAATCAGGTCATGAAAAACAAAGTTTGAGGGAGTTAGGAGAAAGAGGGTTTGGAGAGGGTTTGAAGGTGTGTGAGATGAATTTTTGATCTCAATCAATTGTGGAAGAATAATTAAATCAGATACCTTCATCAATATGTGGTTGATTTGGTTCTCAATCATATTAGGTGGTTGTATCCTCCTTGTGGATTTGGTGCTTCACTAAACTAGGGGTTGGTGCTCCTTGTGAAGTTGGTGATTCACTAAATACTTTTTAATTGAGTAATATAATCAGAATTTCAGTGGGTTTTCTTCACCTTGAGTTTTTTCCACATATATCTTGTGTTCTTGTGTAATTTCTCATGGTTTTTCTCATTTGAATGAATGATAAACACACATTAATATATGGTTGAATGGTTTATAGTTTAAGCAAGTTAATTTGAATTGGTTAAAGTTTTGAAGGACTGATTCACCCCCAAGACATTTTTCTTCCAACAATTGGTATCAGAGCAGGTCCTTTTGGAGAATTTTGATCATTTGAAAGGAGGTCCTTTGAAGCACAAAATTTCAATTCATCAGAGGGGCTCTTCTCTAGTACGACACCATTTTTTGATGGATTTAACTATGTTTTTAGAGTCTAAGGATGAGGAATCATATCATGTCTCTATGGTTTGATATTTGACAATTTGTGTTGGATGGTTATATAGTTCCTGCTACTCCCCCAATAACTACTACGCAGACAATAAGACTATTAGTGATAATTCAAGGGCTATGAATGCAATCATGTGTGGACTAGCTGAACCTAAACTTGTGAAAGTCATGCATTGCAAATCAACAAAGGCAATGTGGGATAAACTTCAGGTCCTTTATGAAGGAGAATCTAAGGTGAGAATAGTTAAGCTTCAAACCTTCAGAAATCAGTTTGAAGGGCTGAAAATGAGTGATGATGAGTCTATTGGTGTATACTTGCTTAACATTTGTGAGAATGAAACTAAAAATTTGTGAGAATGCAACTAAAAGAATGTAGAATTGACAAAAGGACTCACAACTTATTATTTCTATCCTCGTCACACTAGGTCCTGACTATTCTATTTTTATCTCTACCTTCCATACAACCAAAAGGGAACTTGGAGAACAATGGAAAGTGCCCTCATTTGATGATTTTTTTGCTATTGGGTTTTCTCCTTTTACTCCACTTTATGAGAGTTGCATTATACTTGGGTACCTCATTAGGCCTTGTTGCCAGGACCCACTTTATTTTCTGCTCACCTAATCTACGCTTAAGCGAGGGTGTTGGCATAGGAAATTATTTTCCTCGTATTTATTTACTTGGAATAAATCTTCACCCTTGGTGACTCATATTGTTTAGGTGTACTAACTCTCATAGGAGTTACTATGACATGTCTTACATGTCATAGTTTGTCACAATGTGTCATAGGAGTTATATTTTCATTCTAGAGTGTAACTCCCCTTCATATAATGGGAATATTCTCATGGATGAGTTACATAACACTCCTATATGTACACATCACTTGAGCTATTGATAGGTTCTTGATTGTGCACTATTCTTCTTTTTGTGAGTTAATTTCATATTGCATTATTTTTAGATCTTATTGGATTCATGAAACTACATGTGTGAAAACATTCTTTATCATATATTCTAGTGGAAACTCTGATAGCAAATACTCTGAAGCTTAGTGAATACATCTCCATCACCCAACAGTTGGATTGTAGTGAAGAAATACAAATATCAAAATAGATTGTTTCTAATAATGGATGAAAATGTAGCCCTAATGATTAAGGTTTTCTTCCTTCTCTTGTCCCAAGATGTTGTTCTCTTGAAGAGATTCATAATGATATTGACCCAGATTGAGATGCAACCTAGTGGACAACACACTAACGATGGCACTTAATGTGTTATAACAATCAATTCAGAATGAAAGAGCTATAAAGATAAACTAATTTTATTGTAATTCCAAATGTGTACAAACTGTAAAATTCCAGTTTTATAACTATATAATGGAGGATATGAAGGGTTTCGAGAGGTTAACCAAAAATTCATAATATAGGGAGACTATTTGTATCCACATTAACGATGGATTTGAAAAGAAAAAGTTGAAAAATTTAAAATCAATCATATTATTACTATTATTTTATTTAGTACTCCTTGTTGGAGTGATATCGTCTAGCCTATTAACCCAATTTTCTAACCGTAAGATCTATTGGAAAGATGACAAAATGAACTTGAAAAACATCATTGTGACAATAACACATAGGCTATTGTCATCCATACAGTCTAAAGTCCATAAATGCTTAGAATACCCCCAAACATGTAAAATACTAAAAGTTTCCAAAAACTACTATATATATTTTTCAGGACTTTACAAAAATAGATTTTCAAAAATCTTGCTCTAGATCAGAGATGTTGAAGAGGAAAGACAAGTAATAAGTCACAATTGAAAATGGACCTATGTTATATAATTTGACCATGGAGAACAAGGATAATTTTAAGAATGGACCCCTCAAAATTATATAATACCCTTATGAATCAAAGAGTTTAGGCATAAATTCATTGGTTAATCTTTGGAAAATTTGCTATATAGGTATAAATTGATTGGTTTTGTTGGATCTTTCAAAATAACTTATGATTATCTCGAGAATTAAATTTAATAGTCAAAAAGTATATAATAACATGAAACAAAAAAATAAAATGAATATAACTAACTAAAATTCAATTTTTCTCTTTCATGCAAAAATGATGACACTTGAAAAATAAAGTAATATATAAAAACTATTATAGGATACAATTGCAAAATTATAAATACAAACTATAATATATTATTGTAAAGCATAATAGAACAACAAAATTATTGCATAAGAAAGTTTTCAATACAACATCTCGGTATAGTGAGGACCTATCACATCAATATCCTTAACCCAACATACATCATTCTATTTATAAGATACAAAATATAACATTTTTCAACTAAAACCAACTATCAAATACAACAGAGTCATTAAGACACTTTTTGAAGTTGAGAAGTGCATAATAACAATATTAAAAAATTGAATACCAAAACAATGCATTTATTCAAATCAATAGTCTACATCTTTACCTTAATACTTTTCTATCATGATTGAATGTACTCTTCAAGTCCATATATACAACTACAACTTCACGCTTTGACATCTTACTCGTAATCTCCGTAACAATATAGAATTTGTAACAAACAAATCGAACATCATTCATTCCTACAAGTGTTTATGAATCCTAATTATTATCCTTTGCATTGTTGTAATTTCGTATTAATGTCTTCATAGATTTCAATAAAGTTATAGATTAATTATAAAAGAAACCAAACTCATCTTTGTATATGACTTCGTTGAAATATAACTAGAAGGAAGTGGGGGATAGGTTAAATAGTAGTAGATAATTAAATATTATTTTTCTTCAACTTTGAATCTTAATTATGACTAACAATCGCACTCCAAGGTGTAATGGAGACGTCAATAGAGATAGAAATTCATACAAAAATAATAATTAAATTGTAAAATTAAAAAAGATAATAGAGAAGAATACATAATTAGAAATGTATGTATAATTTGATATGTTTACATAATGATTATTTATTAAAATTTAAAAAATATACTCCTTGTACTTATTTAATTCCAAATTGTGAGATATGCAAGGGGGAGTTACTAAATGTGTTAGATTATATATTAAACACTAGTTTATAAATTAATTATGGTCCACTGGTGCAAAGGTTAATTACGCCAAAGGCATTCCCCCTATGGGAAAGGCCTTTGTGGACATTTATCTAACTATATTAAATTTGACAGCCTTGTAGACGTTTTCCAAACCATTTAATTTTGACGGGATTTTAGCTATTTTTCTATTTTTAGTGTGTAATGATTGTCTGACATAATTGTTGTAAATGCCTTGGTAGATATGTATGCAAAATTGGCTTCATCTCTGATGATGTGGGTTTGGATGCTGACAACTACATAGTGTTTGTGAACATTGAACAACAGAGCCCGACATTTCCCGTGGAGTGCATGGGTATCTTACCAATAGGCTCGAAGAGATTGGAGCGGGTGACCAGGGTCACATGTTTGGCTATGCCATAGATGAGACTCCCGAGCTCATGCCCTCACTCATGTTCTATCTAAAAGCTTAGTGCCAAACTTACCGAGGTCGAAAGAATGGTTTTTTCCTGGTTGAGGTCCGATGGTAAAACCCAAGTCACCATTGAGTACGTAAATGAAGGAGAATCCATGGTTCCTTAATGGGTGCACATTGTTCTCATATCCACTCAGCATGATGAGACTATCACCAATACCATGACCAATTTACTCATCTATGTGGGCAAGGGGCCTTCTAATAAATTCCATGAAAAATTGAAATAGAAATGCAAGTTAGAAAGACTGCATTACCTACCATGGTATCTTTCCCTTTAGTCTATTGTGAGACAGGTCAAGAAGTTCCAAATTTTTGCAATCCCCAAGGGCCAAATCAGGTAGCTATGCTTTGTGATAACCGAATGTGATTAAGAAAAATCTAGCTAGGCCTGACAATAATCCCCAAAGTAGTGTGGATGTCAGTCTCAGTGATGTGCTAATGACTTCTCATAACATAATCATTTTAATCACCATGTGGGATGTCCCAGAGACTTCCGTTTACCATTTAATCATAAAACAACATATTTACATGTGGAGAAAGAAAATATCCATGCAGACTCCCAAGATATCGATGCTTGATGCTTCCAACTATTTCCAGCTCAATTTTAAATTCATTCAAGCTTTGTGTGTTGTGATTGTAGAGTCTCTTTACAAAGATTGGCTTACAATTCTTTAGAACACATTTATAAACAGTGTTTGTAGCACCATAGCCAATATATATTTCTCATTTAGATTTTATGTGATTTTCATTATGTCAATGATGTACTACCGTATTGCAAAGTCCAGGTGGTGATGCGAGTCATGTTGTGATGGAATTCATCTATGAGATCGATTAATTGTTCCATAATAGACATTCAAATGGATGGTTACAAAAGCGAGACTAAGATTTTTTAGTCACTTTTGAAGCTAAGGCCATAATCGAGACAACCATCCCTAATATACAATGATAGATAGATTTATTTCCTTGCAATAAATTTTACAGCCAATTGAAGATTGTTAAGTGAAATCCTGACCATTTTTGACAATTCTCAAACTTCCCATGCACCTTTGAAACATTTCCTTAGCACTTGACATTTTCCATCAAAACTAGTGAGATATGTGAAGTGCTAAAAAGTACAAATCAAATATTTTGAAAAAGCTAATCAAGACAATCAATAATATCAAGGTAAAGGAAATCAAGATCAAAATAGAAAATACACAATGGTCTATCTTGGGTTATCCGATCAAGCATTAAGAGAAAATACATGTATAATGCGATTAGCACATTGAACCAACTAAATTTGGTATTAATATCTCTCCTGACAACTTTAGATCTCATAACATTTTCACAAATGCATGATCTCCTTCTTGGATATCTAGGATCATGTAAGATGATGTATATTATCTTTTGAACTTGTGGAACCTCTTAATATACCTCCGAGATTAGCCAATGTATGTCATCATTCCCCATTTTTAAGATCAAGTAAACTAGATACCTCACTATTTACTTCGAGAGAGGACATGTCATGTAAGATTGTTGAAAGATAAATTTACATGGTGAAGCACTTCAGTTTTTGAGAGATACGGGTATTGTACCTAACAAGGAGTTTGAAGAAAGGTCCAAATGTATCCTTTGAATTTTTATACTTCTTGCAGAATTTTCTTTGCTTGAGATAAAATCCATTGTTTTTGTAAGAACTTTTATGGCTTGGAATTGTTTGTTTTGCATTGTATTTTTGTTTGTTCCCAAGACAGCTTCCTTATGATGATTTTTATAGAGTGATGCCTTCAAAATTGACTATTAGGGAATCTTTTTAATTATATGGAAATTATTCCACAACTATGGAGTAGGTGGATGTTGCAGCATTTCATTAATAAAATCTAATGAATGATGTTCCCTGTGTTATTTTATATCAGCACATTGATCATTGTTTTTACATGTGAAAATATGGAATTTAATTTACTTTTCTTGAAAGGTTGTGGTAATTTAATTGTCTGGACCGCTTTCAGGGCTTCTACAAATATGTTGTAGAAAAATGAAAGGCTCGACTCTTGAAACACAATAAAAACATATTAATTGGTTTGGCTAGACTTGAGTGATAAATTTTTACAACTTACAAGAGGATTTGAAACTGATGAAGGACGTGGGGATGGATGCCTATATGTCTTCTATTTCCTGGTCATGGATATTACTATGTGAGCCTCAATTTATTTTCCTCGGTATAACATTAATTAGTGCTTCCTTTCCTTAACAGATTCATTATTATTTTTCACCTTCACTCTATTTTTTGGGTTAGGTCTCTTGCTATGACATTTTGAAATCTGTTTTATATTCCACTCAAATGTTTTTCATCTTTTCCATGTCTGAATCTCATAATATATATCCATTTGATACAGAGCCTCACATATGTACTAAATTTTTTTTTGAGGAGGTTGTGTCATATAAAAGTGTTTCCGACCATAGAGCGAGACAAAGTTTTGAATTCCTTCATTATGCTTATGTGGATGTGAAGATTGATTTATTTGATTGTAAACCTAACAAGCATTGTGATGGCCACTGGTGGGCTATGTGTTTAATTCCTTGTTTAATTTGTTATAGTCATTACTATCAAATGAAAATTCATATTCCACACATACAAATGGCACATCTCCACACCTATAATGAAATGATGCAGTGCCCCTACATTGTCTTCAAACAAAGGCTAAAACTGCACTGAAAATACCAATTAAAGGTAAATATTTAGGAGTCAATATTTTTAATTCACTTGTTAATTTACACAGAAACCAGAAATCATGACACATATTTCACTCATCTCGAGGAAGAACCCTAAACTCTTCCTTCAAAATCCATTGAATAGCTTGATAGTTTGTTCCATGGAATAGAAGCTGGGTGGGACTAATGTGATTCTTCGAGTCTCTAAAAATTTGATATGTGATTTCAGGAAACACACCTTTTTAATCTTGATCACAACTGGAAGAATATCATGTTTTTGTTGGATGAATTTTACGATTGCTAGTCATTAGAATTTTCTCAATAAAGCCACCAATTATTAAAAACATAGAAGATTGTTTTTCAAATTGAGTGAGAAATATCGTTGATGAAAAGAAAGAGAAAATAAAGAACATATTAGGCATGCATGCTTCTTGTAATTTGAAATACACGACATTGATATCCTTATTCATTAAAATAGTGTTGTCTCATTCATAAAAATTAAGTAAAAAAGAACAGAAAATAACTATATTTGAGCTCATTAGTCCATTATATGAGTCATGTCACTCAATAACTATGAGGCATGCACATAAAAAACATTAAACACCGAGGACAAAACACAATTTCCATTTATGAAGACCAATACCAATATCAGCTAGGAATGCTCTCTAAGAAAAATTGAATACATTCATTCACAATAAATGTGTAGTAGTTTGCTAATCATTTGTCTTCAATATTGTTAATGCATCTAATTTAGATTTATACGGTTCTTAAAAACATACAGTAAAGAAGTAGAATTAAAAATAACAATCAAGAGAGTAGGTTGCAATATTGTTTTTGATGAAATAGCCTATATTACTTAATAAAAATATTACAGTCTATCCACAAAAAATATGGGTGGTAAAGGGCACACCCCACGTTCAAACTAGCCAAAGGCTAGGAGACAAAAGTAACAAAAGGCAACAATGCCAAAAACAAAGGAAAACAAACTAAGCTACTGCAGCAAACATAGAGGTAGGGGGCGGTGGTGGAGGCCCTTTATCCTCTAGGTTACTACCTGGAAGATCATTTCCATCTGGAAGGGGTGGCCAACCAGAGCCAACTTCTTCTTCTTTGTCATCCTGCTGATTAGGAGATATGGCAAGAGCCAACTAGGGGACTTTTCCAGAATCCCATCCATCCCACTACGCAAGAGGCGGGAGTGGTGGCGGGAGCCCCAACCATTGTGTTGCACAGTGGATCGTTGTGGGGACCCCCAACCACCATGGTTGATAGTTCTCCATTAATGCTCAGGTTTCCACCTGGGAGAGTGATGATGGTGGGTACGTTCATTCGACTGGCCCCAGCCATGGCGTCCTCTCAAACGAACACTCCCAGAAGAGGAGGTGGGGGGCTCCGTGCCACAGTGCAAGGAGCATTGGCCTAATAATCTAGAAGGGCCTGGAGGTGCCACACTTCCAACTCTACCTTGTGGGCCTGGTCCTAGATCTGTAAGAACACATTTGAGATAAGCATGGCCTTATCATAATGTGAAAGAAAGCAAGAAATCTGCGAATTAGCAAAAACAATAGAATTACGTTCTTTCCATATTAAAAAAGGATCTCCACTCTGAAAGTATGCCACACTTGCGCAAAAGCATCGGGAATGGAAATATAATCCTCAAGCAAAACATGTTTCCAAAGAAATGGAGCTAGTCGAAACGACCAAAAGAAATCATGGATCTAGTCCCAAATAGCCTGAGCTTTTGGGTAGTACCAGAATAGATGCATAAGCATCTCAATATGTCCACAAAAAGGGAAAAGCTGAGGAGCAATCCCGTAGTGAGCTAATTTGTACCTAATAGGGAGGCCTTGAAAGAGCAGGCACCAAGCAAAATAGGAAAGCTTCGGCTGAAGGATGGCTTTCCAAACGTGTGAAATCTAGCTTCCTAGAGGATCATCCAGAATTGATGGACCATTTGGAGTTTAACAAAGCCACCAATGGCAGCCTGGGGGTGAGAAGAGCATACCCTTTACCTGGGGAGTAATTTAAGAATAGGGTATCTGGAAACCATTTCCAATCCTTCCACCAAGGTCTAAGAGAGACAACCCCAAATTTGTGAAGCATCTTAGCAAGAATGGAATCAATAATTTCCTGATAAGACTCTCTGTCGATGAAGCAAGCCGAAACTTGGCTTTAGCTTGAGGCCAAGTGAGAAGTAGTCTGTACTGCCTACAAAAATATGTCCTTAAGAGTGCACAAGCCTCGACGATATAACTTAAGAGAATGAACCCAGGGTACTTTGGGCAAGCGACACATCATGAACATTGATGAGAGGAGACCACCAGATGTTGTAGTCATTAATGGAAATCCCATTACAGAAACCATCCCCTTTCTAGATTAAAAGGGTTTGAGTAATTCCCAAGATTTCCATATGCTTTTGACAAAAAATGTGCCCACAATCTTGACCAAGGCTTTGAGAATGAGCAGATTGTGAAAATCTAGCCCTTGCCAAGTTTTTTGCCCTTAAGGGGAGCCTTGGCAAATATAGTTGCGAATCAGCACTTTCCAAGCTTCACGCAAGCAAGCAAGCCCACATGATCCACTTAGCGGCAACAGCAGTCCACAGTGGCCAATGTCGGTCACCCCAAGCCCACCGTAGTCCCTAGGGAGGCAACAATATTCCCAAGAAACTCTATGAAAGCCTTTGCCAAGCTCCGAGCTAGCCCAAAGGAAATCTCTGAGAATTTTTTCCAACTTCTTGTAGGAGGCTTTGGCGGCACCCAACACGAAGAATAATAAACATGCGTGGCAGCCAAAATCTTGGAGCAAATCTGAAATTTTCCTGCTAGCGAAAGGGGTTTAGTAATCCAGTACTCCAACTTGCGGGCGACCCTGTCAATAACATACTGCCAAAGTTGACTGGGAGTAGCATCAAAAGTAAAGGGGATACCCAGGAATTTAAAAATTTCTCCATGCTGGATGTATTTCCAGTCAAAACGATTAAGCCAACCAAGCTTGGGGAGAAAAGATTGCCTGAAGCACTGGGTCTTTCTCCATTGGATACTGGAACCTGAAGCTAAACAATACATGTCCAAACATTGCATGACATTGTTGATATTAGTTTCTTCCTCCAGGAGCATGAGGAAGGAGTCATCTGCAAAATGCCCATTGATAAGCTGAAGGGGAGTCGGGGAAGGGAGCTGAATTCCTCGCACAAGCCCTTGGTCCTGTCATCACCAATCCGAACTCGATAATTCTTCACCGGGAACTCCTCGTGCTATGATTATTTACTAATGCACAGCCTTTAGTTTGGTGGATGTAATCTGGAAACAAAACAACAACATAACACAAGAATACCATC
Organism: Taxus wallichiana var. yunnanensis; assembly: GCA_018340775.1. Classification (NCBI taxonomy): domain Eukaryota; kingdom Viridiplantae; phylum Streptophyta; class Pinopsida; order Cupressales; family Taxaceae; genus Taxus; species Taxus wallichiana. Next base: position 822,093,200 of record CM031242.1, on the reverse strand, counting down.
GACTATGATAAGACAAAATGATGACAAATCTGAAATATCAAAATAAATTATAATATTAACATGAAACTATTACAATCTCACCCATGAGGTACTTCAAGTGTTATTGACTTCACTTGCCTTTCACCAAGACTATGGGAGAAACTTTACAATTACACCTCTTAATGGCTTCTTCAACACACCTTTAAACTGATGGCTTCCTTTGCACACTTCCTACAATATTTCTCACTACTTCCTTCTATGCTAAATGAGGGAGGTGGCCTCTCTATTTATAGAACTTCCAGGCTTATCCATCTTATCTCTAAGATAGGATAAGAAATCCACTATGACGAATCATATTCCATACCTTAACTCTTATCTGTACATGTAGGCTTATCTGTTAAGATAAGATAAACCTTATCATTTTACATGGGTTCCACATTTTTAGACTTTTTACAAATAAAATACACAAAATATTTATGACCTCACTCCTTGTCCTTATTACCAATATAATATTTCTAATTCCTAATCATGTAGACCCTACTTCTCTACTTACCCAAACTTTGACATTTTAACATTACCGGACCATTTACGACAAATATTTACTTTTTACAACATTCCTATTGTACTTTGACTGCATTCACGTATCCACATTATTGGCGACACCGCATCGACGGCGCCGTTATCTTCTATCAAACGCTACTACTAATTATACTTAACAACATCCTATTCCTAATACATATATTAATGAAATAGAAATTATGGAGGAAAATTTTAGTGTCGACATCTTCCCCCTTCCTAGCTTCTACTCCGTCCTCGGAGTAGACTATTCTGGTGCTTGGAAAATCTTCAACTTGTCGTGGTTGACCCATTTCGTAATGGGAGTGCCATCCAATTCCTCCAGTCGGTACGTACCATTTTCATGCACAACTGCTATTTTGTAGGGCCCCATCCATTTTGGAAGAAATTTTCTCTGTCTTCTTTTTTGTATCTGGAATCATATACTAGAACCAAGTCATTCACATGAAATGGAGACCACCGGATCTTTTGATCAAAGTACTCCTTCTGCTTCATTTTCTTCTTATGGCTTGTATCCTTTGCTATTTCTCTCATTTCCTCCAGCAAATGAAGATGTACCAACCTTTCTTTTTCTTGAATCACTTTCATCCATCCTTTCATTTTTCATAACTCTCACAAAGGTGGGAATATCAAACTCAATAGGAAGAATGGATCAATGCCATAGGCCAACTGAAATGGGAGTATCCTGTTGCTGACTTTGACGTTGCCCTATATGCCCACAATGCCGCATGAATCCTTTTATCCCATTTATGTACTGCAAGGCTGCATCTTTGCTAGAATTTGACACAAAGACAAAATTTGTTCGCTCCACCTGTCCATTTGTGCTTGGCTTGTATGTTTTTGCCTTCTTGTGCTTAATAGAAAACTTATTGACTAGGGCTTCTACCACCTCATTAATGAAGTGGCTTCCTTGATCTGTTATAATTTCTAATGGACAACCAAATCTAGTGACACTGCGTTCATATATGAACCTTGCCACTTCATCCATGGAAGTTGTTTTCAATGGCCTAGCTTCAACCCACTTGGTTAAATAATCTGCAGGCAACTACAATATACTTGTTTTGGCATGATGTAGTTGGAAGTGGACCTACAATGTCTATTCCCCACTTTTCAAAGGGACCAAGGGGAAGAATAGGACATAATGGAGCTGATGAAGTCTTATGGTTACCATGTGTTTGACAAATATCACATGTCTTACAATAATTATAACAATCTTTAAAAAGAGTGGGCCAGTGATAACCTGCATCCAAGATTCTTCTTGCTGTAAGTTGTCCAGAGAAGTGCCCTCCACATGTACCATTGTGGAATTCTTCTAGCAGCTCCTTTCTTGATCATGTCCAACTCGCCTCTTGTCAGATCCGTCCATCGTGTCCTATTCAAATAATGCTCCATGCGAGAATAGTATATGGACGATTGGCTTGAGTAATCTTTCTCTTAGTCTTTGCATTGGCACCATCGAAAACTTGAATTCATTCAGATAATTCCAAATATCTATGTATTCACTAGGGATTGTGTCAGGATAATAATGCCAGCATCGGGAAAATCATCATCATCACAAGATGATCCTAAACCATCATAGGCTCGAGAGAGTGCATATGCATTGACATGCTTCTTTCCTGGCCTATCTATAATATCAAATTCAAATTCTTGTAGCAAAATTATCCATCTTGCTATCCTCCCTGATGGGTTAGGCTTATTGACAATATATTTCAGAGCCTGATGATCTGTTACAACTATAAATTTCTGCCCTAGCAAGTAATTTCTAAACTTCTTTACAGCAAAAATGATGGCCAGAGCCTCTTTTTCAATTACAGTATAGTTTACCTCAGCACTGCTCATTTGTCTGCTCCCAAAGTAAATTGGATGTTCATTCCCATTTTCATCCTTTTGGCTTAAAGTACTTCCTAGTGCTGCATCTGAGGCATCAGTGTACACAATGAATGGCTTGCTCCAATCTAGATTCTTCAAAATAGGTGAAGACACCAGGGCTTCCTTCAGTTGTCTAAAAGCTTCATGCGCCTTATTTCCTGGTTCATAAGTAACATCCTTCTTCAAGAACTGGGTTAGTGGCTGTGTAATCTTTGAGAAATTCTTGATGAACCTTCTATAGTAACCCACATGGCCTAAAAATGATCTCAACTTACTTCTATTCATAGGAAATGGTAAATCTTTGATTTTAAAACTTTATCGGGATCGACTACAATACCATCTCTGGATACAACATGCCCTAACAAAACGCCTTTAGAACATCCAAAGACACACTTTGTAGGGTTTAGTGAGGCTTGTGCTTCATCTAACCTTTGAAATGATGTCTCCATCTGGTGCAGGTGGTCCAACTTGCTCCCATAGATGCAAAAATCATCCGTAAATACTCGATGAAGGTCCCAATGTAGGGTTCGAACACCCTATTCATCAAACGCTTGGAATGTTCTTTGGGCATTACACAATCCAAAAGGCATAACTCTATAAGCAAACGTTCCCCAGGAGTGGTGAACGTGGTCTTCACCGATCTTTCTCTTATACGAACTTGGTTGTAGCCGCTATATCCATCAAAGAAACTATAGCACTCTGGCCAGCCTACTTTGTCCAAGATCCGATCTGAAAATGGAAGAGGGTAATGATCCTTCTTTGTTGCCTTATTGAGCTTCCTATAATCAACACAAATGCGTAGCTTCCCATTCTTTTTATTGAGATCACAATGGGAGAAACCCATTCTGAATTCTCCACAAAGAAATATGAATCATGCATCAAGCAACTTATCTATTTCTTCTTTTCGCCTTGGAAAAATTAGGATTCATTCTATATGGCATTTGCTTTATGGGCTTAGCACCATCTACCACTCAATACAATGTTCTACCCAACTTACTTGACGGAGTTCCTTGAATCAAAAGTGAATAGGTGTATGTACCTTCGAAAGAGCCGGAGGTAGGATTCCTTCTCACTCTCCATCACAAAGATCACCAATCTTTATTTGTTGGAGACGATCATCAACTTCTTCTTCGATAATTTTATGGGGTCATGAGTTGGTGTGACTGCGGGATATCCATGACCGAAACATCAACCTCACTTTCTTCATCTTCAAAGGTCCACTTCACCGGTACTAGAGTAATCGAGGATGTCCAATCATCAATTTCATCACTTGAATCCACAGTTTCTGCTTTTATGATGTCGAGGATCACGTTTATCTTCACCCTCTCTCTACCACGCGTCTAAGTGTCATGAAACCTTCATTCCAGGTAGTTTCTTGCATGAACTCTCCTTAGCCATGGTCTTCCCAAAGAAAGATTGGGGTATGCAACAAGCACTACCATTTTTCATCACCTGAAAGTCTACCACACATACAACACCCATAACAGATATTGCCACATTTGAAACTACACCTTCTGGTTTAGTTTTTCCCTTATTTAATGACCTTAACATAAGTGTTGAAGGGTGATCAATTTTTAAACCCAACATATTCATTACAGACTCGGTCATTACATTAACTGCAGCACCTCCATCAACTAAGACATCATGAATTGAAATACCATTACATAATACCTCAGCTTGTGGAGCATAGGGATCCGCCTCTGCCTCCAAAACAGGGACCTCAACCTCCTTCCTTCTTCGAGCATTGAGTCCACTTCGTAGCTCCCGCCTCTTCTCAGAAGACATAGCCAAGAGTTGACCATATGTAATATTTGCAGCCTTTTGGATGATCTTCCAAGATGGAGTATGGTCCTTGCTCCCGTGGAATCAAAAATCCTACACACCCAACTTTCTTCTCCTATGTTTCTTACTAGTTTCTCCTTTCATCTTCTTAGGATCAGTTCCATCTTGATTATCTTTTTCTTTCTTTCTTTTTGTTACAAATACATCTACTTCATTATTTCTACTCTTATCTACTACATCAAGAGAATTCACAGTGCTTTTCCTTTATGATTATCTCTTGTACCGGATGTGTAAGCTCTATCTCGACAATTATACTTATAATGACCCTTTTATAACAACCATAACAAACAACTTCAGAAATATTTCTTTTTGGACCTCTATCTCCTCCTCCCGAACTAAATTCCTTTCCTTGAAGAAGATTAATAGTTAATCGGCCCATCTTTCTAAGCGAGATCTTCATACTCGGTAGATGTACTAGGAGAAATATTTGTGCTCACCGGGAGTGGTTGTGGATTCTCAACCAAAGGTGTCTTTGGTGTAGGTTCTACTTTAACAACAATTTCTTTGGGCTCCTCTTCCATGTTTTCTTCTTGCCTTCTTGCAATCTCCTTTGCTTGTTCAATGGTAGCCGGGTGGTCATACTTCACTCGTTGTCGATCTCCACTTCATCCCAAGAATGAAGTGCTTACAGAGGAGATTATCCACGCCATTCATCAACCCATCCGCTAGTCCTTCCTTCCGGATCTCGGCATCGAGCTTCCTCCTTAGCTCTAGAACACGAGCATGATAATCCCTTATCTTCTCCTTCTCTCCTTGGGACAGCTTTGTGATCTCGATCATGAGATCTGCATATTTCTATTGTTCACCAAATTCTTCAAGAAAACTTTTAGTTAATAAATCCCATGAATTTTTCACATTATCACCTAGTGTTTCAAACCACCTAAGTGTTGAACCATCCAAAAAGGTAGGAAAAAATTCAATCCATTGTTCCCTTCTTATAAGGCCATTACAAATACAAGATCGTTTAAACTCTTGAATGAAAGAAGAAGCATCTTCATTAGATTGAGCTGAAAAAATAGGAATCTTTCCCATTTTCAAAAGTAACCACCGTGAAATACAACCAACAAGACTTATGTGCACAAATAATTGGAATCACTATACTAGAAAGTGACTTTACACCTTTCTACAGTAAAATAGAAATGACCACGGTAAACTATGGTAAAACTTGACTTATCATGGTAAAAACCGACTTTCTTGTGGTAAACACTATTCACGGTAAAAAGTGAAGTTCTCATAAGTAAATACTATTCACGGTAAAAAGTGAAGTTATTGTGGTAAATACTATTCACAGTAAAAAGTGACTTTACTGCGGTAAATACTATTCTAGCAAAAATGACTTTACCATGGTAACTACTATTCATGGCAAAAATGACTTTACCATGATAACTACTATGCACGCAGTAAAAACAAGGTTACCCTCTAATTGATTTTTGACTAAGTGGGAATATCTCTCCGTAAAATCCACCAACGAGGAATGGTCCCAAAGAACGGAACCAAAATGTCATCACCAATCCAACACTTTGATAATTCTTCACCGGGAACTCCTCGTGCTATGATTATTTACTAATGCACATGACCTTTAGTTTAGTGGATGTAATCTGGAAACAAAACAACAACATAACACAAGAATACCATCGACTATGAGAAGACAGAATGATGACAAATCTGAAATATCAAAATAAATTATAATATTAACATGAAATCATTCAATCTCACCCATGAGGTACTTTAAGTGTTATTGACTTCACTTGCCTTTCACTAAGACTATGGGAGAAACTTTACAATTACACCTCTTAATGGCTTCTTCAACACACCTTTAAACCGATGGCTTCCTTTGCACACTTCCTACAATATTTCTCACTACTTCCTTCTATGCTATGCTAAATGAGGGAGTGGCCTCTCTATTTATAGAACTTCCAGTGCTTATCCATCTTATCTCTAAGATAGGATAAGAAATCCACTCTGACGAATCATATTCCATACCTTAACTCTTATCTCGTACATGTAGGCTTATCTCATTAAGATAAGATAAACCTTATCATTTTACATGGGTTCCACATTTTTAGACTTTTTACAAATAAAATACACAAAATATTTATGACCTCACTCCTTGTCCTTATTACCAATATAATATTTCTAATTCCTAATCATGTAGACCCTACTTCTCTACTTACCCAAACTTTGACATTTTAACATTACCGGACCACTTACGACAAATATTTACTTTTTACAACATTCCTATTGTACTTTGACTGTTACCGTACTCCACATTATTGGCGACACCGTACTGATGGCGCCGTTATCTTCTATCAAACGCTACTACTAATTATACTTAACAACATCCTATTCCTAATACATATATTAATGAAATAGAAATTATGGAGGAAAATTTTAGTGTCGATAGTCCCTTTGAGCATGGGCAAAGTGAGAAACCCAAAACCTTCAAATAAAAGCACATAAAGAGAAGGAGGTAAAGGACAACCTTGCCTAATAGAGTGGAAAATCCCAAATTGCTCGGAAGTATGACCATTTATAGAAAGAGAGGCAGAGGCATCAACAAAAAGCATTTTGATAGAGGCGATGAAGACCGAACCAAAGCCCAACTCTTCAAACATCACCAAAATGAAATGTCATTCAATTCTGTCGTAAGCTTTTTCAAAGTCAATTTTGACAAACATGGAAAATTGTTTAGAGGTTCTAGCCCACTCCATGCCTTCCCATATAGCCAAGATATTATCCTGAATATATCTGCTCTGTATGAAACCAGTCTTCTCAGGATTGACGATAACTGGAAAGATTGGAAAAAGCCGAAGAGCTAAAGCCTTAGCTATGAACTTGTATGAGACATTGAACAAGGTAATCGAATGCTAATTTCATATGAGCTCTGGGTCTCTCGCTTTAGGGATGAAATTTATGTGACCCTAATTAATAAGGGCACCGAGGGACCCTGAGTGGAGAGCCTCGAGGTAGACTTGTAGTAGATCCTGGCCAACCATGTCCCAAAGGGCTTTGTAAAACTCACAAGGAAAGCCATCCATTCCAGGAGCTTTATCATTGGCCATAAGGGAAACAACTTCATATAAGTCCTCTAAAGTAAGAAATCTGTCACAGAAAACCCGGTGTGCATGTGAGAGTTTGCATAGAACAACCGAGAGCCATTCAACGAGCATGACTTGTCACTCAGGAGACTCCTCCTGCGCTTTGAAAACTTGAACATAGTGCCTAACAAAGGCTTAGACCATCTGAGGAGTGTCAGTAATCCGAACACCAACATCAACAATAGTAGAAATTTTCTGGTTCATGTGCCATTGGTAAAACTCTTTGGTGTTACGGTTTCCAATTCTAAGCTAGTGCAACCGAGCTTTGATCTGGGCACCTCACGGTGTGTAATCATCAGCAATGTGGATTTTCTACCACAATTTAGCAACTTGGAGTTGCAGAGCCACATTGAAAGGAGCCTGGGCGAGCGCCACCGTGGAGTGGCTTAAATCAGCAGAGGTGGTGGAGTAAGCTCGCCGCTGAAATTTAGCAAGCTAGACATTGTACATCCAAAGGAATTTAGTTAGCTGAATTATAGCGTCCTTCCACCAGCTTATCCATCCAACCTTACCAAGAGGGTGAGGTGCAAGGTTCCAAATTTGGCGAATGTGCGCCAAAGTGGGGTCATGATGCAATAAAGTAGTATTTAAATAAAACTATGTTTTTTTAATCTTTGGCAGTTGAAAATTCCATTCAATATGGAACCAAATTGGAATGTGGTCAGAAAGGACAACGGCCGACAAAGCTTCCACCGGAAGAGAATAACAATTAACAAACTTAAAGAAAGGTTGTAAAGAGATCATTGCATGATCTAGCCTTTTAAAACCTGATCTTGGTTGTTTCTAAGATTAGACCAAGTGTACCATGGCAGTGTGTTGGTGTGACATGAGTAATTAGGGTCATAAAACCCAAATTTATTACACATGTAAAACCAAGCCTCCCTTTCGCCAGCTGGCCACCTCATGGGTAAAAGGCCCAATTTATCATTGGGTGCTCCACCATATTAAAATCCCCATTGATTAGCTAGTGTGCATTTGGAAGGTCGTCATCCACCCACCTCCAAAGCGCCGTCCTTTCTAACACGTCATTAGGTGCATAAACATTGATAATCCCAAAGGAGAGATTTTCAATATTGAATAACACCCATAGAATATGGTTGTCAGGGTCACATCCATGATTGACGTAATGCAACCACCATTTCGAGAAATAAATGTGATCATTCCACCTCTGCCAGCAGCATGGTTGCTAGAGATAGCTAAATTGTCAAGCCAAATAGTCTTGGCAATAGAATCAAGTAAAAATCTGAAACTTTGATTTCCTATAAACACAAAATATCCATATCCGGGAAGCTTTTCCTAAAATCTCGCACAATGTATTTGCAAGTGGAATTTGTGAGACCCCGAACATTCCATGACTAGAAATTCACGATGAAACATTTTCAAGATGCATCTCTGAGTCTAGCTCACTCAAACCATCAAGGGCCCCAAAACTGCTCTACAAAAACCTATTGTTGGTTAGCTGAAAAAATCAGATAGTCGAGTAGCCCGCCGGTTGGTAGGGCTATACTCCCCTTCCTCGCACTCGCGAGGAGGGTTGCAAGAATGCCGAACTACCTGCTTTCATGGAGAAACCACTTTGTTAGGTACGAGTAATGGTTTAATACTACCCTCATGCTGCAAGATAACATGCTGAGCGTTTGAGGCCAAAGGTGCCAATTTTCTTGAATAACCAACCACACTACTAGCCAATACCTTCGTGTGAGCTAGAGGTAACCTGGTATCCAAAGGTTTCTTTGTAAATGAGTTCGAAGCATTTAGAGGAACCTTTCAGCCTGAGTAGCTGAACCATGTTGCAAAGGCCGACATGAGCGGCCTTGTTCTTGTTGGTTTTACAGCCACGCACAGTGTGCCAACCCTCCTCTTTAGGTTGAGGGTGGGGATCACCCATGGGCTTTGAAGTGGTGTGGTGAGCGACCAACAAGGGACAGTCCCTAATTTTATGCTCAGAAGATTGACAACTGAAAATAAGTATTTGGAAGATTGATGTATACCACCTTCTGAGAAAAATACACATCACCAACCTGAATGGCAATCGATTCTTTCAGGTCCTTCAAAAGATCCAGTTCAATGCAAACCCTCTTTTTTGGATGAGCTACAAAGAACCTAGAGAGATCTTTGTAAATAACACGGCCAAGAGTGGCAGCAATACACTCTAAGAAATGCCAACAAGGCATAGGAAGCCCTGGGAATTTAACCCAAATGGGGACTTTAAGAGCCATCTAGTCAGAGACAACAAAGTCTTTGGTCCAGGGTGACAAACCAACAGGGAGCTTCTAACATACCAGGTTTGTTGCTTATGCAAAATAAGGGAAGCATGACTAGGATCAGAAAATCACAGGCAAAAAAAACCACAGGTTAGGTTCTGGATGGAATCCAGCTTAATACCGTACGTCGTTCAAGAAGTTTGGACCCATGATTTAAGCATACTTTCAGAGGGAGTCCTTCCAACAAAATATCCTATTAAAAAGAATTGTTCTAGCCATTTACATGTGGAATCAAATTCTGAAAGTGGTAAAACAATATCGGGGTTACCTCATGGAATACTTTCGGCACAAACTTGCGAAGAATTTCCCTGGACCCATTATTCACAAACTCGCTACTCTCCATCGCAATTAAAACAACTGGACTAGAGTCATGCGAAGTCATATTTAAATCCCGCCAAGTGGCGAGGCTCTAGAAAAGAGGCCGAATAAATGTGTTAATGGCAATATATCTCTCACTACAGATGAACTCGTTGTTCTCGGCATGCAAAACCCTAGCTTTCAATTGCAATATTTTGAGAAAATATATATGCAAATAATTGTCCATACACATTTATTTACAAAAGCAATCACAAAAATATATACAAAATGCATGTCTTGTAAGCAAAAATATAAGAGTGTGTGAGTAGATAGTGAGACTAAAGTAAGATGGAAAATTTCCCAAATAAAATGAGATGTGGACTGGTATTTAAGACACTCCTTCTGGCCAATGTCCTTATATATGTTTCATGTAAATAAACATTCATTTGAGAAAGCTTGAAAAAAATGAAAAACAAATTATAAGATTAGAAGGTAGGGAACAATAACTTGTATTTTAAATTGCATATTAGAATCCTTTGCGACTTATATGGGATGGTTTAGTAAATCATTCCAAACATTGGGAAGCCACCTCCTGGTTCCCATATATGTTCCTAGTATTTAACAACCAATGACAATTTTGCATACGTTGTTTCAATTTTGTAATTTATTTTTATAGTTCCCTTAAAGGAACCCCAACTGAGATGGAAAAGCACCAAAATGTAATAATCCCCAATTATTGTTCTCTGATGATGTTGGAACCTCAAATGAATTGCAAAAGCAATAAGACAAAAGAATCTTCAGGTAATGTTCTTTGATGAAGTGGTGACCTCAAATATATTAGATCTTTTGGCCTCTGTCAATTGTGTCAATCGTTACCTTGCAATTGTTTTCTTCATGGACTCCCAAGATAATATTTTTTTAATATTCCAAGATACTAATGCAATTTTTCATGTGGCTCACACATTACCCAATGCATTAGGAGTGAGAAAATGATTGAAAATGGAATATGCATTTTCATCAAATGACTTTCAAAACTTAGAAACAACACAAATTATAAACAAACCACCACCAATCGAAACCAATTCCACAAAATGGGTTTTTCTTAAAGACATTTGATAAATACCCAAGCAATCAAACCAGAAAAAAATTCTAGTGAATAAAATAGAAGTTATTTCTTATCATGAAATATGTTAAGAGAGAAATAAAGAACACAAGCATAATGTCATGGTACTCCTCCCTTGATGTTTTATATCAACAACATCCATGTTTTAGATAGTGTGCCTCTTCCTAGCAAATGGATCACATTAAACCCTTAATCCACATATACAAGCTTTGTAGTGCACATTTGTTTCTTTGGGAATTCATACCTATAACAATGTCGAGAAGTTCTTGGTATTGAAAACCTTTAGGAGTTCCATATACAGACATAGGATTTCATTTCATATGGAAATAATGGTACTTTAGAGTATCAAAGGGATCAATGCATGGCTTCACACATTACTACACCTCCCCAGTGTTCAACGGAAATTCCTCAATACAATCATTCCAAGAAAATACATATGAACTATATACATGCTTCCATATTTCGTCTAAAATCTAGTTTCATTAATACAAATACTTGAATGAATAGAAATAGTGTATATAAATTCATACCACAACTAAATACTATTCAAATCTCATAGAGATCCTTATGTAAATACCGACATGTATATGGAGACATACTTACAACATATGGGTAAGTGCACGAAGTTGGGGGGCCAAAAAGTGGACAAGAATCGAAAAAAGCAAAATGCGTATGCGTTTTGTTAAAATGAGCTCGCGTTTTAATTTTTTTGGCTTAGGAATCACCAAAGCATAATGAGTACGCATTATGCCTACTATAAACAAAAAAGAGGCCCGAGCTTGTATCATTTTATCTCCCTCAAATGCGAGTTTCAGAGCTTAACCGTGCCCTCGTGTTTTTTCATTCAGCTGGATCTCAAGCTCAAAGGATCATTTCTGGATCACCGAGAAGATCTGAATCGACAATGGCGCCATAGAGAAGAGGTAAGCACAATTATTTTCTCAAAATTACATTGAAATATGATAATTATAGATTAAAATTTGAATTGAATACATATTTTTTATTGTTACAATTAGAGGTTGAGGGAATCAACCACAACCAAACCCTGTTATTCCTATCATCCCTCCCGACACTCCCACACTTTCTCAACATCCCTCGGGTAGTCAAGAAGATTTAGCAGCCAAATAGTTGAAAACAAAATTGAAATTGAGGATTTAATCAAAACAATGATGGGTGCACAATCTACAAACCCCCACCACGCCTCTCTTGCAAACACATTGGAGGCATTACTTGTTCAAATTGACGTGACAATGGGGCAAATTGATCGTTGGACAACTTACAGAGAGGGTTGTAGGGTTTATTATTCCAAAAAATTATCATATGTGGATGTAAAGAAAAAAGAAATTTCAAAATACCTCATATGCGCCTTATTCATGGACCCCCACACTAATTTTCCTGTTTCATTGTCATGTAAATGATTTCCCATCCATTGGTGCAATAATAATTTGATTAAAAATAATTTTTGGGAATGATGGAGGATGGTGTTTGATTTTCCACCTTGTAATAACAACGAGGTGCAACTATAATTTCTGAGGAAACTCTATTGCGAGTTTATCCTCAACGAGATCCCAAATTATTTTGATTTTTGAGATTTCCAAGGCCGAGGAAAAGGATCTGCACAAGATCGACTAGGTGCACAATGTGTACCTATTCAATAGGGTAGATTCCCCACACAGAATCCCCCTCACCCTGAGATTGTCCCTCAAGCAGTGAAGGAGATAGTAGAGATTGATACACTCCATGCACTTCAGGGGCTATCTGCGACCCTTGTTCGACATACGAGGGATATTTCTGAGCCAGATGTTCATGGAGGTACACAGAGTATTCCCTCAGGAAGTACTAGCATGAGGCCACACCTTTGCTCGTCATGTGGTAGCATATGTTTGGGGACCGAGGAGGATGATACTTTCATATGTACTGATTTTGGTGCACCTGGTGCTAGAGGTGAACACGATAATGTCACTATGTTAGATGTCCTTTTGAGTGATACATTTAGATTACATTCATCGGCGTCACCTTCGCAGGTAAATTTGTTATGTGTGTTACAAAAAGTTTGGAGTACCTGATTTACTTATATATGTTAAATTTTTGAAATAATTGTATTTGTACATGTACATGCATTGATATTACAACGCGCGGGAGGTGCATCTTCATCCCGACCACAAGCGGTGAGCACCATGCATACACATACATTCACAGAGGTAATTTAGAATGTTAATTATGTAAAATTTTCACATACATGTGTGTGTGTGTGTGTGTGTGTGTGTGTAGTTTGTGTGTGTGTGTGTCAAATATATTTGTGTTCTTGTATGTCCATCTAACTCACGTGATATACATGTTTGATAAAGATGTTGACTTCACTAGACACCCACCATCTCTGCGATAAGTAGATAAAGGTGTTGCCGCTGCGATTTCATCTGCACAGCAACTCACTGAGGTATTCAAACAACATGTAAATTTTGTTAAATTTCTCGTGTAATTCATATTATGTTAAATTACATGTTAGTAATGTCTTTCATTGTATAAATGATTAAATTATGTTAATAATTTCCTTCATTGTGTATATGTAGGAGTTACCTGTGACAGGTAGCAGCCCTGTTCATTTGATTCACAAGCGTGGCGGGGTAAAAACAATAGTTCTATATTGATAAAATTAGTTAAAATATTGTCATTATATACATACATGTACTTAGTTCTATTTTTGCTAATTTTGATGTTATATTTTCTGATCTTATGTGTATGTAGGGAACTTCAACCCCCTCCATTTTGACTTTGATGGCACAGACTCCTCCATCTCGTCATCTTCATACCCCCATTCGTACTTTAGGAGCTCCCGATAACTCATTTGAGCGTGAGATGTAAATTCAGCGTGATCGACAACTTGTGGTAAGTTTGTGTATTTATGTAAATACTTTCATTCTAGCATGGTATTAAATCCATGTTGAAAACATATATAAATTAAGTTTTGACAAAAAAACATTGTTTGCATTTACATGCTCATCTACACGTGAGTATTCAACGGAAGAGGACTCAAAGCATGGGCTCAGACAATCCAAATTCATATCATGGATCTCCATCTTCATCTAAGGGAGGGACTTCTTTGAGCAAGGCTAAGAGAGGTATAGATTTTGATGAGTAGGAAATATATGTCTTACATGACATTGTTTTTGTATGCCTATGTGCATGACATTGTATGTACGCCTATATGGCATTTGAACTTGATGGTATATGACCTATTTGGGAATTTTTTAATTTATTATGCACATTAAAATACTATTTGGAACTTGATAATTTTGTATGATTATTTTCACATGGATCTAATATGATGTGCACTTGACAATATTTAAGACATTATAGATTATTTTTTCATTTATTGGTGATGCACATGTACTAGCATTTTCAATGTATAATATGCATCAAAATTTGGAAATTAATATTTATATAATGTATGTATATAAAGAGTTTCCTAATCGAGTAATTATTCATTCAATTTATCAATGTGTATATGTGTATTTATCTTACTTACGCTTCTTGCTCATGGTCTCTTTGTACTAGTTCCCATCTTATCATGCACTTACTACATTCTTCTATGCTTTGTAGTCTTCTCCCCTGTTAAAACATCTGAGAGTCATCACAATTTGATGCCTTTCATCTGTTGATATTTTGAGAATGTCTCTCCATATACATTACTCCAATGCTTGAGAATGTCTCTAAATGCAATGACATTCTGATTCAGACACTCAATGATTCTTGATTGTCTAATCCTGTCCAATTCATGTTATTACCTTTAAATTTGTAGGCATTTCATGTTATTTGGAAATCACATCACACCCTTCACTACGCTTGATGACTACCCCTATCCTTTTTAAGGCGCTTTTGAAAGCATCCATGGGTTTATCATAGCATAAATTATCAATGAATGGAAGGTCACTAAGCCGTAGGCTAGCTGACTCCCATCTAGAACTAAATAAGAAATATTTACTAGGAAATTGATAACTCCCATGTGTTCTTAGACATACCCCTATCAAATTCATTCTTAAGCCAATCTAGTCATTCAGGGCTCTTAAGCGACTACGCCTGGATGAGGTAGCCTCGAAAGCACGGGGAGCATAGGGGAACCAAAAAAATTCTCTAATAGCATTCACCTGGCCACCCTGAAATGTTGGCATAGTTGGTTCGGTCCCACGAGCTTCCGTTTGCAAACTACAACGTCTGATAGCCCTACATTGACTCAGACTGCACTATTTCACGCGTTTACAAACAATAACACAACAAGAGGACCAGATAGAGACAGAGAAAACTATGATAGGATTTCATAGAGGGCCCCGATGTGGATGTCTCAGATCTAATGAGACATATCTAGGTGCCATGGATTTTGAGAAATCACCCGTCGAAGATATGGCATGTTTGGGCCTTAAGGCTCTTAAGTGACTATGCCCAGACGGGGTAAGCTGAAAGCATGGGGAGTGTAGGGAACCAAAAAGAAGCCTCTTTTAGTGTTCACTAGGACACCCCGATGTTTTGGTGTAGTTGGTTTGGTCCCACAAGCTTCCATTTTCAAACTACAGCGTCTGACAACCCTACACTGACTCAGACTGCACTATTTCACGCATTTACAAACAATAGCACAACGAAGAGAACCAGATGGATACGGAGAAAACTACGAGAGGATTTCATAGAGGGACTTGATGTGGAGGTCTCAAATATGACGAGATGTCTCTAGGTGTCATGGAGTCTGAGAAATCACCCGTCGAAGATATGACATGTTTGGGCCTAAGGGATCTTAAGTGACTATGCCCTGGACGGGCAAAGCATAAAAGCACGGGGAGCATAGGGAACCAAAAAAAATCCTCCATTAGCATTCACCAAGCCACCCTGATGTGTTGGTGTAGTTGGTTCAGTCCCACGAGCTTCCGTTTGCAAACTACAATGTCTGGCAGCCCTACACTGACTCAGACTGCACTATTTCGCGCGTTTGCAAACAATAAAAATGAGAGAACCAGATGGAGATGGAGAAAACCATGAGATTATTTTGTAGAGGGCCCTGACATGGAGGTCTCGGATCTAACAAGATGTATCTAGGTGCCATGGAGTCCGAGAAATCACCCGTCAAAGATATGGCATGTTTGGGCCTTAAGACTCTTAAGCGACTATGCCCGAACAGGGTAGCCTGAAAGCATAGGA
Organism: Taxus wallichiana var. yunnanensis; assembly: GCA_018340775.1. Taxonomy (NCBI): domain Eukaryota; kingdom Viridiplantae; phylum Streptophyta; class Pinopsida; order Cupressales; family Taxaceae; genus Taxus; species Taxus wallichiana. The sequence continues at coordinate 822,076,968 of CM031242.1, read as the reverse complement.
GCAGTGTAGGGAACCAAAATGAAGCCTCCACTAGTGTTCACTAGGCCACCCCGATGTGTTGGCGTAGTTGGTTCGGTCCCATGAGCTTTCGTTTGCAAACTACAGCGTCTGGCAACCCTACACTGACTCAGACTGCACTATTTCATGCGTTTGCAAACAATAGCACAACAAGAGAACTGGATGGAGACGAAGAAAATCATGAGATAATTTTGTAGAGGGCCCTAACATAGAAGTCACAAATCTGACGAGATTTCTCTAGGTGCCACGGAGTCCGAGAAATCACCCGTCAAAGATATGGCGTGTTTTGGCCTCAGAACTCTTAAGCGACTACGCCCGGACAAGGTAGCTCGAAAGCATGGAGAGCATAGGGAACCAAAAAAATCCTCCACTAGTGTTCACTAGGTCACCTTGACATGTTGGCATAGTTGGTTTGGTCCCAAGAGCTTCCGTTTGCAAACTACAGCCTCTGGCAGCCCTACACTGACTTAAACTGCACTATTTCGTGCGTTTGCAAACAATATCACAACGAGAGAACCCGATGGAGACAGAGAAAACTGAAAGAGTATTTCGTAAAGGGCCCCGACCTGGATATCTTGGATCTGATGAGATGTCTCTAGGTGCCACGAAGTCTAAGAAATCAACCATCGAAGATATGGCATGTTTGGGCCTCAGGGCTCTTAAGGGACTATGCCCAGATGGGGTACCCCGAAAGCACGGGGAGTGTAGGGAACTAAAAAGAAGTTTGCAATAGTATTCACCAGGCCACCTCGATGTGTTGGTGTAGTTGGTTCAGTCCCACGAGCTTTTGTTTGCAAACTACAACCTCTGGCAACCCTACACTGACTCAAACTGCACTATTTCGCGCATTTGTAAATAATAGCACAATGAGAGAACCAGATGGAGATGGATAAAACCGCGGGATAATTTCTTAGAGGGCCTCGATGTGGAGGTCTCGGATTTAAAGATACGTCTCTAGGTGCCACGGAATCTGAGAAATCACCCGTCGAAGATATGGCGTGTTTGGGCCTCAAGGCTCTTAAAGGACTACGCCCGGATGAGGTAGCCCGAAAGCACGGGTGGAGGAAACCACCAATGTTCAATGATTTTACCATAGGATGGAAATATGTAGACTATGAACTTAGTTTTGTTAGGGAGACCACTAATGTTCCAACTATTCATTTTGAAAGAATGAATATCTTCAATCAAACAGAGAATGAAGAGCTTGATTTTTTTTGACATTACAAAAGGTTTTTTGTGCCCAAAAATAAGTCGAAGGCCACATAAATATTCAGTCTTCAACTTTAGATGACAATGAACATCATGAAGAAAAACAATTAGGTGAAGATGTCACTATGATTCAAGAAAAGTCCGAGCATAGTTGCTTAAGAGCCTTGAGGCCCAAACATGCCATATCTTTGACGAGTGATTTCTCAGACTCCGTGGCACCTAGAGACATCTCGTCAGATATGAGACCTCCATGTCGGGGCCCTCTATGAAATTCTCATGGTTTTCTCTATCTCCATCTAGTTCTCTCAATGTTCTATTGTTTGCAAACACGCAAAATAGTGTAGTTTGAGTCAATGTAGGGCTACTAGAGGATGTAGTTTGCAAATGAAAGTTCATGGAACTGAACCAACTATGCCAAAATTTTGGGGTGACCTTGTGAAAGCTAGTGGAGGATTTTTTTTTTAGTTCCCTACACTCCCGTGCTTTTGGGCTACCTCATCCAGGCATAGTCGCTTAAGAGCCCTGAGGCCAAAACATGCCATATCTTCGACGGTGATTTCTTGGACTCTGTGGCACCTAGAGATGTCTCGTTAGATCTGAGACTTCTATGTTGGGGCCCTATACAAAATCCTCTCATGGTTTTCTCCATCTCCATCCAATTCTCTCGTTGTGCTATTGTTTGCAAATGCACGAAATAGTGCAGTTTAAGTTAGTGTAGGGCTGCCAGACGTTGTATTTTGCAAACGGAAGCTCGTGGGACCAAACCAACTACACCAACACATCGGGGTGGCCTGGTGAACACTAGTGGAGGATTCATTTTTGTTCCCTATGCTCTATATGCTTTCAAAATATGCCATCCGGGCGTAGTCGCTTAAGATCCCTGAGGCCCAAACACGCCATATCTTCGATGGGTGATTTCTCAGACTCCGTGGCACCTAGAGATATCTTGTCAGATCTGAGACCTCCATGTTGGGGCCCTCTATGAAATTCTCTTGTGGTTTTCTCTATCTCCATCCGGTTCTCTCGTTGTGCTATTGTTTATAAACACGCAAAATAGTGCAGTCTGAGTTAGTGTAGGGCTGCCAGACGTTGTAGTTTGCAAACAAAAGCTCGTGGGACCAAACCAACTACACCAACACATCGGGGTGGCTAGGTAAACACTATTGGAGGCTTCATTTTGGTTCCCTACGCTCCCCGTGCTTTCAGGCTACCTCGTCTGGGCGTAGTGGCTTAAGAGCCCTGAGGCCAAAACACATCATATCTTCGACGGGTGATTTCTTAGACTCCGTGGCACCTAGAGACATCTCATCGATCCAAGACCTCCATGTCAGGGCCCTCTATGAAATCCTATCATAGTTTTCTCCTTCTCCATTTGGTTCTCTCGTTGTGTTATTGTTTGCAAATGTGTGAAATAGTGCAATCCGAGTCAAACAGAGTAGGGTCATCGAGGTCAGTAGGTCATAGTTTGCAAACGGAAGCTCGTGGGACCAAACCAACTACACAAACACATCAAGGTGGCATGTTAAATGCTAGTGGAGGATTCATTTTGGTTCCCTACACTCTATGTGATTTCGGGCTACCTTGTCCAGGTGTATTCGTTTAAGAGCCTTGAGGCCAAAACACGCCATATCTTCGACGGGTGATTTCTCAAACTCCATGGCACCTAGAGATGTCTTGTTAGATTCAAGACCTCCATGTTAGGGCCCTCTACGAAAGCCTCTCGTGGTTTTCTCCATTTCCATCTGGTTCTCTCGTTGTAATATTGTTTGCAAGCACGTGAAATAATGCAGTCTGAGTCAATATAGGGCTTCCAGACACTGTAGTTTGTAAATAGAAGCTCGTGGGACCGAACCAACTACGCCAACATGTTGGGGTGTCCTAGTGAACTCTATTAGAGGCTTCGTTTTGGTTCCCTATGCTCCCCGTGCTTTCGGGCTACCCCGTCTAGTTGTAGTCCCTTAAGAGCCCTGAGGCCCAAACACACCATATCTTTGATAGGTGATTTGTCAGACTCCGTGGCACCTAAAGATGTCTCGTCAGATCTGAGACCTCCACATTGGGGCCCTCTACGAAAGCCTCTCTTGTTTTCTCCATCTCCATTAAGACTGAGTCAGTGTAAGGTTGTCTATTGCCAATCACTAGAATAATATAGGTGGTTCATACAATATAGGTGGTGAAATGAGAATTTTAATAAGATATTTTTACAATATAGGTGGTGAAATGAGAATTTCTATTTGTTGTTCCTTTATAATATTTAATTTCTCTTAGTTTCACTTGGCTTTGAGAATACTAAATTCTCTCTTGTGATGCAAGGCAACCATGGCAAGGTGGAAGCTTTTTTAGCACCACTAACCTATATAAAGATGTTAGTAAGCAATTAAATAGAATTTTAAATCATACAAAATTTAAACAAAATTATTTAAGTTAATATTCAAATTAAATTCATGAAGAACATACCTTTGCAAATTCAATCCAATGAATCGCAAGGATCAACTCTATTCTTGACAGTAGCAAGAATTTCTTCATGATCTGATTCACGAACCTTCCATAGATTTTTGTTTGATGGCCAACCTCGATATTTGATCAATTTAATATTTGTTGCAAGGACCAAATATGAATAGTGAAGTATCTTCTGAAGTACTTCATAGCCTTCAAACAACCAAATGTTTTATTTTTTAATAGGATATCATTGAAGCCAAGTTCCAGTGACTACCACTCATCCAATGGGATACTTAAGGTCTTCACCATCAATGACTATGGAAGTCAATTTTTTTCCCTTCTACACAATGAGATAAGAAGTAGTTTGTTCCCTCTTCGTTAAATTCCATCGTAATAACTACAAAAACGTGCCCGTGTATCACAAAGTAAATTTTTTTAGTCAATTTATAAATATATTAAGAGTTGACCATTTAATAATTTATAAATCTAAAACATGGCATGTACATATATGTATGTACCTCGTTGCACTAAATCAGAGACTTGGTCAAAGTCGGGTGATGTTGTCATTTGAGCTGAAGACCCTGAAATTTGTAATGCTTGTGAAACTTGATGTGTGTTGAGTGGAATTAGAGGTATACAAGTCCATTCATCCACCCACTACTGTGACTCACATTCATTCCACTCAAAAACAATGCATGATATACAAAAACATGTCATGCACCTAGTATAAATAGTCCAATAATTTGTATTTGAACTACAGAATGAGTGCATATCACTTGATCCTACAACTATCATACAATCTTCAAAGTTTCCTAGATGTTGTTCTTCTATCAACCAAAAATATCTACGAACCGTTGATCTCTCTTGAGATTCATGGCCCATATTCTTAACACAACAATCAACAATATTTTTACATCTGTAAATTTAGCACCATCCTTGAACTTTAACTCTTCTCTTACAAGTGCTCTTTTCACACATGCTCCTACACCATCATGCTCTTCTTTTCCATGCCCTAACTCAACAAAACTCCATATATGTTGTACATTTGTTTCTTTGTGCATCTTGCTTAGCCAATAAAATATCTGTGCATTCTTGAATTGTGATGTGCAGTTGTCTGACCAAATGTAATGTTGATCAAAACAAATGTTCCTCTCATTCAAGATCACATAAAACACCTGAAACAATCTTGTACATATTCTCGTAGAATGTTGCCAATCATCACGATGTATAAATGATACTTTAATATTTTTGATCTTTGTTGAGTGCTTTCAAGAGAGTGCATGAATGTTATATGCACGAAAATAGAAACTTGCACCGAGTTATAATATTGAGACTGAACCTCCATTTTTGGTTGCAATGTGTAATTATCTATGAAGTCAACTACTAAAACAATATTACCAAGTGGAAATGTGTCCTTGCTTAACTTGAATTGTTCATCCAACCATCGAGCTCTATGTGTGTGCCTTGCATACTCATAAAAATTTCCTCTCTGAATTTGACCATATATTCTGATACAAGATAATTATTTTCTAACAAGCTCACACCTCTTAGATTCTTTTCCATCTTTTAATTGATATGCCATTGATTTATATTTAGTGAAATCAACCAATTATTTTTCTATTGAATATGTAATCTCCTTGTGGATACAACTTTTCAGATTTGGCAAGCCACCGCATACATTGCACATTCCATCCAAACATGCTTTGTTATAAAAAAATATTCTTGTTGATTTTTCACAAAATATTGTTAGAATAAATTCCCTTGAAGATTTTTGTGGGACATTTATTCCACACTCCTATAACATGATGTCAGTATGCAAAACACGACGTATTTGACAAAAAAACATCATAATGCATTGAAAATTTAACATGATGCCTGCAACAACAAGTGGTACGTGAGTGATTGATTTTCACATAAGATGGTTTATTCATTTTAAAGAATATTTAGCTAATGTTAATTTGTGTATTTTCATTTTTAAACTTAGAGAACAATTCTGTTTGAGTCATATCTAAGAAATTTTTTGCACACGATTCATGATTATGAGAACCTATTCTTCTTTTTATTATATCTCTTCTATTCGATGACACCCTTGTGTTCTCATTCCAAAATTTTACAATTAATTCTTTTAGAATATCATATGTATTCTTGTCTTTTTGTGGAAGTCTCTAGAGAAAGCCCAATAGTCAATGTTATTGACTAACTCAAGACGTTTACATCTCTCTATTGCTTTCATTAGTGTTTTTTTGTTTAGCTTCAAAGCACTTCTTGTTTTTCTAATCAAGCGTTTATTAACTGTTTTATCACTTACTATACAATTAGTTAGTGCATGCCATGTAGCATTACTATCTTTGGTGCGTCTTTTACCACCTACAAGTTGGTATGCTTTATGTATATTTTCAATAATTGACGCATTTTGATCAACAAAATTAGATGTTCTTAACCCCGTGGTCTTCATTATAGGTCTCATCTTAATTAATTTCATTAATGAAACAAATAATTGACATATTTTTGTTTCATTTAAATTCTCAAAGTAATTATACCAAATTCCACAAGATTTTCTTCTCGCATTTCTTTCAGACATTTTGTTAGGCATTGGTTTTATAATGTTTTCATCAATTTCAATTAAGTGAATTGGTTTTCTTCGTGAAATGGAAGGAGGTGTTCTTAGAGGTGAAGATTCATTTACAAGGTTACTTTCTTCATTCAGTGTTTTCATACAAATTTTAGGGTTAACATTTGGATTATCAAGTAAGGGTTCAATAATTGGATTCATATCAATTTCTTCATCCATACCAACATTATCATTCAATTCAATATCATTAGTAATTGTAAAATCATTATTATCTACATTTTCATTATGTATTTCATCCCAATTTTCTAATACATTAGCTACATTTGATATAGCAGATGTACCTTGCCCTGCTCAAAGTTTTTGCATTCTCTTCAATTTCTTTATTCTCTTCTCTTCCAATTTCTCTAGTGTCTTATTCTTGACTTTCCTCTTGTCCTTAGCTCAACGTTTATCACCCGTGACTAGAAAAAATCAACTAGTAGGGTAGGGGACAAAATGAAATACTAAAAAATGTGCAGAATGTAGATAAAATTGTAGACAAAACAAAATGTTTGCATAATTCCCATGAAAGAGATGAAAGGGACGTTGGCGGGCCACAATATATAAAACAAAGAAAAACGTGTATGCATTTTGTGTTTTCTCTTTTCCCAAGCCATGCCTCAAGCTTGGGGATCCAGTTTGGATCCCCAAGCTTGAGGCATGGACCTGCACAAACACAGAAAACAACGTGTTTTTAAAAGAAAATGTAAAAATGGCACTTCCTCTATGATAAATCAAAATAAAGCAATCAATTCATTTTAAAAAACTTATACCACGACGTAGAGCAGAGTCTCTTCTTTCTAAAAATATAATTTTTCAAATTTTCTTACTAATATAAGGTTTCCATATTATTTATTTTCTAACTATGCCTTTTTATAGCTATTTTTCAAGTGTAATTATGCCTATCTTTCATGGTGTATCTTTTTTTTTTTTGGGATCGAAATTCAAAAAAATTATACTATCCCAAACTAGACATAATTCTATACATACTCACAAAAAAATCTGGTTTTTGATATTTTTTGAGGTAGTTAGGGGGGGGGGCATGGTCAAAGCTCCGTTATTTTTCAAAACATAAAATTTCTGTACTAGAAAAATCATTAATAAAAAATATTCTCTAAAAAATATTTAAAAAATGGAGCCCAAACTAGATGCTCCTAGCTATATTTCTACCAAAGGGTTTTCAAAGCTACTAAATGGTGCTCAAAAAATGGTGGGGGCACGAAAGTCACTCTATTATGTTTTTTAACAAAAAAAAGGAGCATTTGTTGGTATTTTAGTTGTTTGACCCACTTAAACTTATCCGTTTTCAATAAAATTTAGTATATTATAAACTAGACTCAAAATGCTACGATTCATATTTCTACAACATCTTTTAATTTTGAGTGTAACTATTTCAAAAACTCATACAAGTTGAAGATTTTTTTTTCAGAAAAATGTGTCCACTTAAGACCCCCTTTTGGCCCCCCAACTTGGTGCACTTACCCATATATACATGTATATTCTTGAAGGCATGCCACAACATATCAAACTCATATCTTCCTTAGTAACTTCTTACTTGACTGAAAAATGTATGACTTTCACACTTATACAATTTTCTTCATCTAGAACCATGTCAAAAAGAAATACATGTTTAATTGATGTCCTCTCATGTAGATATTAGAAAACAATATTTCCTCTTCATTTTATTCTTCATTCTATTCTACATAGATACCTTCCTAGTTCGTGACTCAAAATAATTTATACATGTCTCATATAACTTTCTAGTGAATAAGTATGGGAAAACTATGTCGCAAAATAAGTTGGAATAATCTTATAGGGCGATTATAAGCAGGAATATAAGAAATTGTATAAAATTTAGGCTAATCAACCAATAAAAAATTTCAAAGAATTATCTATTTCAAGAGGACCAAAAAATACTTTTAGCCAAATGGAAAATATTAGCCACTAAAATTACCCTCGATAGAAAATTTCATTGAGTAAGAGGATCTTATGCATGAGTTCTTGATTGCTATTGAAAATGAGGTTAAGTATTTTCCTCATGCAAAATATTGCATTAAGGAGAGCTCAAAATACATTGATACTCAACAACGAGATGAAAGAGAGCTCATAATGGATAAGCCTGTTAAAGGGGGCTAAGTAAACAAATTCTTGATTGCAATATGAGAGCACACTAATAGAACCATCTTTGCCCATGAATAATTGGCTTGGTTGCTCATAATTGAGTATCTATTGGATCTCAAGAAAGAATAAGACTTAGGAGACGAGGACTGCAATCATCTTGAGGAACTCTGAAAGGCATCAATCAAGGAGATCCTAAAAATATGAGTGTAAATTCTCGTTATAAAGAGGCAAAATCAATCCAATCCAAAAGAGAAGAAGGGTACATATTTTAGAGGATCTTAACCCAATAGACACGTCTCTAGAAACCAACCAAAAGGAGCAGACATTTTCCTTGTTTGAGTCACAACATGAGGAATGTTTAAAAAGGGAAGAGTTTCAACCCAAGCTACCAATCATACCTAGCCATAATGAAAACAAGGAAGAATGGAGCTACCTTCCTTCAAATGCTACATATTTTAAAGGAGCCCAAAAAGTCAAAAAAATGTTTTCTCCTTGTAATTGTCATTCAAAGTTTCCTCAAAGCTCATAATAGGGAAACAAATCATCCAAAAAGTAACTCCTTTGCATTGTCAGTCAATGGTTTTATCAAATTTCCCTCATGACTAGTTAAAATAGGTCTCTGTTTTGTTTTTTGCATAAGAAGTGCTCTACATGTTTTGTTTGTTTCCTTTGGAATGTGTATGTGTTTTCCCTTTTGTAAATAGTTTTTGGTGCCCATTCAAGGAATTCACAAGCCCAGAGATCTTGAGACACAACAAAGAGATAATCAAAGGGAAAATGATATGAATTTTATTAAACTCAAGAGCAACTTTCTAAATTTTAGTCAAAGAGGGTTTAAAGGTGGTTTAAAGGCGGTTTAAAGGGTTTCCAAGATTTCGGAGTGCTCATATTGACTCATATGTCTAATGGATTCTCAAGGATATAGTCTCAGCATATAGCAAGCATATGCCCCCTATGAATTGTAAAAATGTTAGTAAAATGAGCCTATGGTCCATTTATTAACTTTTTCTCTCAAATTCCCTCTTGGTCACATTTGTGTCTCTTAAGGGTTGTTTTTCTTATGTTCTCTAATCTTTATGGTGTCAATGTAGTGCTTTGAGTCTCTCAATTGTCACAGAGCCCTCAAATTTAATGCAAATCTCTAAAAATGATGGTCACAATCTTCTAAAAGTTGTATAGCCCATCAATGGTGGCACAAGTGTTTTTCAGTCTCAAATCTTAAAAACAGTCACTTGTGCTCACACCAACCTTTCAAAAACCCATAGATACTTCATCTTGTGGACTAAAGTCAAAAGAAAGCTCCTAAAGAGATTTAGTGTCTCTAATAGCAAATAGACGCATGCTTTATTGAAATAAAAATAGAATTTAATCCCACATTCATGAGAGGAGCTCGAGGGTGACACCTTAAATTAAAAAGTGTTCACATCAAGGTAGTAATGTAGAGTGGGAAAAAGGCTCGGCCCGTACAAAGCTAAGTCTAAAGTCTTGGAGAGGTGGATTCACATCTCTTTTATTTGAGATGCTAAATGACTGAGTGTTAAGAGCTCTAGGGGACACATGGTGAAAGGTTGCAGTACTCATGTTCACTAAGTCAAGATAGGGGAAAGGGGCTAGTAGTGGTACACCCTAAGTTAAGGGGTCCACAAAATCAATTGATTATTCTATGGTATTGTGATTTTTTCACTAATATGTAGTTTAGATTTGTGTTAGCTTATATTTTTCTTTGGAATGTTCAATTGGAGGGAAAACCATATTTTGAATTGATTTAAAATAATAAATTTGAGTTACACTACAACCATGGTGGAAACCAATACTTGAATATGGGTGAAATTACTTGAACATTGAATTTTTTGTACTTGTACATGGGTGAGAGGTATTACATGTCATGATGTGATTGGCTACTCTACATAATTATTGTGTCAAAAATAAATAACTACTACATAGTACTATGCCAACTATTGGGTATTGTGTGATCAATAGTCATATCAACTATTGGACCTTGTTCACCTATTGGCCCCTCTCCCCTAAAACCCATGAAAGCGTTCAAAATTTTTTGATCCCACGACTCTATGATGGTGACATTTGGTGAATGACGGTGACATTTGTTAGCATCAGGGATAGGTTCTAAACATCCTCGCTCGTAGTACCCATCTTCACATAGATGAACCCAATCCCGAGTGCATCTGAATGCACCATGCGTCAAGGATAATTTTAGTGGCGAATATTTGTAATATGGAGAATATTCCATTTTAAAAAAATTTGAAAAGGTGAATTTTCTAGCGCGGGTCAGTGACCTGTTTGCCTAAAAATTACAGTTTAATTTTTTTAGGGGTCGGCTTCACCTACCCTTGAAACTATCCCCTATATAATCCTATATTATTCGCCAAGTAGAACACTATTAGCTCACTCATACCACTTGGGGGCATATGTATTATCAAGTACAGTAAACACATGACAGGAGGGCGGAGGTTGCAGATGTGCGAAAAAGAGTTTGTTGACGCGTGACAGGGAGAGTTTGTTGACGCGTGACAGGAGTGCAAAGGAAGTAAACGTGTGACAAGAGAGTTTTTTCATGCATGACATGGAGATTTTTTTGTTGCATGACCAGATGGCGGAGGCTATAGATGCGCAACAAAGATTTGTTGACATGTGTCAGAAAATCTCTATCGCGTGTCTGCAGCCTTCTGTCCCACCACTTAAAAATCAGGCAAAAAAAAATTGTCAGACCCCCAAAAAAATTTGCCTTTCCATGAAACTAGTTCCGAGGATATTCGCCAAGTATTTTCCACCTTTGATTTCTAAGAGGTCTCTTAAAATGAACCTGTCATGCGTCATTATCTCGCATTGGTTTGAAAGGAAGTGTAGTGCCCCACCTCAGGACACCAAAAACACACTGGAAGCGAGACTAAAAATTTGCGGATTTTTTTTTTTTTTTTTGAAGTGAACTAAAAATAATATCAATGTTTGCTTCACCTATCCCCGTTAATAATTAATTGATTTTAATATAATTTACCCGAGTAAAATATTTACTAGACCCAACTCGAAACTAACAATTTACTTTTATTTTAGGGTTACTATGGTTCCAGAATAATTACACACATCCTTTTTAAGTTTATTATTTTTCCCCTTTATTTATTAATTTGCCACTCCTTTATAATTTTCCCTCCCATACCCATAAAGTGTCCATGACTTAAAATGTGTAGGGTTGACTATGGGCCCTTGGATCAAATTTAATCTTGGCCCTTGATTTCAAATTTAACCTAAAGTTGCCCTAAATTTCTCTATGTTTTCTTTTCTCTCTTTTTGTTTTCATTTTATTTCTTCTTGTAGGTGGAGGAGCTATGGAAGCTAGTTCTATCCTTATTGTTTTTGTTTGTGAAAACCCAAACACAAAACTACTATAGAGATGTATATATTTTTAATCACCTGGTGTGGCTACATTTTTTTTTTCGTTTCTTTCATGAAAGAGGCGGCTGAATGGGGGTGGAAGCGGCGGCGGTTTGGAGGAGGTTTAGCCATGGATTTTGGAGGAAGGGAGGGTTGTGCGTGTGGAGTGGCGGTGGCGGCATGGGAAGGGGACAATATAGGGAATGGGGAGAGTGGCCACGTGGGAGGAGGGACAGGCTACGTCAAGAGGATAGCGTGGAGGGGGTAACGCAGGGAGGAGGAAGGGGGAAGGGTCATGGGGAGCAGCGATGGCATGGGGCGGTGGCGGTGGACAATGGCAGGTGTGGGAAGAGGAGTCTGGGCAAAGCAGTAGTGGCGGTGTGGGGGGAGAGGGAAACGGTGGAGGAAATGGAGGTCAATAGTGTGGGAGGTGGCGCGGGTTTGTGTGCAGGGTTGGGGAGGGTCCGATCCCTCCCCACAACATTTTGCAAAACAAAAACTAAAAAAATAGTCCCCATTCTTGGGTTGAACACAATGTTTCCTTTTTTCTTTTTTTTTTGTATTATTAAAAATTGTTTTATATACTATGTTTTATTATATATATACGTAATGTTTCATAGTATATTCTAATATATAAATCTGCCATAAATACTTATATTAATATAAAAATAAAATATGACTATGCTTAAATATAATATAGTTACATTATAAAATAAAACTATATTAGATATATTCTTAATATGATTCTTTTATACACAATGATAAAGAATGATTATTTCAACTTATAAAATAACAGATCTTAATTTGTTAACTTAGTGAAGTGAGGAACTTAAAGATTTTCAATAACTATTTATGTTAAAATGATTTACATATTTTGAGATAAAAGAAATGTAACAAAGTATTTCAAATAAGAAAAGAGACTTATGTCTTAAAAAATTTCAAAGAAGATTACCTATTCAAATATGATTTCCTAATAAGAACAACTCATTAAATTTCACATGGAAGGGAACAAATGAAAGAAGGGTAATATTTCCATACAAGGTTAATCCTAAAACTCCATATTATACTAACTTTATTTTTAAATGTAATGCTAAGAAAATGTTTCAAAATTTTATCAAGAAGGATTTCCAACAACAAAGATATCATTTTTTTTTAAACATAATTCCAATCTATAAAATTTCTTCTCAAAAAACGTTCTTCAAATCAATTTCATTTTTAAGGGAAACATATATTACAATATTTCATTTCCAAGATGTTTACATTCAATATGCAATATATTTCCAAAATACATATCAACTAAAAAAATTCCTATTACAAGCTTCTTTGCAATGTTGAAAAGAGATTTGCTCAAGTAAACATGACTAAAATCTGCAAGTAATACCATTTACAAATGGAGAATTCACAATAAAATAAGGCTTCCACATGGCCATGTTCTTAGAGATAAAATGAGAGTGATGTTTCACAAAAATTTGAGAGAACAAGGAGAGACCAAAATGCCATAAACTCCAACCATCTTCAAGCTTTAGGCTCCAAGTCTTGTTCTTCACATAGCCATCAACACAAGGAGAAAGAAGAGCTTGTTTAACCACCCAACCTTTAGGCATCATCACATGCCTTTCCAAGGTTTGAAGGCATGCTAGCCTCCCCCAAGCCCATGGGAAAGAGGACTACTATCCACAACTTTACACAAGAGTAAGGGAGAACAACCAACATTACATTCACATAAAGACAAGACAAATATCAAAACAAGACATCAATTTTGCAAAGATGAAAAAGAGGAGAAACCATGTTCTACCTCTAAAATGGGGAATAGAAGAAAGGAGTTCTCCAAATGCCAAAAGTGGAAACCAACATTGGTTGCACAAAACCAAGAACTTCACACCCTCATTATTCCTCCAAAGTCATTCAAATCCTCCTTATTTCTCCATCCTTTCACCAAATCCTTCTTGGAAGGATTTTCAAACCCCAAAGGGGTTTCCTCTCCAAGAATGCAGAAGGAGGTTCAAGCCATATAAACCACCTTCCCCACCTCAAAGCATTTGAGGGGAGTAACTAAAATCCTACAAGGCTTTCCCATCAAGCCATGAGGATTGAGAGGGAAAATCCCTCTCTCTCCCCCCACAAACTCCAAAACTCCATCATGTCATATGATGGATGGAGCAAAATAAAGTAAAACAACAATTAAAATCAACATGCAACAACACACATTTTAAATAACCAAGACTAATATCTAACATGAAATAAAACACACAAATGAGCTCAAGGAGCCTACCTCCAAAAGCTCTCCAACTTCTAACTTTTCCACTTCTTGACCCAAGCAAGCTCTAGCTCCAAAATCCACAAGCCTCCAAGCAAAAGCTCCCAAAAAAAAGTTCTCTTCTTTCCCCATGATGGAGAATTTGAAGAGGAGCCAATAAAAATCCTCACAAATGAGGGGCTGACATGTGTCACCCCTCTCTTCCCTCAAGGTCAAAGATTCTCAAAATAAAAGGGAGAAAGGATAAAATAGCTTTTAACCCTCTTCTCCCAAATAACCCAAAATGATAACCAAAACAAATTTGTGCAACTTTTAACAAAACACACATCCCCATCCACCTTACATGGTTGTGACCAAAGGAAGGTAAAATGGAAGGGAAACTTCCTCTAAGCCTTGAAAATAAGCCCCCTACCTATTAGTTAGGGTCCAAGGGCCCATTTTCATGCTAAGTGAACTCCCAAACTAAAAAGGGGTCCCTGAAAATGCCTAAAATAGCCCAATTTCGGGTTTGGCACACTTGGGCACAAGGGTAGAGGGTGTGGGGCCCACCCAAGGGTTCACATGTGACCCTAATCCCTTTTGATTAATTACATCATTAAACAAAATCAAAACTTAATGTAAGTGGGGCCATTAATTCCCCAAAACAAGTTTACAACACAACTAAACACCCTAAGAAAGATTAATATTACAAGACATTACATTACAAATGAGGGTCACTCATGGCACCCAAAACAATAAACTCTAATACTAAGGCCTCATACAATAAACATGGCTAGGACTTAGCCCCGTGGGTTGTTTGTACAAGATTGTGTAGCTGGCCTGAATCCCACGTTCTCTTGTGACCTATCACCTGCACACTCATTGCACACATTAAATGCACCTGTCCGATAAAATGTAAATCAACTACTAAATAAGATATCAATGAATTCTAAACTAGCATATCATCTTTCTGGAATCAAAATGTGACAACGTGCACAATTATACACAATTCACCATAAGTTAGACATAATGATAAAGTGACATATATCCATAGAATCCAAACATGCAACTAACTAAGTATCCATCAATATAATTACGGTCCAAAACAACATCATATCAATTAGTATCCATGACATCATAAGATAATGTGACAACATAGTAATCAAGCTAAATTGGCACTATACGCCTAAATCTCCATACATGTCTAATAAGATCAAATCCCCTAGTGTAATGTCCAAAATATATCAAATCCCTGCCGAAACATGTCTATGAGTAAAAGGAACAACAAGTGACTGAGGCTATACAAATGTGGGAACCACAGGAAGTTCTCAAACAAGACGGGGACCACACCATAAAAAGAGCATCCAAATATGCTACTTGGCACAATCCAGAATAGGGAGACACATGACCCAAGAAGAATTAATGGGAATATTGGGACCACAAGAGCATGATATTGGCCCACATATCACTTTCAATAACAATTAAGTAGGTGTCAGTTCCTAAGATCCATTTAAACAAAAGCAGCTCATAAAATCCTCTAAGGGCCATATCCTTTATTGCAGACTTTCATTCAATGTTCTTAATCTCATCTGAAAGCTCTAGAAGAGAGATGTAGATTTCAATGTTCTTAATCTCATCATAAAGCTCTTGAATATAAATTTAGATTGAGAATACTATTAGAACAATTGAGCCCATAATTTGCACTTAAAAGCCCGTATGAGCCATTTTTCATTGAAAATGTGTTTTGGACTCTACTATAATGACCTACATGTAATGTTTTGAGCTCCCTAAGTTTTCAAAGTGCCTCTACAAGTGAAATGATAGTGTCTTCATGCCTCGATGAACCCTGAATCTTATTATCTGATTGAATTTCTCTCAAAAAGAGGCTCTCATCTATGTTTTGAGTGACCTAAAACACTATAATGTCTCATATGTGAATTGCACTCTCCTTAGAAAATAGAAGTAGAAAATCTTCATATGTTCAATCAAGGGATGATGGTAAGATCTTTTATATCATCCATTACACCATCCTACTAAGGGCCTACTCTTAATTAGCAAGATATAAATAAGTGATTGTTGTGATAGCAATTTTTTAATAGTGCATGATTTTCAGGACAAACTAATTAACTGCCACTCTTATGTCAGCTTATCACAATTGATACCATTTTAAAATTCTGATCAATATTGCAAATTACATCTGGCTTTTCCACCTAGACCAAATAAGGAAGCCTAATTATGCAAGCATAAGACAATTTTCAATGTTTGAAATTAGTTAATGTGACACTCTTGATTCGGGCTTGGTGAACGGTATCGATCACAAGAAGTTTATTGATGTAGTAGGCACATCAAATTTCAAGCCAACCTCATGGAATTTTCATTAAGAAATCTTTATTGATGTAATAAGCACAAAAAGTTTCAAATCACCCGCGTGGCATTGCCATTGAGCATGCTTTTTTCTACAAAAGAACTTTAAGGTTAAGAAAAAGATGAGAATTTTTTTTAAGTAACGATAAATGACAATTAAAAACACCCAATGACATAATAGACAACAAGATCACAAAATTCTGAGGAGAATGCTCACCTACCGAAATCAAAGAGCAAAAAATATGTATTCAATTACCAGGTCAACTACTGAAATCAAAGAGCAAAAAATATGTATTCAACTACCATCTCAACTACTGAAATCAAAGAGCTAAAAATATGTATTCAATTACCATCTCAACTATTGAAATGGAAGAGCAAGATATGTGTATTCAATTACCATGCCTGGCAATTGAAATGAAGCCATAATAACAAGGTTTGTGGAAGTGTGTATAGAAGAAAATAGATTTGGGGTATCCCAATTGAAGAAGTCATAAAAAGATCATCTGTGTAAGAGGCACTTAGAGACCGGTGTTGCCAAATTCTTATTGACCTCTACACCCATGTTGGATCAGATTATCACTCATTTTTTCTCCTATGGCAAGGAGTTTACACCGCATAATTTTGGTGTTTGATGTGTCTGGTGTTTCTCTTGGGCTGTTTTGTTTTATTAGGTTTTTTAGACATGTTAGACTAAGCACCATACTATATACATTTATGCAAATGTATAAATGTATGTTGAATAACAAAGTTTTGTCTCCCTATTCATGTCTGTTTTGAGCAAAGACTTGAACAAAATTACTAATGAATCTTTCTATACACAAACAATTGATTCTTCCTTTTAAGTCTTAAATGCACTATTTTATTCAATTCACTTAATTCATGAACACGTTCACCCAAAATTTCTCAAGGCTCGTATTTTAAAATTTTGTTTAAGATATACATCAATGTGTGGAATGATGAAATTCAATGCTAAGGTATTCAATGATGACATTTGAAGGTCAATAAAAGAATAGGTGAACAAAGCATTATAATCAATGTCCAACAATTTATGCACATTAGATCTAGCCTCACGACCTTAACGACTTTGGCAAAAAATAATTATGCCACCTATATTCCCAGATCTAGATTACTTCCAATTGTCAGTACAGTTATGGCTCTTCTATTTGCAATCACAACAAAGAATTATAGATGAAAACTAGAAAAACAGACACCTTTATTGGACAAAACACTACATTACTAAAATTACATGAAACAAATTGTAATTATTCATAGCAAAAGAAAAAAACCAATATCCTTCACATTATGGCAATGCAACTGTCATGGGTTCACAGTATGCATGCACATCCTGAAACATACAATCAACCGCATTCTGTAGTATGCCATTCAGATGAACAACGTTTCCATTTCTATCAAATATTAAATATTTGTCCACCCCACTCCTCAAAATTTATTTTCACAGTTTGTCTTCTTGCTTCTAGTAAGCAATTTTTTAATTTACCCATGGCATAAGATACACAAAAGGCACATTAATTATTCAGAACAGAAATTAACAAGCAGTCAATATGAACCCTACTCATTTCAATATTCACAAGTAAGACAAAAGGCTCCTGTATTTTGAATAGATCATAAAAGTTCCATGTGATTCACATTAAAGCCTACCTCTATTATCTGTCTCCAATGTAATTTATACAATGCTAGTACACGTCTGACTGTATTGATGTAAAGGCCATCATCATCAGAAGTCTTATGTTCCACTACAAATTTAAACCATGGAAAACAAGTTCAAAAGCCTCTAGTTCCATTGATATCATTGAAATTAATTCCATAAGCATTGTCCAAACAAAAATTAACATGCAAAACAAATGTTTTGCTTGGTAAATAGAACAGTAGAATCTTTGGCTCAACATATAGATCTGGCTACAATGGAAGTCACTATGTTATCAACCACTCAAGAATAAAAAACCATATAAATAAGCCAACACAATATGGATAGAGCCACATAAGAAACAAATGAATTTCTTAAGGTCTTTATTGAAACAAAAATAATTACTGATACTTCCCAATTTTTATGTTACCAATGAAGCTAAAAGATCTGCCTAGAACATACAAAGATAATATACCTAATCCAGAAGGAAATGTTAAACTTATTAACTTACATAAGGACCCTTAATTCTTGTGACTCCAAGACAAAGCTTAATCTTGAAGGAAAGACGAGGTTCTATAAAAACTACAGAATCTACAGACATCAATAGAGAATAAAACGCAGCAGATTTTAATGAAATATTTGGAACAGGGAAAGAAATGAAAACTACAAAATTTATAACAAAAAATAAAACAAAAATCTTGGCTTCAAATAACATAGATCCAGGCTTCAAATTGCTTTAGCAATGCATTTATATTTTCCAAGAATGAACAACAGCTACAGCTGCACACAAAACCTTCATTCATACAACAACAACTTGTAATGAAGTTTTCTTTCATCAAAAACAGTCCAAACTTGAGTTGAGACTGCACACACTTTTTTCTTCTCCTAAATCTGATTTTTCCTCCTTACTTTGTCTAAATGCTCTTACAAAATAAAACATGAATCCTTTAATAACATGCACCTACACAAATACTTGCCTTACAAGGCAGCAGAAGATCTCTTACAAGAGATGATCAAGGAGAATTTTTCAATAAAAAGTAAATATGTAGCTGACATAATTAAATACAAATCTGTGATGTCAGTGAACTAAATCTAGGGGAAGAAAGAAATTAGTTTCACATTTAATGCCCATTTGATTTTCCAACACTCCCCCTTAATTATGAATAACTGGAGATCATCAAAATTTGAATCAAGTTTGTTCAAAAGTTGTTATAACATTTCCAGAGCTAACTGACATTTTTCTCGGAGCTTCTAACTTGTGCAAAGTCACAAACTCCTAAGCCACTTCGTAAATACTCAAATGTTTCTTTTTCCAATGGTTTTGTAAATATGTCAACCAACTGATCTTCAGACCTACAAAAATCAAGACAAATTTCTTTGTTGCTTACAAGCTCTCTGATAAAATGATACCTCGTATCAATATGCTTAGTTCTCTTGTGAAACACATGATTTTTAGATAATGTTATGGCTGAACTATTATCACAAAATATTGTAATGGCTTCCTTTTGATCATGCATCAAATCTTTCAACATCCTTCACATCCAAACAACTTGACACATAGCACTAGTGGCTACCACATACTCAGCTTCAGCTGAAGAAAGAGTCACAATGGGTTGTTTCTTCGATGCCCATGACACAACACCTGTACCAAAGTGAAAATTATACCCAGAAGTACTTTTTCTATCATCTATGCTGCCCCCAAAATCACTATCGGTATACCCAACAAGACTAAAATCATCTAAGTGGAATACAATATACCAAAATCCTTTGTACCACTCACATACCTCAATATCCTCTTATTGGCCTGCCAATGTGAGTCTTTCGGAGACTCCATAAACCTTGAAATCAGACTTACACCATACATAATATCCGGCCTTGTGGCTGTTAAGTACATAAGGCTTCCAACCAGCCTCTTGAACAATGTAGAATCCACACATGCTCCATCATCTTCCTTGCTTAATTTCATTCCTGTCATAACCGGTGTTGGGGATACCTTGCTCTTTTCCATATTAAATCTCTTCAAAACTTCATTTGCATATTTAAATTGAGAAATAAATATACCATCATTGGATTGATGGATTTCAATCCCCAAAAATACCTTCATAAGACCCAAATCAGTCATTTCAAATTCATTCTTCATTGCTGATTTGAAAGAATCTATGTTTAGATCAATGGTAAAGATTAGATCATCCACATACAAGCAAACAATTAAAATGTTACCTTGCTTGTTGAGTTTGATGTACAATGTTGGTTCATAACCGCTTCTTTGGAAACCATTTTGAATGAGATAGGCATCAATGCAGCTATACCAAGCTCTTGGAGCTTGCTTTAATCCATAGAGTGCCTTCTTCAACCTATACACTTTGTCTTCATGACCCGGTAGTTCATAGCCTTGTGGTTGTTCCACATACACTTCCTCCTCTAAATAGCCATTTAAAAATGCAAACTTTACATCCATTTGATATATAGGCCACTTGTTGTGGGAAAATAGCTAAAATAGTCCTAATTGTATCCAATCAAGAAATATGAACAAATGTCTCATTGAAGTTTATACCAGGTTGTTGTGTAAAACCCCTTGCAACTAGCCTTGCTTTATGCTTTTGCACATTTCCATCAACATCTTGTTTAGTCTTATAAATCCATTTGACACTAATTACATCTTTACCTTCAGGTAAAATCAACCAACTCCCATGTTTGGTTCTTCTCAATGGATTCAATCTCCTCATCCATGGCTTGTGCCCATATATCACTACTCACATCCTCTTCAAATGTTAATGGATCATCAATATGAGAAAATAAAGCAAAAGTTGAAAATGAATTTGTTGTGTCAACATTATACAACTCACTCAAACTCCTTGTTTTTCATGGCATCATGCTTGTTAGAGTTAGATCCGGAGATGAAGAACTACTTGGAGTGCTAGATGGTGTTGCTCCAAGGATACCAATTGATGTAGATGCTTGTGAGCCTTGTTGCCTTGTTGGTGTGGACAACAGCCTTGAAGATCTCCTTGGTGTGAATGAAGGTGTAGCTTGAGGTGCAACTTGTGGTACCATCCCGAGATTGGAAGGAGTTGTTGTTTGAGTTATATTTGGTGTTGGAAACACTTCATCCGCCATATTATCATTAGGGATAATAGCTTCAATTATGACAGTCCTTTCTATGCTTCCATCCCATGCTTCATCCTCCACAAACTGAACATCACGGCTGATTATAACTTTCCTATTGATAGGATCAAACAACTTATATGCTTTTGTTTCCTTTGAGTAACCAACAAATATACATTTTTGTCCCTTATTATCTAACTTCTTTCTCAACTCATCTGGAATATGTGCATATGCAATGCATCCAAATACCTTCAAATGAGAGACACTATGTTTCCTTCTTGTCCAAGCCTCTTGAGGAACTTTGTTCCTTACACTCTTTGTTGGGCACCTATTCATGATGTAAATAGAAGTTTCCACTACCTCAGCCCAATATTCATTAGGTAGATGTTTGGCTGCCATCATGCTTTGAGCCATCTCCATAATTGTTTGGTTCTTCCTCTCTACCACACCATTTTGTTGAGGTGTATAGTGGGCTGTAAATTTCTTGTGTATGCCATGAGATCTACAAAAATTTATAAACTCATTAGATATAAATTCACCACCTCTATCCATCCTTAGAACCTTGATGTAGTAGCCACTTTGCTTCTCCACAAGTGCCTTGAACTACTGGAAATAAGAAAATGCATCATATTTGTGTTTTAAGAAATAAACCTAAGTTTTTCTTGTGAAATCATCAATAAAAGTAAGAAAATAAGTGCATCCTCCTATAGATGGTGTTTGCATTTCCTCACAAATATTTGAATGCACAATCTCAAGTGGTGTTGTAGCTCTATTTGACTGGCCAACCGAAAATGACTCTCTATGTTGTTTTCCCATAATACATCCTTCACAAACTCTTTCTAGTTTCTCAATTAATGGAAAACCTTTCACCATATTCTTCATATGTAGTAGTTTCAGTGCTCCAAAATATAAATGCCCAAATCTAAAATGTCATAGCCAAGACTCATCCTTTACTACTGATTGAAACGTTACTTGAGTTTCTATAGAACCATCATTTTCTTTAGATTTTCTGGAGTTGTCTTGAACATTTCCGTAGCTATCTTTGGCTAATGCTGATTTTGTATCTTGAACCTTTCCGTAGCTTGTCTTGAAATTTTCCGTAGCTTTCTTTGGCTACTGCATATTTTGTATCTTCTACCTTAAAAGCTGCTCCAAAATTTACATTATTTGTCTCATGAACAACTTGAGCTATTTTTTCTTTCATAGCCGACCTTATTTTTAAAGGAAACATGCGGTTTATAGTCATCTGCACCTTGGCAATAATCATATTGCTTGGAAGCTTGTCCAAAATAACACACTCATTGTTTTCCATGTACACTCTATAGCCCTTTTGTATCAATTGTCCAATACTCATCAAGTTGTGTTTTAGACCAGCAACATAATATACATCAGGCATAAATTTCAGCTCCCCTTTTTAGTTAGAATATTAACCGTACCTTTACCCAAAATAGTGACTTTTTGTTGTTACCAAGTGTAACATCAGTTTGAACTGATTCATCCAAGCTAGAAAATAAATCTTTATTACCTATCATGTGATTATTGTAGCCCGAATCTAAATACCATATGTCACATGGGCTTTCTTGAACAACATTACACTCAACTGGAGAGTTTGTAGGGATTGCTTCAGCAATCTTAGTGCATGCAATGAACATGTTTCTGAGGGAGTGTTGCTTGGCTGATTTTGACCTTGCTTATGCTATCATATTGTTTTTTCTTGCATTCATGAGCATAATGCCCAAACTTCTTACAATAGTGACACTGAATGTGTGACTTGTCAAATCTTTGGCCACTTGGGTGACTAAAATTCTGATTTTGACTTCTACCACCAACATTTATAGGATTGCTACCACATCCACTTCTAGGAGAACTTCTCCCTCTACCTCTAGGACTGAAACTCCTCCTTCCTCTTCCATGAGTTATAGATATCTGAGATGAAAATGTATTTTCAACTGAAGTATTTGATCTATTCAGTCTATATTCATGATTGATAAGAGAGGCATGAAGTTCATCAACACTAAACTGACTCAAATCTTTGGTTTCCTCTAGAGCCACAACTACAAGATCAAATTTAGAAGGGAGACTCCTAAGCACCTTCTCAACAACCTTCCTATCCTCTATGACCTCTCCATGGGACTTGATTTGATTAATCAGACCAACAACATGAGTAAAGAAAGACTCTACTGAATCTGAGTTTCTCATTGACAAATTTTCAAATTCTCTTCTAAGGAGTTGTAACTTAGTAGTTTTAACCTTGTCCATACCTTGATAAGCAATATGGAGTGTGTCCCATGCTTCCTTGGCTTGCTTTGATTACTGAACTCTTGGGAGTATGCTCTCATGCATTACTTGATGGATATAAAATAGTGCTTTCCCATCCTTCTTCCTTTGTTCCTTCAAGGTGTCCTTTTGAGCTTGTGTAAGAGCATTATATGCTACCTGGTCTATTGGTTCCTAGTAACCATTTTCAACCATTTCCCAAATGTCTTGAGACCAAAACAAAGCTTTCATGGTCAAAGACCAATATTCATAATTTTTTCCTGTGAAGATAGGAGTTTGCACACTAACCAGTGATGCGCTAGACGTAGAAGCCATTAATGGCTGCCAAATGAAAAACTAAAAACCCAAAAAAAGAAATAGAAGTAGGGTTTAGCTTGGCTCTGATACCAGATGAAGGGAATATGAGGATCTACAAAAACTACAGAATCTATAGACATCAATAGAGAATAAAACGCAACAGATTTTAATGAAAGATTTGGAACATGGAAAGAAAGGAAAACTACATAAATTTATAATAGCAAAATAAAACAACAATCTTGGCTTCAAATAACATAGATCTAGGCTTCAAATTGCTTCAACAATGCATTTATATTTGCCAAGAATGAACAACAGCTACAACTGCACACAAAACCTTCATTCATACAACAAAACTTGCAATGAAGTTTTCTTTCATAAAAAATAGTCCAGACTTGAGCTGGGACTGCGCACTCTTTTCTTCTTCTCCTAAATCTAATTTTTCATCCTTTCTTTCTCTATATGCTCTTACACAATAAAACATGAATCCTTTAATAACATGCACCTACACAAATACTTGCCTTACAAGGCAATAGAAGATCTCTGATAAGAGATAATCAAGGAGAATTTTTCAACCAAAAAGTAAATATGCAGCTGACATAATTAAATACAAATTTGTGATGTCAGTGAACTAAATCTGGGGGAAGACATAAATTAGTTTCACATTTAATGCCCATTTGATTTTCCAACAAATCTCTCCATCGATAACCACAATTAGGGTTGCAACAAACAAAAATCAGAGTCATGCCTACTTCTCCTCTAGTGGTAGCCTATATTAAAGATCATTTTGTCAGCTTTGAAATTCTGTCAAAGATGGAATTCATTCCATTATGCATAAATTGTTGCAAAATAAAATTGTGGGTAGGCAAGAGAGGAATAACAAAATAAAAAATAACCTACAATATATAACTAGCCAGATCCATTCGTGTTCATGCTTGTTGCTAGTGTATTATATGGATTGAGAAGTGGAATTTTGCTCCAAATATGACAACTATTGATATGAGAAAGGTTTCCATGTTTTTGCTTCCAATCTTCTTCAAATATTCTTTCATCCCGGTTTTCAACTTCCAATATTCAAAATCACATTATTTATTTGCTTCTTGGTGTATACTTCTATATGGTAGCTATAATTGATTAGTTTTGTGTGTATTTTGAATTCATTTTATATGGAATGCAGATTATAAAAAAAAATCTAAACATGATATTTATTTTATTTTTATTTTTTCAATTGCCAAGTTTTGGCTGAGCTTTTGTTGGAATCTAACTTCTAAGTCCAAGTCAAAAATCAGCTTGCCAAAGTACTCGCTGAGTATGAGTCTAGTGACTGATTGATTCAACTTCCTTGAATGTGTGCTCTCTAACGTAGAGAGGAAGCTTGATCAGGTAATGATGACTAAGAGGCATATGATACCCTTGACTTGATTAGCTTTAATACCCTTGGCATATAAGCTATTTTGCTAACTTCCCAAAGAAAGTTTTTCAAAGGGGAGTTTCCATATGTTCAAATCATTAAAAGCATTCACAACATTGATGATATTATTCACAGATGTTAAAATTATACAAGTTCAAACTTCAAATTTCCAGTGCCATACCAAGAGATCATCCCTACTCAAGATTCAGGAGTATCCAAATTCCTATATCCATCTTCTTTGAAATCAATTCATTCTACAACGTTCCCTAACACATAAGATCCTGATGGTTAGTTTGATTTGCAGTCAATAAATTACCCAATGACCGTATGCCTACTATATTCTACAGTACCATCCATAAGCATGGACCATCCACAGGTCAACTAAATAACTTATTCTAAAGTAATGCCACTTGAGTTTTCCCCAAGTGTTTATGTACAAGTTTAGATTACTATTGTATTTTATGGGCTTATCTCACACCCTTAATGCTTCCAATGATACACAACATGGTAACTGATGTTTATGTTGCTCTAAGAGAGAAAAGGCAAACAATGACAAGCTATATAATTTGCAGATCCAATAAAGAACCAAAATCATGAATTTCTTTCAACCATCCATGTTCCAATCTTTTGATAACTTAGAATTTCAGTCCAAAATAAACACAAGTTGCTATTGACTTGGTTGCACATAAAAAGACAACATGAAGCATCCCATATAATGATATATAGTAACTCTAATTGAATTATGTCGAGAGGCATTCTACAATGGCATCGTGGGGGTGGACTATAATGTAGTGAGTGTGTTCACTTTTAATTCCAGCCTTAATATCGAGAAGCATTCTATAATGGTATGCTAAAGGGGGGGTGGGTTGTAATGTAGTGAGTGTGTTCACTATTAATTCCAACCTTTGACATCCATTTGACCATAATTAAGAATGTCAATTGAAAAATCATGATATCTTGGTGATACGGTGGGTTTTGGAGTCCTTTTTTGATGCAATTTTTTAATCAAGCCTCACACATTAGTGTATCTAGATTCACACCATTTGTCACTAGTCATGGAAAATATGTCAAAAAAGAAATGAATTTATTAATAATTATAGTATGTGAAAAGTCCAAAATAAAGGCTTTGAGATTGATATCTCTCGGCGTTTTTTTAGATATATATATTTAAGATATCCATACTAGTACATTATCTTCCTATATTACCCTAATATTGATACAAGGCATGTGGCAACATCAATTTTGACACCTCTTAAGACACTTGTACCTTAGCACACATTTGTCTCTTTTGGCATCCTTTTGCCCCTTCCAATAAACTCTACATCATTTATGTCGCCTTTAATTGCTTTTTATACATTCTCAGGATCATTTCCAATTTGCCTAGGACACTCAACACACCTCTACATACTCGGGATCATACATTCTAAACTTCTCCCACCGTTTTTGGCAAGGACAAGTTTGCCATATGAATTTATCACCTTCTTCCCAACAGCCATCCTTCCATTTGGGAACATTCCTGAGGTTGCCCAAGATTTGAATTTAAGGTCAGCATGTGCGATAAATCCAATTAATATAAACAATACCCTTTTAATATAAACAATACCCCTAGAGGTCATTTACAGCTAAGGAGGACATAAAGACACACAAATTAATACTTTAGCTATACACATCCAATAACACTCCAAAGTCTACAAGAGCAGACTAAGGCCTCCTACTAGATTTGAAGCATATCCAAATACAAAGTTGTATGTTGCCAAGTGTCTTGTGTCAAAAGAAGGGACTCTTTTGATGCATTTATTGAGGACATATGGAGAGAGAAGGGAAAATGCTACACTCGAATTGGAAGTAGATCTGCATCTACATCATCCCTACCTCACACAGATGTGTAATCCCTACCTCTCATAGATGTGTAGTGCAATGTTTCATTGGAATTTCATTGAAGGATAGTTTAGCCTAGTCGGGGGCTTTCTTTTCATGTTCCTTTGAGTTTTTCTAAGGAGAGACAATATCTGGAGAGTCGCACTCATTACAAAAATCTGAGAAAGGTTATTACAGAGCAGACTTGGACAAACATGCAAGTCAAATTCAAATTCTACATAGAAAGTGTAGGTTGAGTTCGGTGGTGCAAGATGAGTTAGGTGGATGAACTTGACCCATCTAAATATGTCCCAAAAAAGTTCCAGATCACCAAATTTACATTGTTTGTCTCTGATGTTGTTCATTGTTTGTTCTCATATTCAGAATCACCAACATAGTCACCTATTTGGTAGAATTGGGTTCAGTTTTTCCTTACTCTGATTCTAGCACTTTCTCTTTCCAATTCAAGGTAATTATACACTAATTCTGATTCTGAGTTTTTTGTACATTTTGGTATATTCTTAGGATCTGATTTAGTTCAATTTTTAAGCCTATTTATGCCCTTGTACTCAAAATACATAAACACTTCCTTCCATTGTAATCAGTAATAAAAAATGCTTATTATTTCACAATAAAACTGCTAAGCAATACCCTTCTGGTTATATCTGATGGTGTGACGCCCCCCTGCACGGGACACCGTAAACACACCCCAAATGTGCCTAAAAATTTATGGAAATTTTTATTTTGATTAATGATTACTTAATGTATATGCTTAACCATAATCCCCTTAAGATTTATTTTATACCAATTTATAAATTAGCTCAAAAATTAAATAACTCATTTGCCCCTAGTAATCTAATTATTCATTCCTGTTGAGCTTACTAAGGTCACTTTAAAAGTTACTACACCCCTTTTAATATTTATTAATTTTTCCTTTTATTTATTAGCTTGCCACACCCTCCACAAATATTATTTTCCCATTCCCATGAAATGATCATGACTTAAAAGAAATGTAGGGTTAAATGAGAGCCCTAGGATGGAACACATCTTGACCATTGATTTTAAATCTTCCCTAGGTTTTCCCTAATGCATCTTTATCTCTTTTCTTTTCTTTTCCATACCATGTTCTCTCATTTTTTATTTATTTTTGTTTCTTCTTGTAGGTGGAGGAGGAACTATGGAGGCTTGATTCATGGTTTGGAAGACTATTTTCCTCATTGTATTGTTTATGAAAACCAAAACAACAGGCCATTAATGATAAATGTACATTTTTCTCTATGTGGCCATGGATTAGGAGGGAGTGCATGCATTCGGGGCTCACGGTGGTTAGGCCTGCTTGAAGAAAGAGAAGGGGGCTTCATGGGAAGAGGATCAATGGAAGGGAGTGGGCACGCAGAGGGGTATGGCTACGCGATGGGTGGGTGTGTAGCGTAGGGAAGTGGGTGATGGGTATGGGACCGTTGTGTGGAGTGGGAGGAAATGTGCACGGGGGGTGTGGGGACTATGGAGGATGGTGGAGCAGGGTTGGGGAGAATGGCAAAGTGGTGGCAGGGAAGGGAGGATGGGGAGAGCGGTGGTGTGGTGGGAGATCCGGGTCTGTGCGGGGTTGGGATCTTGCCCACCAAAAATAATAAATTAAAAAAAAAACTATTTTTGATTTCTTTATTCTTTTTTTGTTTAAGATTTATATATATATATATATATATATATATATATATATATATATATATTATATTTTATATAGCTATATATATTATATTTTTTGTACAAACTTCTAATATAGATATATCTGATACGATATATTTATTAATTTATTTTATAGTGCAATATATAAGATAAGACGTATTTTTATTTTCAATATATATCCATCCCTCCTATTGTAAGATATATACTCATATTAATATATAAGAGTAAAGTGAGAAGTAGCAGAAATTTACATCTCAAATACAAGAAATATACTACAATATTTCAGAAATATAATTTTACTCTACTTATATTTCATATTCCTTAAAATTGATTCGAATGTAAAAAAAACTAATAGATTTAGTTTAGATATTGAGGGAAAATATTCAGCTCTATAGTCTTGTTCATTATACCTATAACCAGTGGGTTTAGTAGATTATGAGATAAGGAGGTTGTAGGTAAGATATTTCAAATGATAGGAGAGACTTAGAATTAATTTAATATCTTAGTGAAGGAAAGGGTATATCCATGTTTTAGATCTAAAGTATTATATCCATACAAAGAGATCCACACCATCTCTATACTTGAGATCCAAACTTGAATACTCTTACAAGAATCCAACTCCAAGAGAACAAGGCTTGTTTAACCACCCAACCTTTAGGCATCATTACATGTCTTTCCAAGGTTGGAAGGCATGCTATCCTCCCCCAAGCCCATGGGAAAGAGGACTACTATCCACAACTTTACACAAGAGTAAGGGAGAACAATCCAAAATTATATTCACATACAATCTAAGACCATGCACAAAGAAATAATCACTAAGGAGAAAAAAATGCAAATAAGGGAAAAGAGGAGAAACCATATTCTACCTCCAAAATGGGGAAGAGAAGAAAGAGATCTCCAAGTGTCAAAGAGTGTAGCCAACATTGGTTGCACATAAACAATAATCTCCACAACCTCCTTATTCCTCCAAAGTCATCAAACCCTCCTTATTTCTCCATCCATTCACCAAAATCCTTCTTGGGAGGATTTTCAAACCCAAAAGGGTTTCCTCTCCAAGAATGGGGAAGGGGTTCAAACCATATGAACCACCTTCCCCACCTCAAACCATTTGAGGGGAGTAACTAAAATCCTACATGGCTTTCCCATCAAGCCATGAGGATTGAGAGGGAAAAATCCCTCTCTCTTCCCCCACAAACTCCAAAAATCCATCATGCCATATGATGGATGGAGGAAAATAAAACAACAAACATAACAACAAATGGTAACACACAAGTAGCAACACACATTTTAAACAAACAAGACTAATATCTAACATGAAATAAAACAAAAAAAAATGAACTCAAGGAGCCTACCTCCAAAATCTCTCCAACTTCTAACTTTTCCACTTCTTTATCCAAGCAAGCTCTAGCTCCAAAATCCACAAGCCTCCAAGCAAAAGCTCCCCAAAAAAATGTTCTCTTCTTTCCCCATGAGGGAGAATTTGAAGAGGAGCCAACAAAAATCCTCACAAATGAGGGGGTGACATGTGTCACCCCTCTCTTCCCTCAAGGTCAAAGATTCCCAACATAAAAGAGAAAGGATAAAATAGCTTTTAACCCTCTTCTCCCAAATTACTCAAAATGAACAACAAAACAAACTTGTGAAAATTTTAACAAAACACACATACCCATCCACCTTACATGGATGTGACCAAAGGGAGGAAAAATGGGAGGGAAACTCCCTCTATGCCTTGGAATTAAGCCCCCTACCTATTAGGTAGGGTCCAAGGGCCCATTTTCATGCTAAGTGAACTCCCAAACTAAAAGGGGTCACTTAAAATGCCTAAAATAGCCCAATTTCGGGTTTGGCACATTTGGGCACAAGTGTAGAGGATGTGGGGCCCACCCAAGGGTTCACATGTGACCCTAATCCCTTTAATTAAATACATCATTATACAAACTCAAAACTTAATGCAAGTGGGGGCCATTAAGTCCCCAAATCAAGTTTACAAAGCAAACTAAACATCCTAAGCAAGATTAATATTACAAGACATATTACATTACAAATGAGGGTCACTCATGGTGCCCAAAACAATAAACTCTAATACTAAGGCCTCATACAATAAACACGGTTAGGACTTAGCCCCATGGGCTGCTTGTGCAAAATTGTGTAGCTGCCTAAATCCCACGTTCTCCTGTGACCTGTCACCTGCACACTCATTACACACATTAAATGCACATATGTCGATAAAATGTGAATCAACTACTCAATAAGAAATCAATGAATTCTATGCTAGCATATCTTCATTTTGGAATAAAAATGTGACAACATGCATAATTATACACAATTCACCATGAGTTAGACATAACGATAAAGTGACATACATCCATAAAATCCAACCATGAAATCTAAACTAAGTATCCATCAATTATAAATACGGTCCAAACAACATCATATCAGTTAGTGTCCATGACATCATAAGATAAGGTGACAACATAGTAATCAAGCTAAATTGGCGCTATATGCCTAAATCTCCATACATGTCTAATAAGATCAAATATCCTAATATAATGTCCAAAATATATCAAATCCCTATCAAAACATGCCTATGAGTAAAGAGAACAACAAATAATTGAGGCTATAAAAATGTGGGCACTACATCCCCCTCTACTAAAATTAGACTTCCTCTTGAAGTCACTGAAAGAGATAGGGATATCTGGCCCTCAATGGTGTAGCATCCTCCCAGGTAGTTGTTGTCTCATCATATCTATCCCACTACACTCTAACCTAGTCCAAGTCTCGACCCCAAAGGGCCAACCTCGGTGCTCCAGTATGCGTACGGGCTCCAGTCTCCACTGCCCTCCATCCTCTACCTATAATGCCGACCAATCCAAAACATGAGAAACATCTGGTACATATCTACGTAGTACAAAAACATGAAATACATCATGGGCCCATGCAAGGCATGGTGGCAAAGCTAGGATGATAGGCAATTGGACCGATGACCTCTAAAATATCAAAAGGCCCCACAAAATGAGGTGATAGCTTAGAACCCTTTCCATAATGGATTGGGCTCTTATGAGGATGAACTCTCAAGAAGACTTTGTCACCCACTGAGAAGTGACGATCAATCCTCTTGGTGTCTGCATATGCCTTCTGGCATGCTCTAGCCTACTCAAGACATTGTCTAATCAGAACAACCTGTTGCTCTAAGTCTTGAAGGTAAGTTGGTCCAAGAATAATCTTATCATCTAGTCTGTCCCAACTCAGAGGTGTCCTGCAAGGTCGACCATACAAATCCTAGTAGGAGCCATACCAATGGAACTATGATAGTTGTTGTTGTATGCAAATTCAACTAAATGAAGATAATCTTCCCACTTCTTCTGCTGGTCCATCACATACATCCTCAACATGTCCTCCAGTACCTGATTAACCTCTCTTTTCTGTCCATCTATCTCTAGATGATATGTTGAGCTGAAATTAATCTGAGTACCAAGAGCGGCCTGAAAGGAAGTCCAAAAAATTGAAGTGTAAATGGTATCCCTATCATTGATGATGGTCTTGAAATCCCATGCAACCTAACAATGTCCTCCATAAATACTTTGGCGATGGCCTATGCATTATAGGTGACTTTGGTTGGCGAGAAATGTGCAACCTTGGTCAACTTATCCATAGTGACCATAATGGCATCATGATGATA
Source organism: Taxus wallichiana var. yunnanensis (assembly GCA_018340775.1). Classification (NCBI taxonomy): domain Eukaryota; kingdom Viridiplantae; phylum Streptophyta; class Pinopsida; order Cupressales; family Taxaceae; genus Taxus; species Taxus wallichiana. The sequence goes on along the minus strand of CM031242.1, from coordinate 822,044,629 downwards.
AGAAGACATAGGGAGTCCTACTATGAAGTCCATGGAGATCACATCCCATTTCCACTCTAGGAATATCATGAGGATGTAAGAGTCCTATGGGATGAGAATGCTCTTCCTTGACCCTCTGACACTCAAGGCATCATGCAAAAAATCTGCTATGTCTCATCGAAGACCTAGCCAATAATATAACTCCCTCAGATCGGCGTGCATTTTCTTCACTCCTGGATGTGCCACATATGGAGCTCGATGAGCCTCTGTGAGGATGAAGCTACGTAAATCACCTGACTTAGGCACATAGATGCACCTATGAAACCAAAGTAAACCATCTGTCTCTAAAATGCACCCTGAATATCTTCCCTCTAATGAACCCTGTGACTCCAACATCTGTCTAGCTCCCTCATAAAACCTGTCCTCTGGAAGATGCTCAAGAATCTTTCCTCTCAAATCATTTGCAGTGTCAATGAAGCAAGTACATGTCATCATCTACTAAGTGCATCTGCAAATGACATTTTCCTTTCCTTTGATATATACACCTCCATGTCATACTCACATAGGAACTCCATCCAACGTCATTGTCGAGCGTTGAGGTTCGGCTGTGAGAAGATATGTTGTAAACTACGGTGGTCAGTCCTCAAAATGAAAGGTCTACCCAAAAGGAAATGACACCAACGCACAAGTGCATGAACAACTGCTACAAGCTCTAAATCATGGGTAGGATAGTTAAGCTCATAGTCTTTGAGCTTACGTGACTCAAAGGAAATCACTTGATGCTCTGCATAAGAATGGCTCCCAAACCCTCTAGTGATGCATCAGTACAAACAACAAAGTCCTCTTGTCGGGTCTAGAACTGCTAAGATGGGCGTCGTGGTTAACCTTTCCTTAAGCAACTGAAAATCCTGCTCACACTTTTCTGACCAATCAAACTTCTTCCCTTTTCTCTAAAGAGAAGTAATAGGGTGAGCAATCTGGAGAAATCCTGAACAAACCTGCGGTAGTAACCTACTTAAACCCATAAAACTCCTCACCTCAGTGACTGATGTGGGTGTTGGCCAATCCATGATAGCTTGTATCTTAGAGGGATCTACTGAGATACCCTCTCCTGATATGATGTGACCCAAGTACTGAATCTCTGTCTAAAAGAAGCTACATTTTCCAAGTTCCCATACAACTTCTGCTCTCTCAAAACCTATAGTACCTGTCTCAAATGCTCCTCGTGTTCCTCCTCGGAATGAGAATATATCAATATATCATCTAGGAACACTAAGACAAAATGATCCAGAAAGGTCTGAATACTCCATTCATGAGGCTCATGAAGATAACTGGGGCATTAGTCAAACCAAATGGAACAACTGTGAACTCATAATGCCCATAACATGTGTGAAAAGTTGTCTTATGAATGTCTACATCTGAAATGCACAACTGATGATACCCTAACTTGAGATCAATTTTGGAGAACACTCTAGCTCCCGCATCTGATCAAACAAGTCATCAATCTTGGGGAGTGGATAACGGTTCTTTATTGTGACTTTGTTGAGCTACTGGAAGTCAACACAAAGTCTAAGAGAACCATCCTTCTTCTTCACAAATATGATGGCACTCCCCAAGGAGATACACTAGGATGAATGAGACCCTTCTCCAACAACTCCTCTAACTAATCTTGAGCTCATGAAGCTCTAGGAGTCATCATCCGATAGGGTGCCCTAGAAACTAGTGTGGATCCTGGCACTAAATCAATGGTGAAATCCACCTCTCTGCGGGGTGGTAACCTTGGAAGCTCACTAGAAACACATCTGCATACTCCCTCAAAACTACATGATCATCTAAGGGTGAATGCTCTGGGTGCTCTCTGATCGATCACTGATGGTGATAGAAAACAACTGACAACCTTTATGCATGCTCGCTTGAAGTTGCTTAGCCAGATCATACGCAAAGAGATAGGCCTCTGCATCCTTGATATCACAACTACACTCCCAAGATCATCCTGACACTCAATGACCTTATTTCTGCAATCTACCTTAGCTCGATGAGCCTCGAGCCAATCCATACCCAAAACTACCTGAATAGGATCCTAGAGGAATAACTCGGAGGTCAAGTGTAGTGGAGAAGACTCCCAAATCAAGTACAACTCTCCACATATGAGTCCATGGCGAGTTTGGCCCCAGAGGCCAACTCAACCTGCCAACTATCTGGTTTCCTAGCCACCACTAGCCCACACTGGTCCACTATAGAAGGAGATATAAAAGAATCTAAAGCACCTGAATCAAAAAGTACTAAGACAGAAATACCCCTGATAGTACATGTCATCTCAATAACTATGGCATGATGCTCGACTGACGGTTGTCAACCATTGCATATACACGATGGGTGCGTCCTACGTCACCCACCATCTACTTAGATCTAGAGGCTCTCTACATATCCATGGTAGTGGGTTTGTGTGGGCACATACGCACATAGTGATCAGGAGACCCACAAATAAAACATCCTCATGTACCCCTCTGAGATGGGGTCCCTCACTACTCTGGTGAACTGATCCTACTATCCCCCAACCTAGCTAGCTGACTCTGTGCATGCGAGCTGGTTGTACCTGCTTGAGTACCCTATCTCCTATCCCTGGCTCCACCAAAACCTCCTCTAGTACCACCTCTCTGTAAGCTCTGAGTCTGTCTAGCCCTCTGCTGTTGTGGCCATGATGTTGTGTCTGCTTGTTGTGGATGTGGTGGAGCCCTCGTAGCTGCTATTGGTGGAGGCCAAATCCTCCTCTAGGGGGTGGTGTTGTACCCATGACCTCTAACTCTGAAAGGCCTATATCCTATCCTGAAACTTTCTCTTGTTTCTATCTCGGTGCTCTTGTGCCTTGGTCCTGTTCTCCTCAGCTAAGTAGGCCTTCTCAATGGCCTTCTCAAGCGTGGGAGGAGATAACATCCTAACTGCTCCTGCTATGTCTACATTCAGGCCTCGAATAAACCTGTTTACCTATAATTTTTCATCTTGCAGGTAGTCCACATACTTGTAAGATCCAAGAACCTACTCTCATACTTGTGCTACTATGCCAGATCCCTATCATAAGTCATGAAACTCATCGATCCTCTTCTACATGAAATGCTCTGACATATAGCGGCCCTAATCACTCCTCGAACAACTCCCAGGTCACTTGTCTCTCGAGTCAAATGGAGCTTCCACTCCTCATTCCTCCACCAAATGCCTACTTTGCATCTCGGAGGAGGTGTATGGAAAACCTGGCCTTGATATTGCTCTCATAAGAGTGCAAGCCAAAGCAGCTATCCAGGCTAAGGAGCCATGACTCAGCCCCAAATCCATCTATAGAGCTAGTGTAAGTAGGTGGCTATGCAAGTGAAGAAGGTCTCTAATCACACTGCTTGTATCCCGATCCTGCGATGCAGTCCAACAGGTGAGTGGGGTCACTATCCCCAAATGGTCCCTCAAGACTATGTGAGAACGGCTCCGATGGTAAGGCCACCCTCTCATGGTGAATGGAAGGGCTACGTGACCTCTCCCACCTCGGGGTATCGTGCTCTGGTGGCTCTAGTGCACGTCCTCACCTATCGGCTCCTCATCTCCTAACAGGATCTCCTCCTCTCTCTCGCCTCCTGTGGTGGTGGGAGGCATTTGTTACACAACACCGATCAACTGCTGAAGAGCCTCTAAGATCGAGGCCCTAACTTTGGGTGCTTGTGGTTTGGGCATAGGTGAACTACATCCCAAACCCCTAACCGATCGTCGTCTCATGGGTGCCATCCTGTGCATGAGGTGAGAAAATGGATTATTAAATTATAATGCGTTGAAAAAAAATAATTTATTTTTATTTATTTATTATTTTATTTATTTATTTTAATGTTATTAAAATATAGTTGACTAGTTTAATTAATTACCTAGAGTGTCCGCATGTGTGAACCTCTTCTCTGATACCAAATGTAATGCCCCACCTTGGGACACCGTAAAAACACGCCCCTAAATGTGCTAAAAATTTTGGGTAATTTTTTTTTTTATTAATGATTACTTAATGTATATGCTTTTGACCATAATCCCCTTAAGATTTATTTTATACCAATTTATAAATTAGCTCAAAATTAAATAACTCATTTTCCCCTAATTAATCTAATTATTTATTCTATTTAGCTTACTAAGGTCACTTTAAAAGTTACTACACACCTTTTGATATTTATTAATTTTCCCCTTTTTTATTTATTAGTTTGCCACACCCTCTAAATTTTATTTTCCCATTCCCATGAAATGATCATGACTTAAAATAAATGTAGGGTTGAATGAGAGCCCTAGGATAGAACAAATCTTGACCATTGATTTTAAATCTGCCCTAAGTTTTCCCTAATGCATCTTTATCTCTTTTTTTCTTTTCTTTTCCATATCATTTTCTCTCATTTTTTTTTTTTTTTCTTCTTATGCAGTGGAGGAGCTATGGAGAGGAGCTATGGTTGATTCATGGATGGAAGGCTATTTTCATCATTTTATTGTTTATGAAAACCAAAACAACATGCCATTAATGATAAATGTACATTTTTCTCTGTATTTTTGCATTTGAGATTAGGAGAGAGTGCATGTGTTTGGGGAGGTGGTGGCACCTTTGAATGGAGAAGAGAAGGGGATACGTGGGAAGAGGAGCGGTGTGAAGGGAGTGGGCAGGGGAGAGGGGGGGGTGGGGGAGGTGGGTAGGGTAGTGTGGGGGTGGGTATGGGAAGGGGAGGGCTGTGGGGGGGAGTGGGAGGGGGTGCGGGAGGGGGGGGGGGGGACTGGGGTGGATGGGGGAGAGGTGGGGGTTGGGGTGATGGAGGATGGGGGAGGGAAAGGAAGGATGGGAAGGAAGAGTGGTGTGGTGGGGAGGTGGGGTGGGAGATCTGGGGTTGTGGGGTTGGGGAGGGGTTCGGCCCTCCCCAAAAATAATTTTTTTTAGTTTTAAAAACTTTTTTCTTTATTTTTTTTTTTTTTTAATTATTTAATATATATATATATATATATATATATATATATATATATATATATATATATATATATATATATATATATATATATATATATATATATATATATATTTATATTTATATTTATTTTATATTGCATATATATATATTTATATAAATATATTTTTATTTTAATATATATCCATATCCTATTATAATAATATATATATATATAATATATAAGAGTAAAGTAAGTAGCATAAATTTACATCTAAAATATAACTACAATAAATATTTATTTAACTCTATTATATTTAATTTCATATAATGTTAAAATTGATTCAAATTGTAAAAAAACTAATAGATTAATTATATGATATTGAGGAAAATATTCATCTCTATAGTCTTTTCATTATATATAATAAGTGGGTTTAATAGATTATGAGATAAAAATATAGGTTGTAGGTAAGATATTTCAAATCATACGAGAGACTTAGAACTATATTAATATTTTAGTGAAATTTAGTAAGGAGGAGTATATCATGTTTTCAATCTAACTATTATATCCATTTCATTACCTTAACAAGGGAAGAGAGTAAAACTAATTTTATTCTATTCATTTAATTTTTAAATATTACAAGAAGAGATGTACTTCAACAATGGCATTTTATTTTCCATACAATAATATTACAAAACCTTGCAAGAAGAGGATCTCTAACAAGAATCATAATATAGATTCAATAACTCAACTTTCCTTCCAAAGTGGAATCCCAAAGATCCTTGCTAAGAAATTTTCAACTAACTTACAAGCCTTCATTTTCAAAGGTTTAAGCTCACAAATCCAATATATTTCTAAAATACATGAAACACTCAAGATACCACATTACAAGTTCTTTACAAGGATAAAAAGAGATTGCTCAAAAAAAATGACTCAAGTTTACAAGTAATTTCAAATACAAAAAGGGAGGATTTACAAGAACATGAAAGTTTCCTCATAGCCATGTTCTTAGAGATACAATGAAAGTGATGCTTCACAAAAATTTGAGAGGACAAGGAGAGACCAAAATGCCACAAACTCCAACCATCTCTATACTTGAGCTCCAAACTCGAATACTCTTACAAGAATCCAACTCCAAGAGAACAAGGCTTGTTTAACCACCCAACCTTTAGGCATCATTACATGCCTTTCCAAGGTTGGAAGGCATGCTAGCCTCCCCCAAGCCCATGGGAAAGAGGACTACTATCCACAACTTTGCACAAGAGTAAGGGAGAACAATCCAATATTATTTTCACATACAAGCTAAGACCATGCACAAAGAAACAATCACCAAATTTGAAAAAACAAAACAAAGGAAAAGAGGAGAAGCCATATTCTACCTCCAAAATGGGGAAGAGAAGAAAGAGATCTCCAAGTGTCAAAGTGTAGCCAACATTGGTTGCACAAAAACAATAATCTCCATAACCTCCTTATTCCTCCAAAGTCATCAAACCCTCCTTATTTCTCCATCCATTCACCAAAATCCTTCTTGGGAGGATTTTCAAACCCAAAGGGTTTCCTCTCCAAGAATGGGGAAGGGGGTTCAAACCATATGAACCACCTTCCCCACCTCAAACCATTTGAGGGGAGTAACTAAAATCCTACATGGCTTTCCCATCAAGCCATGAGGATTGAGAGGGAAAAATCCCTCTCTCTTCCCCACAAACTCCAAAAATCCATCATGTCATATGATGGATGGAGGAAAATAAAACAACAAACATAACAACAAATGGTAACACACAAGTAGCAACACACATTTTAAACAAACAAGACTAATATCTAACATGAAATAAAACACAAAAAAAAAATGAGCTCAAGGATCCTACCTCCAAAATCTCTCCAACTTCTAACTTTTCCACTTCTTTATCCAAGCAAGCTCTAGCTCCAAAATCCACAAGCCTCCAAGCAAAAGCTCCCAAAAAAAAATTCTCTTCTTTCCCCATGAGGGAGAATTTGAAGAGAGCCAAAAAAATCCTCACAAATGAGGGGGTGACATGTGTCACCCCTCTCTTCCCTCAAGGTCAAATATTCTCAAAATAAAAGAGAGAAAGGATAAAATAGCTTTTAACCCTCTTCTCCCAAATTACTCAAAATGAACAACAAAACAAACTTGTGCAACTTTTAACAAAACACACATACCCATCCACCTTACATGGATGTGACCAAAGGAGGAAAAATGGGAGGGAAACTCCCTCTATGCCTTGGAATTAAGCCCCCTACCTATTAGGTAGGGTCCAAGGGCCCATTTTCATGCTAAGTGAACTCCCAAACTAAAAAGGGGTCACTAAAATGCCTAAAATAGCCCAATTTCGGGTTTGGCACATTTGGGCACAAGTGTAGAGGATGTGGGGCCCACCCAAGGGTTCACATGTGACCCTAATCCCTTTTAATTAAATACATCATTATACAAACTCAAAACTTAATGCAAGTGGGGGCCATTAAGTCCCCAAATCAAGTTTACAAAGCAAAACTAAACATCCTAAGCAAGATTAATATTACAAGACATATTACATTACAAATGAGGGTCACTCATGGTGCCCAAAACAATAAACTCTAATACTAAGGCCTCATACAATAAACACGGTTAGGACTTAGCCCCATGTGGGCTGCTTGTGCAAAATTGTGTAGCTGCCCTGAATCCCACATTCTCCTGTGACCTGTCACCTGCACACTCATTGCACACATTAAACGCACCTGTCCGATAAAATGTGAATCAACTACTCAATAAGAAATCAATGAATTCTATACTAGCATATCTTCATTCTGGAATCGAAAATGTGACAACATGCATAATTATACACAATTCACCATGAGTTAGACATAACGATAAAGTGACATACATCCATAAAATCCAACCATGCAATCTAAACTAAGTATCCATCAATTATAAATACGGTCCAAACAACATCATATCAAGCTAAAATTGTTAGTATGTCCATGACATCATAAGATAAGGTGTCAACATAGTAATCAAGAGGCTAAATTGGCGCTATAATCATGCCTAAATCTCCATACATGTCTAATATAGATCAAATATCCTAATATAATGTCCAAAATATCATATAATTGGTCATTCTTTTTACACTCTAGACCAAATTAAAACATTCCTTTTATTTATGTCATTATTTTCTTCCCTTTTTTCTAGTGACTTTATTTAAGATATTGCATGTATCTAGAAAGGTAGCTCATTGCATGGTTGATATATGACCTAGTATAAGTTGAGTAAATGATACTCTCAATCAATTCACGATATAGAGTTGCATTCAATTAAGGTGATGGATCTAATTTAGATAAATGAATCCTTACCTCCATAGGTGTAGAGATAGGTTTACAATCCATCATTATGAATTTCCCAATAATTTTCTTAACATACTTCATTTGACTCTCAGACAAGTGATTCTCTTACTTTCATACTTCCTATCCAAAATAATAGTGGAGAAGCCCAAGATCTATCATGTCAAATGATATTTTAAATTTTTCCTTTTTTACATCAATCATAGTCACTAAAATGTTGGTGATTACTAGATCATCAACATATAATATTACAATCACCACCCCCCTTGCTATTTGAGGTATAGATTGGGACTATAAGGATTTCTCTCAATTCCATTTTGAATGAGATGCTCCTCGATTTTGATGTAACATTGTTACGGTGTTTATTTAAAATCATGTAGTGCCTTGAAAATTATATGCATTTTTTTGTAATTTGGAGTGATAAAACCTTGTATTTTTGTCATGCATACTTCTTCTTGGATATTTTCATTGAGTAAATAACTTTTTACATCCATTTGGTGGACTTTCCATCCAAATTTTGTAACTATATAAATATAATATTGATTATCTTGAATTTAGTTGTGGGACCATATGTCTCCTTATAATAAATTCCTTTGTGATGAGTTTTTCTTTATGTTTGTCAACACTATCATCTACCTTGTATTTGGTTTTGAAAACCCATTTGCAACAAATTGTCTTCTTTCTAGGTGGAAAATCTATAAGATGCCCTTTGTTATTTTTTTATTAGAGATTGATATTCATCCTCCATGGATTCTTTCCAAGGTATTAACTCTAGTTCTTCTCAAAATTCTTGAACCTTAGTGGGTTCATCAGTTTCAAAAACTCTTCTCATCAAGACCATGTTGACTTCTTCTCTTTCTTAGTTATGAGTTCCTGGTCCCTAAATAGATGTAGTAAGAGCACAATTTTTTGTTACCATCTTAAATAAAATTTGTACACCACCTTGGCATACATTTTTTTTAGGTTGTAAGCCTTGAATTGGACTATCAATCCCATTATCATTGTCACATTTTTGCATCATCAAGATTGATCACAATTTTGTTTGTTGTACTTTTTGTATTTGAATTTATGGAGAATGAACTAGATCCAATTCTCTCATCAAACTCAAAATGCCCTTATGTAGATATTTATTATTTTTGTATCCATAACTATGTATCCCATAAAATATTCATCATACCCAATTAGGATGTAAGGTGTGGAATTGTTTTCCAACTTGGTCGTTTCTTGTTTAAATATTAGCATGTATTTTTTTCTTCAAAAAAATGTGGATGCTTTACGAATGATTTATTATTTGATCATGCTTCATATACAGTAATTTTATCAAGTAGAAATGTTGGTTCCATATTCAATAGGTATACTATTGTTTTTACCACTTCTTCCTAGTATGTACTTGCCAAACCTATATCCTCTATCATAGTACACACCATTTCCATGATAGTGTGGTTTTGTGTATCTCTTCAACGCCATTCTATTGTGGGTTGTAGGGTGTTTTCATTTGATGATAAATAAAATTTTATTTCAAATATACGAAGAATGAAATAATTTTGAATTCCTCCCTCAATCTGAGAAAAGTACCTTCATTTTTCAACTAATTTAAGTTTTAGAAAGTGTTATAAATTGCTTAAATGATTGAAAGGATTGGTCTTTTGTTTATAGCAAGTATATCCACATCTTACATAAATAATCATCAACAAAGAGCTTAAAATTATTAACATCTATAGGAGGTTTCATTCATTTTACCAAAAATATGTATATGAACCATGTCTAATGGAATTTAACTTTATTTGGATTATTTGGGAATGGTTATCTAGCTTTTTTTTCCTACTAAACAACTTTTGCAAAGATCAATATGATTCTTGATTTTTGGAAATCATCTAACCATAGTATGTTAGATGAGTAAAACAAGATATCCAAAACTCATGTTCCCATAACTATGGTGCCATAATTTTGTAAAGTTTTGATCCTTTAGAACGAGTTATTTATTTTTTAAATGGAACAAAGTCAAGTTAAAACATCTTAGTTGTGTCAGATGTATGTACGATTGTTTGAGATTTTCTCTTTTTTTATCTCTTAGTAGGCACACTTTCTTGCCACTTATAGAATCAAATTCAACCTTAAAATCATGGTTTGGAAGTTGATTTACTAATAGAATATTCTTGGTATGTCATGGAACATACATAAATCATATAATAGTGTAACTTGGTATAGAGTGTCTTCACCCAAAGAAACATGATTCATGATAGATGAAGGATTTGTGCTAACAAACTAGTCCTTTTTTCTAGCATATGTCATGTGGCTCCCAAGTCAATATACCAAAAGAGTTCAATGAGGATGATTCATCATTTGATTTTTCACTATATAAAACACCCCTATTATAGTTTTCATCTTATTGATCAACAATATTCCCTTGGTGTTGTAGTGTATTCTTATAGTTGCCTTTGTTTATCCCATAATAATTTTATTGGTCATTTGACTATTATTGTTGGTTAGGGTTCTTACTTGAAGAGCTTGGGTCAAACCATTTTACCAACAATCCTTGATTTCATGCCCTTTTCCAAAAATATGAAATTTCGTATTGGATGACCTTTATTTTTATGTTTATTTTATTGTTGATTGCAACCTTGATTATGGAAGAATTTTTGTTTATTCTTTCCCTTGAAGTTAGAGACAAGTGCATGGTAATCATTATCTTCCTCATTGTGAATGGATTATTCTTGTTGTAGCATGTTGATCAACTTCTCAAGTGTTTGTTTCTTGTCTAATAGTGTTTCACTCGGAAATGCTTCGTTCCTTATAGAAATGAGATAAGGTTAGGGTTAGGAGGAATACCCGTAGAATGTCGAGATGATGTGCGCGTGCATCGTAGAGAAAGATCAGCCGATCTGCGAAGAACTCCTTTTGTCTTGGAAGGACTACTCGCAAATAAGAACACAAGACCACAAGATTTTGATTAGATAGTAAATGAGGGAACTGCCTTGGGCCCAGGAAATATGAAACTTCCTTTCGAAGGTGGTCAGTTCCCCTGCCGATATGAGTTAACACAAAATACTGTAAAATATCAATTAAATTGCTTGGCTGAACTGGGTAGGGGAAAGGCTGTTTTTCCTGGTTTTTGATCAAAGGAACCGATGCCGGTTACCTATAACCGATGGCGGTTACTGATAACCGATACCGGTGGGTTCTAGGATCTTCTGGGCTGGTTGTGGAGTTTGTAATGGCTGATTTTTGGATAGTTTTTGGGAAACGGGATGGTTAGAAACAAAGAATGACAAATTTAGAGGCATGGTACGTTGGATAATGGATCCAGAAACGGATTTGGGAGGACTGTAATTCCAAAAGCATAAGAAATGTTATAATGGAGGACATGCAAGATGTAACTTACTGGTTTTTGACGAAGATGCCAGTTGATCTCCTTGGCTGCCAACTCTTCTGGTTTCTTCACTCGTCTCTGCTTGGTCAAGTGAAGTTCTGGACTCTGCTAATCACTTTGGACTCTCCTTTGATTAAAAATCCTTCGACTGATCTCCCAAAATGAAATTCCGATCCGTTTTTTTGGTTTGGGGAGCCCATTTACAGGGAACCGATGGTGGTTACGTAACCGACGGTGGTCGAGTAGGAACCGGCATCGGTTAGGAAAAAGTAGGCTATTTTTAGTAAAATAGCCCACCTTCCCTGCTTTTCTCCCGAGAGATCAGTTGCGGGCTTGGTCAAGTGGCTAGAAGGTCGGCTTTGGGTGCGAGTAAGGAGGCATTAGTTATGGATGTGAGTCTAGACCAAGTCATGGGTCCTAATTAGGTTAGTTTAGGGTTAGGGCTAAGTCATGGTGAGGTGGGCAAGTGAGGTGGCGGGTAAGGCGATGTGGATTTATCAATTATGAGGTAATTAATAAATAATTGTGTAAGGTTTAGGTGATGAGTTTAGGTTGCGAGATGAGATGTGGGTCACAAGGGATCGTAAGACACGAATTTGGTGTCTACATTAGCCCCTTATTGTCGTGTAGCTTGTTTTGTAAAGCTGCGCGGACAATAATATGAAGTGGTTTCCCCTGTTAAGGGTATAGGTAATCCCCCTCAAATCTATCACAGATTGGGTGAACGGGAAATCAGGGATAGGGTTGATAAAGGGTATATGTTGTTGAGAGAATGGTAAGGTGTGGGGTAGGTCCAAGGAAGCATACACATGTTGAAATGCAATAGTATGACTAGGGTACATGATTTGACGAGCAAACCAGCGATGTATAGGCAAAGGTCGATAGTTTATCCAAACAAGGGTGATATAATCCTGGTATCCAAGGCATAGGAAGTAGCTCCAGGGTATATAACAGGTAAGGTACAAGAACGTTTAGGCATGTTCGGCAGTACCAAATGGTTGGTTTGGTTGAGATAAACGTCACGGTCTAGGTCTAGGCAAAGTTGGTCAACAGATCAAGTCAAGGACCCTAATCATGCTAAAACACGAACAGGTGAGCTCGATTGAACAAAAAGCTACATGATGGATGGATAAATTAAAACGGTGATTGTGGGTATGGTATGGTTAATTGGTGCGGCCTTAAGTCGGGCCAAATGGTTAGGTGCGGCCTTGGGTCGGGCCAAATGGGTTGGTTGCGGCCTTGGGTCGGGCCAAATGGTTTGGTTGCGGCCTTGGGTCGGGCCAAATGGTTTGGTTGCGGCCTTGGGTCGGGCCAAATGGTTTGGTTGCGGCCTTGGGTCGGGCCAAATGGTAGGTTGAGGCCTTGGGTCGGGCCAATTGGTAGGTTGAGGCCTTGGGTCGGGCAAATTGGTAGGTTGAGGCCTTGGGTCGGGCCAATTGGTAGGTTGAGGCCTTGGGTCGGGCCAATTGGTAGGTTGAGGCCTTAGGTCGGGCCGAATAGGTAAGTTGCGGCCTTGGGTCGGGCCAATTGGTAGGTTGAGGCCTTAGGTCGGGCCAATTGGTAGGTTGAGGCCTTAGGTCGGGCCGAATAGGTAAACAAATGGTGTTCAGCAAAGGTGGATATAGGCAATTTGGTACGGTTTAGGCAATTTGTCGTTTGGTAAAAATTTGATGTTGGTAGGGTAATGTTGTTGGTGTTGGTAAGGTATGGGCGATGTTGATGTAGGTATAGGTAAAGCGAAAGTTAGCTTACCCAAAGAAAAGGGAACCATGTCCTGATTAAGATCAACACACAATCCTAGATGCGAGGCAAAGAGGAAAGGGTGTCCCGTAGTTGAGAAGAGCCAAACAAACCACAGATTAACATAGGATGAGCTTGAATCCCTAGGTACCTTGCATAGGCAAGAAGTCGATAGGTGAAAAGAGTTGTATAATCACAACATATCGGATATACGCCACGTCCCTTGAGGTTTGTTGCTTTGACAAATGGTGAGGTGAGGTGGTTGATATAGGCGGGGGCTCTGAGAGATTGTTACAAGGTGATTATTCTGATGAAAGAGAACCTACCCTAAATAGACAAGTCCATGACTCAAAAGTTCTTCTGAATGAGGCTTTTATTTTATTGAATATAGACTGATCGATGCGGGAAGTCTACCAGGGATATTGATTGTTTTATTCTTGAGGTCTTCACTTAAGGCGATCAATGCGAGAAGCTTCGATAAAGGTCGACTGTGTATAGTGTCCTTCGAGGGAGCGATCTATTTATAGTAGCTTGAGCAGTATATAATTGTAATGCATAGCTTTCCTTCGGAGAAGCAGTATATATAATAACGGCAAATAATCGGCATATAGCTGTCCTTCGAGGGCATCTATATTTAATTTAGATGACTAGATGTTCGTTTTAGCGTGAAGCATCTA
>CM031242.1:821910363-822030486 GCA_018340775.1 Taxus wallichiana var. yunnanensis | reverse complement strand
AGATTTGTTTTAATGGAAATATTATGATTTGCAATGTTATTAATCATTCTTAGTGCCAATGCCAATAATAAAGCAGCAATTGGTATACTTTTGGAGAATGCTTTCCATTGCCACGATATTCAAGGAAGGTTTTCTCGTTATGAAACATCGTATGTTAGTGGATGGAGATTCAACTTGGCCAGTCAGGATGGTAGTGATAATGATGATCATGAGAGCGATGTTGAAAATCTCATGTCCTTCAAAAATGCCATTACACTCAACCCAATGCAGTCACTCTCCACCTGGATTGTTAACAATTCAGAGTAGTTGTGCTCGTGGAATGGTATTTGGTGCAGAAAAGGTACTCGAGAGTGGTGGCCATTATTCTCCCTTAGTTGGGGTTGGAAGGTATGATTTCTCCCTCTATAGGAGGCCTCTCCTTGTTACAAACTTTCAATCTCTCCCATAATTCTTTTACGGGGAGGATTCCACCTCATCTCAAAGAACTTAAAAGCATTGATGATATTAGACCTTAGCTTCAATGGACTCGAGGGTTCCATCCCCATATCCCTTGCTAATTGTATGCACCTTCAGTTGATCAAACTTTCATACAACAACTTGACGGGGAGCATACCTGCACAATTTGGTGGCTTGGTAAATTTGAAGAAAGTCTGCTTGTCTGACAATGGCCTAGTTGGGAACATTCCAATTTCTCTGAGCAACTGCATAGACCTTCAAAGGATTGTACTATGAGAAAATAATTTGACATGAACCATACCACTAGAATTTGGTCACCTAGGCATGTTGGAGATTCTCTCCTTGTCTGATAATCATCTCGGTGGAAGCATTCCAATTTCTCTGAGCAACTACACATCTCTGATTGAATTGAGCATTGGCTACAATAATTTCACTGATACAATCCCCCCTGTTTTGAGCTTGATTAAGAATTTGTCCTATCTTTACCTTGAAGGAAACATGCTTACTGGTTCTATCCCTCCTTCTCTCAGTAATTGTTCTGAATTATATTACATTGCATTTTCTCACAATAATCTCACAGGGACCATTCTGTCTCATTTTGGCAAGCTTAACAATTTAAAATACCTTTACCGCAGTTCAACAGCTTGAAATCAAAATCCTTGCAGCTCTTGGTAATTGTTCTTCACTCGAGAGATTGTTTTTAGGGGGTAACTCCCTGTTTGGAAATTTACCAGCTGAACTTGGAAATTTGAAAAAGCTTGGTAACCACACAACATTCCTGCAACATTGGGTAACCACACAACATTGAGGAGGCTAAAGTTGTCCGGAAACTCATTCTTCGGGATCTAGATATTAAATTTTCTTCTTCTACAGAGGTTCTATCTGATCATTCAAATAAATTCTCAAGGACCCTACCTCCATCCTTGGCCAATTGTACACAACTTAAGCTTCTAGATTTCAGCAAGAATATATTAACAAGTTTGATTCCATCAAACCTCGTTGTAAATTGTCAAGAGTTGAGGGTTGTAAGTCTTGGCTCTAATTAGGTTGAAGGTGGTATTCCTTTATGGATTACAAACTTGTCTAAGCTGCAGGTGTTGGATTTATCCAATAATAAATTTGGGGGAAAATTTCCCCCTGCCCTGGAGGGCTAGGAAGGATTTAGAAACCTTGAATCTTCAGAAGTGAGTGGTAATACACTGTATGAGGTTAGCGATGAAAGGAAATGAGTATACCCTCACCTATGTGCTAGAAGCAAACACAATCCTGGACTTTTCAAACAACAATCTTGCAGAGAAATACCAAAGAAGCATCGGGAAGGTAGGATTCTAGAAAAGGTTGTTGAATTTAGCTTTAAAGCTGAAAATTACATTTTCTTGAATGTTTCTAAAGACTTTTCAATGAATCCATGTTATGCATAGCCTGTAATAAATTCTATCCATGAGAACACATCTCTTTGAGGTATTTTGTCAAATAGTTCATGTGCTTTGTCTATGCTTCCACATTTTGCATACATGTCTACTAGGGAAGTTGCAACTACAACATTTGGAAAAATTCCTCTATCCTTTATGCTTTTATGGATGTCCATACCTTGTTCCAAATCTCCCATTTTGGCATAAGGTGGGAGTACACTGGAAAATGTAAATTGGGGTTAGAGACCTGTTTGTTGCATATAGTGAAAGCATAGAAAAGAGAGGAATTTTCTATTT
Source organism: Taxus wallichiana var. yunnanensis (assembly GCA_018340775.1). Taxonomy (NCBI): domain Eukaryota; kingdom Viridiplantae; phylum Streptophyta; class Pinopsida; order Cupressales; family Taxaceae; genus Taxus; species Taxus wallichiana. Next base: position 822,028,321 of record CM031242.1, on the reverse strand, counting down.
TCCAATATCAATATTTTGTATATCATCACCTATTTGGAAATTGCAACTTGGCATTATTGACTTATAAGTCTAGAGTGTATGCAACAATGTTGTAATCATTATGCAATATGTAATGATGTATGTTAAAAAAAGATGTATTGAATGTGATAAATTGGAAGGTTCAGAGTAATGTTTGGTATATTTGAGAAAGTTGTTGCTTACACTAGAGACTGATATGTCAATTGTTTAATGTTACAGTTCCATTTAGTTTGTGGTATGAAAAATATTGATATTGAGTATACCAGTGTATATTTTATGTTTTGGTGCAGTTATCAGAGCTGGATTAAAAAGCACATTATCGAAGAGTTGTCAATCGCTATTACCTTTACATTGACAATTACATGACCAAATTGACATAGTTTTGAAGGTTAGTGTTCTCATATTTATTTAAATTTGATTTCCATTTGCTCTATAAGTGAATATTTTTCCTCTTCGTACTTTCATTTTGGCTTGAAATCATTTGTTTCTATGGACTAATGGTATTATTGGCTTCTCAGGTTTGCTGGCGTATGTGTTTTCATAGTCTATTTTTCCATGTTAAAAATACAGTCTATTTCAAACATATTTTCTCTATTGTAAATATGACTTCACATTAAGCTTAACAATGTTCTTATATTGTTGAAGCAATGGACATTAAATTATTGTAATTGTTATCATGAAATCCTATAGACATAGATGGACAAGTAGGTATGAGGCTCACTTGTGGGACAACAGTTGCAGGAGGGAGGGCCAGACTAAAAGGGTTGACAAGGTGAGACATAATTACTCCCTTACTTGTACATATTATATATTAATTTTTCTTGCTAGATGATTTAGATAAACTGTTATTTAGGAACTTATTTGATGCAAAGCAAAGAATCACACATTCACATAAATACATCAACAATCAAGAATTTATAGCATTTTCAACTCAACTTAGCTCTGGAATTTGAGTATCCTTTATAATCCTATATAGCCAAACTGTTCTTCTTGCTCAAATATTTCCTCACCTGATAGAGTTCACCTTCAATGGCCTATAATATCTTCTCCCTGATTCTTAAGCATCACATCCTTTTCAAGGTCAGTATGCTCTTAAGTTTGTGAATCAAGTAATGTTCACTTTTCCCCTTGGTTACTCAACCTAGTCCTTTTGCACTTTTTCTATTTCCTTGGTGATTCAACAAGTGTCTTATGGTTTTATCCGTTCTTAAACTTCTTGAGGTTGATCCCTTGTTTCACTATTCACACAAATGTTAGATTCATCATAAGAATGCATTCAAAACAATCTCAAAGCCCACCTTTTTTTTCCTTTTTTCAAACTGTCATGTTCTTCTTTGTTAGTTCTTCTTGTTGATAATCAATGTTAAACAGATAATATACTTTGTGTCTTATTCCTATGATTTCCTATATGCATTACTATTGTATCATTAATTAGGTTCATGAAGAATATCTTGAAGCTAACACTCGAAGTCTTAATAATAACATCATACCAGTGTCTCAGTGCTTGCTTATGATATGCATTATTCATACATTCTTATATGTTTGTTCACTTTTTTGCCTTCATCTTGGCACCTCTTCATTCATGTGATATTTATGGGGATTTGATTGTTTACAGGAAACAATTCATGGTAGCTAACAGGTCGCTCGGACAAAGCATAGGCTGGAAACATCAGTTGGAATAGCTATACTGCAGGTGCCAAATATGTCTAATTCCTTATATAATAACACCCCATTTGGCTTGTCTCCATGATGAAGCACATTTTCTGTGTTTATCAATATGTATATATTGCTTGGTAGGTGCCAATGACAATAGTAGGTGCATTGTTGATGGACAAATCTGGTAGACGACCACTTCTTATGGTATGAACTTAGGCTCTGATAAAAGGCTATTATAAGGATTTTCATTGCTTATTTACATGAATATTAAGAGAAAATTGTCTTTAGATTGCTACTGGAGGAATGAGCGTCAGTTGCTTTGTGGTTGGATTGTCCTTTTACATACTGGTAATTACACTTATCACATCTTTATATCCACCCATCTTTATTGTTGGGATTTATTTTCATTTAATTAAATTGTTCACTGCAATTAGGATATTGGTATGGAGATGCAAATGAAGTAGTAATTCTCTTTTTAATCATTCGTAATACTAGTATGGAGATGCCATTATCATCCGAAGATGGATCCAGAAGTGGGATCCAAAATGTCAAGCTTCATGTAGCTGACTTTAGGAAAATCCAACAAAAAACTAACATGCAAAGAAACTGATCTAAAGACAAAACAAAAAATGTAGTTGAATATAATATAATTTTATTGACAATGGAGCTTTGATGTTCCATACGTCCACAAGGAGAGAATCAATCACTTAAGAAAATTACCAAGTACATAAAAGTATAAATTGCAAAATCGGAAATTAGAGCAAAGATCACAATTATTCATGTTTATTGTGGATTATCTTGACTCATTTTCTGTTATACAGGGGCATTCTCATCAATCTGCTTTGAAATTTCTTTGAAGCAGGGTAGCTTTAATTGGTCTATTGGTGAGTGTTGTGCCTCAATGATTTCACTGGGCATTGTTTGTATATAATGCTTGTACATTTTTACTCAATTTTCATGCATGTAGTGTAGAATATCCACTAAAGAAAAAATAGATGAATAATGGCTTCTTTTTTGTTTTTCTGTACAGGGCTTATATCGGAACATTTTCACTAGGCATGTGTGGAATTCCAGGGATTATAATGTCTGAGGTTATTCCTTGATATAAGTTATGAAAATGGATTGACAGTAATGAGTTAGTGATAACTAATTTTTTAGAACAAAATGTAAAGATCGGGTCGATTTAGTAAAAACTAATTATTGTCGATTTAGTAAAAACTAATTATTGTCCTAATTTAAATGTAATTTGTGAATACTTTTGGTAGAATTGGAGTAAAATATGTGATCATAATTTCTTAGAATCCAATGCACCTTCGCTGCTAACGATAGTAGAGAATTGCATCAAAGTTGAGACAATCAAAGCGAAGAACATGAAGATGACTACTCGATGGAGAGACAATGCTCAAAAAGGAAGTTGCTCAAAATTAAAGTTAAGAAAAATAACCTCAAAGTAGCACTAGGGAATCATATCGATCACTTGAAGTTGGTGGTGGAGAGAAGGTGTTAATATTGTATATCAAGGGTTAACGGAATTTAGACACCCTTTTGTATTTTATCATTGTATTTTAAGGGTTAACAGAATGTAGACACCCTTTTGTATTTTATCTTATTTGATTTTTTTTTTTTTGGATTGAGGGTAAATTGAGGGTGTTTGAAAGGACCCACATCCTTGTACAATTGAGGATTTTTCTTGAGAGGAACCACAACCTGGTTACAATGAAGGGGACCACTATTTAGGAACCCAATTGGAGCAACCATGAAACCATAGTGAAGATGCACGACCAACGAAAATGGCTGCGAGAGTGGGACAACTATCAATGAATGGAGCGAGAGGAATAGCCAATTGCATCAGCAGCGAGAGGAGCAGCCACCAGTGGCGGCGAGAGCATCAACAAAGTGAGCGGAGCGAGCACACACTGCGTCAGCAGTGAGAGGAGAAGCAAGCGTCAACAGCGAGAGGAGCAACCACCAACGTCAGTAGTGAGAGGAGAGCCACCAGCGTCAGTAGCAAGGAGTAACCACCAGTGTCAGCACGAGCAGAGAAGCCACCTTCAACAGTGAAACCACCTCCGAGGAGGATCGTGCCTCGGGGATTTGAACCTGGGTGGGCAAGCACACAACCATGTGACTTGACCGCACCACTCCCACCCCATCGGCATTATCTTATTTGATATTAATAAAATATTTGTGGACCCATTTATTGGGAACAAGATTTAAATCAAATTTTTAATTTATAATATTAATTAGCAGACCACTCGACATCATAGATGATATGTAACTTCGTTGATTGCACTATATGATATTTGGTTATTATGTAGTTTTAAAATTCATATTTTTCATTCTTTAAATTCGTATCATCTCTAGAGAGACAATAAAAATTGAAATTAGTATTGTCTCTAGAGAGACAAAATGTTAGTATTCGGTATTGTCTCTAAGGAGACAATAATGATATTGTCTCTAGAGAGACAAAATATGTATCAATATATATTGTCTCTTGAGAGACAATATTAGAGACACCCGCTTTGAGACAATAATAGAGACGATATACAACTTTTTTATTGTCTCTATTTGAGACAATTTAGTCAAATTTTGTCTCTATTAATGTCTCAAATGACCCCCTCAGTAGTAGTGACGGTTGTGTCTTCCTAAAACAGCCCACCTTGGTTATTTACAGGAAGTTTGTATATGCCGAGATCATGGATTCCCATGTCTATCAATTATATCCCAGAACTAATCAGTGGGCTAAACTTCAGCGCCATCAATATTTGTAATTGAATTCTTTATAAGGTGAAAAATTTTGAAATAAAATTGTCTGATTTATTTCGATCAACGTCTTGGATTACATTCAGTGATCCTTGATGATGAGAGAATACAACGATGTTTAAATGGATTCTTTTTATTTTAATGAATAAATTTTATCAATTTGTTATCACGAGTACAATGTGTACAATTTGAACATTGAAAGTTATATGTTATTTGATTTAGAGGGATAGTTATTACTTTTGTAGTTGATGTTGATAAGGGGCTCTATTGATTTATTAAGTGTAGATACTACTTCATTAAAGGTTCCATCTCTACATTTAAAACTTGTTACAAAGTAGTATATATACATTTGCAAATGTTATATCATGAGTGGTAGTTTTATGGAGAGTAGTTTATTTGAACTAAACATGTATACATAAAGTCTTTTGTACAATCGATATGACGTGTGTTTGATAGGTTAGTGTAGGAATATAGATGAAACATTACATTGTAATGTTGTATGTTTACATTTCAATTTGTTACAGACTCGTACATGTAAAAGCTTATCCTATTAACTTGTTCAATACGCATCTTCCCACACACCATTACATTTTTCACTCTGAGTTTTGTTGGGCATCTAAAAAATTCTCACTTGGCATAATTTTTTTCAAAAGTTAACAAATTCCCATTGTGTTAATCCATAATCTCTTAGGTAACAGGTTAAATAGGCATCCTGCAAGCCACAACAAGATATAACTGCAATACACGTTTTGGATGCAAACTTGCTTTTCTCCTCCTATTTTTCTGGTTGTAATCAATCAAAATCAATCACACCCCTTATCAACATCAACTAAAAAAAGTAATAACTATCCCTCTAAAACAAACAAACTATATTGTTCAGCGTTCTCATTGCATAGAAGTTGTAGTTGTTATATAACGGTAGAAACCATCCCAACCAGCCAAAGCCATAGCATGTGAATACAAAGGATCCAATGTTTCTAATACTATATATCAAATAAGGTAGGAAAATTGACAAAAAAAGGGCCTCTTTTAACTCTATTCACTGTAACTTAGTACATGCATATTGAACAGAGCACTTAAACAGTTGAACTTTCTACTTCAACTAAGCATGTCTATTTCTTTGGATTTTCTCACAAAAATTGATGGAGTTCATTAAAACATGTTGTCAATGTGGACTTTCTACTTCCAGAATAAAGCACTCTACCTGAAATCATTTATTGCATCTACATTTGGAATTATTATAACTTTAAAAAACACGTAACACCTTAATATTATTGGTTTTCATCTATAATTTACTTCCTTACTCTTCTTTCTTTAAATGTGTTCTAAAGAATTATAAGACAATTGCTATAAAGGATTGTACAGTCACTACCCATAAAGCTTGCGTGATATTGAAACTGAGCTGGAAACAGTCTGAAGCATCAAGTATCAGAATTTAGTGAGTCTGCATGGATATTTTCTTTCTCCACATGGAAATATGTTGTTTTATGATTACATGGTAAATAGAAGTCTGTGGGACATGCTACACAATGAGTTAGCATTGCAAACCTAAGTGTTATCTAAAGAGCTCATGGTAGTAGCAGGAGACACGTTGAAGACTAACATAATAACATTGGGTCCTCTGGTTCTTCTAATGTCAAAGAAGATTCTTTTTTTTTGCTACTTTGGTGGTGAGGAAGCCTTTTAACACTAAACCCATACCCAATACAGTGCCTATTATTTTTCCCTTCTTAGAGACATGGGCCAGATACAAACCTACTGTAATAGCTAGAAAAAATTTCAAATGGATAATTTTATGATTATGAATGCAAAAAGTTTCAAAAATTTAAATCCTTCAGTGAGTTGAGGCAATGCTTCGGTTAGTCAAGTAGGGATGTCTTCTATACCCAAATTTTCCTTCTACACCCAATCTTTCTTTTAAGGTCCTTTACAGAAATAGTGAAACTTGAAAAGAATGTACAAAATATATGAGTGTTATCTTAAGTTCTAATTTTAAAACATAAGAAAAGTGCATTTGGTAATTTTGTCTTGAAAGGATATCACATTATAGAAAATATATACCACCAAACTGACAGAATGAAGGGAAAAATTTATTGTGGCAGTGAAGGAAAATAATTGGTTCCAGAACTATGAACAATATTTATTGCAAGATTTTCGAAGCATAGAACAAAAGCCAAACAAGGTTGTGGTAGATTACTCATAATGGTTTGATAGATTTAAGTGCCAGAATGTATTTGCTAGAGGGACCCAAATGGGTACCAGATTCATCAATGGATTCTAGTTTCATATTCAAAAGAAGATGAGGTTTATAAAATTTCTTGTTTCGAGGAAGCATTTTAGATGGCATTAAAGGAAAAGGCAGAATTGTAGTTTGTATGGTGAATGTATAGGTGGTCTTTATAGAGAAAATTTTATCTATCACTTCTTGCTAATAAAATTTTATAGACCCTATGCTTTTGGTATAAATAAGAAGACTTTACTGTGGGTGTGGCCAGTAGATCAACATCCGCCAAATGCTTGCCAGCTTGAGGTCGGAAACCCTCAATCATGGCTAAGTTTAATGAGAAGAGGAAGGGATACAATGGTTGCTCACTAGAATTATAACCATGTTCATGGGATGAAGTGTGAAGGTGTACGTCACTAAAAGAAAGAAAGACAGAAGAGAAAGAAAAAGAATAAATCTTCCTTCATCGATTTGGCAGAATAAAGTTAGAAAAAATGAAGCTCGTATGGTCAAGGCCATTGAAATTCATCAAAATGAGGGTTATTATCATTTTTGGCAATAACTCAAAAGCATGCAATCTAAAGGGCAAAACTAACTAAAACAAATTACATTCAAGACAAACCGAGAAAATGAGGGTTATTATCATTTTTGTGAATAACTCAAACCATTGTCATCATGCAAGAATTTTCAGAAACGAACTTATTGAATGGCAATGAAGCATTCTAAGAAAACAAAACTTGAATTACTTCTTTGCATTAATATCAAAACCAAAACTAAATCTTGGCAAACCATTTTTTTATATTTCCACATGAGAATATATTCTTCTTGATGTGGAAATAGTGAATATGTTTATTACTGCATTCATAAAAACACACACACACACACACATGTATGTATCTATCTATGTATATACATGCATTTCTTCATATTTGTGTGAAGGTATCCCACACACACAGCACTATTGTCACATTGCATATATATTATGTGTTGTTATAAACAAGTACTTATTATGTAATGTATACATACATACATATGTACATGATAAGCGTATAATAAAACAAAACTTGAATTACTTCTTTGCATAATCATCAAAACCAAAACCAAATCTTGGTAAACAAAAATTTTTATAGATTTCCATATGTATGATGAACATATTCTTCTTATATATTTTTATCTGGATTCATATGGTGTATATGTATATGTTTATGTATGATTATATATATGTGTGTATATATATATATATATATATATAAAAACCTATAAACCCTAGAGAGAGAGAGAGAGAGAGACCAAAAAGAATGAGACTTGTGTAGTAGAATACTAAATAGCCTTTATCTTTAATTTATGAATAACAAAGTTTTCCAGGGTTCAAACCCTTGACCTGTGGAGAGGTAATGAAGGATACGTTGTTGATTCCCCCATTCATTAAAAGAAAAAAATGTTTTCCACAGTAATTTGATAAATTAAGTGACAGATCTCATTAAAATTCTAGGAGGATAATTACCACAATTTTAAATGGACTTGTTGCTTGTTCATGAATACACCTCAAATTGTGAAGCTCACATGAGTGCTATAAAAAGTCCAGATGCACAATCATTATCGTTCCCACGGTGTGTGTGTGTGTGTGTGTGTGTGTGTGTGTGGTGTGTGTGGATCTAAAAGCTGAAAATTTCTCCCCAAATTTCACAAAATTAATACAAAGTGTACTCTCTACATTCAATTTTAAGCTAAAGAATTCTCCCCAAAATTTCACAAAATATATATATTTATATATATATATATGTGTACTCTATATTCAATTTTATCTATGTATGTATGTTGTGTGTGTGTGTGTGTGTGTGTATAAAAACTCCCTAATATCACAAAAATTAACACAAAGTATACGCTTGTCTACATTCAATTTTAATTTGAATAACTCTCCTCAAATTTCAGAGGTAAAATTAACATTGCTGATTCCCCCAAAAAAGAAAAACTCTTGATTTTGATGAATTAATGAACTCCTTAAAACGAGGAAAATTATCACAATTTTAAATGGACTTGAGTTGCTTTTAAACCTCAAATTGCTAAGCTCACACGCACCGCTATAAAGTCCATATGCACAATCATTATTGCTCCCACATATCTAAAATCAAAAGTAAAAAAATTAAGAGCAAGAGTAGAGGTTTTATAATAGATATCCTCATATATATTCTTAAGAAATTATTATTACAATTAAAGTATAAAGGCTTCTCCAGAATATCACAAAAAACTAGGTGGGACCTACATTCATTTTAAGTTGTTCTCTCAAGCCCATAACCTTAAACTTGACTCTCAATTAAATTGTAATGAACCCTGGAAGTGATCATCCATTTAAACAATTTCCATCAAATTAAGCATCGCGCACAAATATCAAAAAAAAGTAAAGCAAGAGTAGAGGTTATATGATGAATCTCATATGTATTCTTAGAAATTATTATTACCAAATTAAAGCATAAACCAAAGTGTATGCGGAAGGAGCTCATGGGTCCTCAATCCCAAACCCTAAACTTGACCCCCAAAAGGCCATGAGATCGTCTCGCTTAAACAAGTGTTAAATTTCTTCTAAGACAGGCAATGAATCTTTTGAAAGCCAAGTAAAACAAAAATCTGTGCAAAGGATCTCATGGGTGCAAATTAAAATAGAGCCAAGCATGCAAGGATCAAAAAATGTTCAAAAAAAAAATGTCCAGACGACCATCAAACCGTCAAATTAAACATAGTCGTCGAAATGACTGGAAGAGCCTTTCCCATAGGGGGAACACCTTCGGCATAATTATAATATTGCACTCAAGATAATGTTTTCTCCTTATAATTTATAAATGGTAAAACTTTCCATGAATGGTGATTAATGATGATTTTTAGAACTGTACAAATAATTTTAAAATGTACTGAAAAGGTGTATTAAAATAAAATCTTAAATACATCTATTTGAAAATGTTGATACACATAAATTTTAATGTTTTAGTTAGCATTTAGAGAATTCTGATTTAATAAAAGACAACACATCAAGTGAATACAACACTCTTGTGTACATTTTGTTAGAGTAGTCTGTCTATAGGTGTTTCAATAGTTATAGGATAGTCGATGTTTGTGTTTGCACAGGACTCTGTCTCCCATGTTCTCATATTTGTATCTATATTTCTTTTGGTTGAAATATATAGAAAATAGTATGTTCTTTATATTTCTTCTGTTTTTTCTATTACTTTGAATTTTTGTATTTAGTTTCATGGTCTCAGAGCCTCATTAGACAATGTTGTTGCAATGCGGGTATAGTTTGTGAAATATGAAGCTACGGAGTGAAGTATAAAAAAAGTGGTATAGAGATGGCCTAATTTGTTACAGAATATTCTCAGAGGATAGTAGAACGATTTGATGGTGTTGGATTTAATCTCTGGAAGCTTAGGATGTAGATGTTGTTGTTGAATAAGGACCTACTCAAAATAGTTGAAGGCACTGAGACTAAGCCTACCCAGGATGCATATTTGATCAGTAAGTGGGAGGCAAAGGAAGGTAAGGCTTGGTCTTGTATACTTTTAAGTTTGAGTGATAATGTGATTTTGCATGTAAGTGAGGCAAAAACAACAAAGAATGTTTAGGATCAGTTGATTAAATTATATGAATCAAATGGTATTAGTTCAAGACTATATCTTCGAAGAAGGTTTTTTCAATTAAAGATGCAAGAATCATAGAAGATATCATACCACACAAACTAGTTTAAATCTCTCAAAACCAACCAATGCGTGTGGGTCGGTAATTGTAGACAAAGACGTTGTTATGACACTTCTTGGGAGTTTGTCAGAATCCTATTTTGGAATGGTAGTAGCACTGAGCACCCAAGCTAGAACCTGTATTTTTCTAAAGTAATAACAACATTACTTCAAGAAGAAATTAGAAGGAAAAATGCATGTGTTTGAATGATGAAAACCCTATAGCCTTGTTTTTAGTAGCATACAAAGGAAAAGCAAAGAATAAGAGTGAAAGAAAATTTCATCCCTCCCAGTCCAATGTATCAAAGAATGGTAAAGACACAAAGGAGGAAAAAAGAAGGGAAAATGTTTTCACTATGGAGCTCCTGGACATTTTAAGAAACAATGTAGAAAGTGGTTAGCATGGGTATATGAGGTAAAGAAAATTAAGGCAACTGAAGCTAACATGACTTCAAGCAATAACGAAGAACAATTGTTTTCAGTCATCACATCCCCAAATTATGGTGTTTCAAAGTGCTGGTATTTAGATTCAAGAGAAAATAAACATATAACATCTTAAAGAGATTGGTTTACATCATACAAAGAAGTACCCAAAGGGAAGACTGTCAATCTTGGAGATGACATCAATTTTGAGATGATAGGAGTTGGAAATGTCTCATTGAAGATGTTGGAGGGTGCACATAAGCAAATCAAAGATGTATAGTATGTCCCTACTCTAGAAAAAGTCTTTTATCAATAAGTAAGATTACTGATGCTGGAATATTTGCATAGTTTGATAGCAAGGTGTGTGTCCTAAAGGATGAGGAAAGAGTTACTATTGCTAAGGGAGTAAGAGATGGTAATTTGTACAAGTTATGTGCAGCAGTACCTGAAGTAGTATTGAAAACAATAGACAATGAAAGATCTTATTCAGTGCTTTGGTAACATATATTTGGACATGCAAATACACATTCCCTTGAGGTATTAAAGAGGGAGAATCTTGTAGAGGATTTAAATATGAATCTTCTAACTGATTTCGGAGTGTGCGAAGGTTGTTGTTTGGGAAAACAACATAGATTCCCCTTCTCAAAGAAAGGAGTGAAAAGAGCTAATGAGCCAATGGAACTCATAGATTCAAATATTTGTGGTCAAATGCAAACAATGTCACACAAAGGGGAAAGGCATTTTATTACCTTTATTGACGATTCCTCTAGAATGACCTTTGTTTATTTTCTATAAGAAAATCATGTGTATTAGAAATGTTTTAGATTTTTAAAGCATTTGGTGAGAAGTAGTCAGGAAACCTTTGAAACAACTTAGATGTGATAATGGGGGTGAATATACCTCAAATGCTTTCAAAATTTTATGTTCAAACGAAGGGATCAAACTTGAGTACATTGTTCCCTATTCACCACAGTAGAACAATGTGGTAGAAATAAGGAATAAGACTCTTGTTGAAAGTGTCAGATGCATGCTTAAAAGTAGTGGGTTATATCTAATGTCTTTTGGGCTAAAATAGTTTCTACTGTAGCATATTTACAAAAAAAATTCCAACTATTGCATTGCATAAGAAGACACTTTATGAGGCATGGCATGGAGGCAAGCCAAGTGTCAATGGTTTGAGAATTTTTGGCTTATTAGCATATGCACACATACTAGACTAAGAATGAAGGAAGTTAGAAGATAAGAGAAAGAAGTGTATAATGGTTGGATACAATGTCAATTCAAAAGGATATCATATTTATGACCCTATAACACATGAGATTATAGTAAGAAGAGACATCATTTTTGACGAAAATACAATTTTACACAAATCAACAGAGATGGAAAATGCTAAGGATTCATAAACAAGGCCTTATGATCTCATATCTGATGAAGAATCTGAGCATGAAGATTTTACTCCAGCAAGACCATTACAAGTTACAGCCACACAACCCATAGGAGATGTACAAGGAGAGAAATATCTTCGTAGATCAACAAGACCATGAAATCCCACTCAAAAAGCATCTGAATCATATGCACTTCATGTAGAAATTGATGAACCAATCAGTGTCTAAGAAGCACGTGAAAGTATTTATGCAATAGACTGGAGGAAAGCAATGAATGTTGAATATCAATCACTCATAAAAAATCAAACTTGGTAACTCACAAGTCTTCCACGCTAGAAGAAGAGTAATTGGGTGTAAATGGTTATTCAAGAAAAATTATAAGTCAGATGGAACGATAGACCACTACAAGGCTCATTTGATGGCAAAATTTTACTCCCAAATTGTAGGTTTGGATTATCATGACACATTCTCACCAAGATAGTCAAGACATCACCTTACCCGCCACCTCACTTCGCCACCTCATCATGACCTAGCCCTAACCCTAAACTAACCTAATTAAGACCCATGACTTGGTCTAGACTCACATCCATAACTAATGCCTCCTTACTCGCACCCAAAGCCGACCTTCTAGCCACTTGACCAAGCCCGCAACTCGATCTCTGGGAGAAAAGTTAGGGAAGGTGGGCTATTTTACTAAAAATAGCCTACTTTTTCCTAACCGATGCCGGTTCCTACTCGACCGCCGGGCTTGGTACGCAACCGCCATCGGTTCCCTGTAAATGGGCTTCCCAAACCAAAACAACGGATCGGAATTTCATTTTGGAGATCAGTCGAAGGATTTTTGAATCAAAGGAGAGTCCAAAGCGATTAGCAGAGTCCAGAACTTCACTTGACCAAGCAGAGACGAGTGAAGAAACCAGAAGAGTTGGCAGCCAAGGAGATCAACTGGCATCTTCGTCAAAAACCAGTAAGTTACATCTTGCATGTCCTCCATTATAACATTTCTTATGCTTTTGGAATTACAGTCCTCCCAAATCCGTTCCTGAATCCATTATCCAACGTACCATTGCCTCTAACTATCATTCCTTAGCTTCTAACCATCCCATTTCCCAATACCATCCAAAAATCAGCCATTACAAACTCCACAACCAGCCCAGAAGATCCTAGAACCCACCGGATATTGCTATCGCAATCGCCATCGGTTATAGGTAACCGGCATCGGTTCCTTTGATCAAAACCAGAAAACAAATTTTCCCTACCCAGTTCAGCCAAGCAATTTGATTGATATTTTACAATATTTTGTGTTAACTCATATTAGCAGGGAAACTGACCACCTTCGAAAGGAAGTTTTACATTTCCTGGGCCCAAGGCAGTTTCCTCATTTATTATCTAATCAAAATCTTGTGGTCTTGTGTTCTTATTTCGCAAAGTAGTCCTTCCAAGACAAAAAGGAGTTCTTCGCAGCTACACCGATCTTTCTACTACGTACGCGCACATCATCTCGACATTCTACAGGTATTCCTCCTAACCCTAACCTTATCTGTTTCTATAAGGAACGAAGCATTTCCGAGTGAAACATTTTGGCACGCCCGGTGGGACCCATTTTGGGTTTTTCTTTATTTCTTGCTTGCTTTTATTATAGGGAGCATACTTGCTGTTTTCTTCTTCTAGAGATATTCACAGGGTATTTTATTATTCTGGTAAAAGAACTTGCTTTGTTTTTGCATCTTGCATTAGTAAAAGTCATCTCTTTTGCTTCATCGAATATCACTTTCGATTTGGGTTTTAAAACACATGCATTACATTCCTGCCTGTTGTTTTTCAATTCTAGTGAACATAGATTAAGTAACAGGTCGTACACGTGGGGGTGATATCCACGGTATTGACAGGAAATTAACCTTAGTTTCACTGCACAACACATACCGAATCACTTCACAATTAACACAACAGCTCAAACATCCCCCCTTTTTTCCGCGGTATTCCTCCGCCCGATTGAGGTAACCTTATAAGCCAAAACAACTTGACATTTCCCTAAGTCTCTTGTTTAGGATTCTCACATCATTCTACGCCTAAAGGCATAAGCCCACAATAATTAAAATTAACCCTAAGGTTAATCTCTCGATTTGCGTGTGCATCTCGCTTGTTTGCATGTCTCGCTTTCTCTCGTCATACTTTGTCTTTTGTGATCAATAAGTTGATAAAACTACTCAACGCTGCTAAAAATCAAATTAGCAGCCCTTTTTGTATCTTCTTATCCTAGATTTTTTTTTTTTTTTCGACACCGACATCGGTTAAGGGACCGACGCCGCTTCCCCTTTCGACCGACACCGCTTAGTAAACCGATATCGGCATCGCCTCTCACCCTCGACAAACCAAAGAATTTGCCAAATTCACCATTCTCGAGGTTGTTTTTGTTCTTGATAGATTGAAACTTTCCCGTGTTCTGGTCTATGGTTGTCATCACTTAAGCAAGCCGCCGCCATGGTTTCACACGCTTGCTCGCTTTTTTTGCTCGAATCACCCCTTCACATTCTATAGAAACCCTACTGACACCAAAGTGAGATCCCCAAATTCCCGTAGGAGACAAGGACTTTGCCAAATTTCTGGATGCTAATCCCAGCGCTGTACAATACTATTTGTCTCATACCCCTGACCGTACGCCTGATGGTCAGCTCCTTATGGGCATGCCTATTAGTATAGCTGCTCATTTAGCTCCTACTCCTCCTGATAACAATACCTTACTTCCCGCATCACTAGCCCCGTCTCCCAATCCGACAGCGGCAGAGGTTCATACGACCCCGATTAGCTTTCCTTTTGTTAATCTTGGACCCCATGTATCGCCACCACCAACCCTTATCTATCTCATCTCTTTTCGCACCACTCCATTCATGACTTACTCTTCGCCACCTATTCAAACGAGCTTTCCTTCTCAAGCTCCGCCTACCTTTTCATTCCCATATACGTATCCAGTAACCTCAACACCTTATATGGGACATCCCTATTCTGTGGCACCATCATCTCATCCAACCACAGATTTCATCAAGCAAATGATGGACAAAATGCAAAACCTCGAGGCTTCCGCTTTGAAGTCGTAGCGCTTGACATACGAGCAAGTTTGTCGAGCCCATTCACCCTTCTCGTCCCCTTTCATTCATATCCTCCTCAATGGGAGTTGCCAAAGTTTACTCGCTTTTAACAAGAAAGAGGATCCTCAACAACACTTGCGATCATTTAGACATGCTTGTTATTTGATTGCCCATGATGATGCCTCACTCCGCACCTTTCCCATGTCCTTATCGTGGCCTCGCTTGAGTGGTATAGTGCTTTAACCCAAAGACTCAATCTTCTCTTTTAACCAACTAGCCCAATCTTTCTTGGATCATTTCTCCATTAACATTGCCAAGAAAGTATCTATCATCGACTTATGCCATCCGACACCAAGACGAATCTATCGCAGATTTCGCTGACGATGGCGGGCCTTATCAACCAACTTACGTATGCCTCGCCTCAAACCGAACTTATCGAATCTGTTTACGCGGCCTCGCGCTTAAGCACATCTCCCCTACCCTCCAAATTCAAACTTTCCGTACATTCGACGAGGTTTTACTATGGCTCGAAAATTAGAAATTCGAGCCTTAGAGGAAGAGAAACTGCATGTCACGCAACAAGAACTCCACTTTCCGAACTCCCGATTCTACCAATAAACCAAATACCACCACTCCTCACGCGTCCACCTCTTCTAAATCAAAAGGAGTTGTCCACGCGGATGGTCAAATCCCAATCACCGTCCAATACTCCACCAAAACCACCTATAAATACAAAGCCGAGCCCACCAATTACACTCCTCGGGAGAAACTTATGGCGTCATCCTAGAGAAATTGCTCAAAGTCAGGGCTATCACCTTGCCCCCGTAAACCTCACTGGGTTTGACTCCACCCGCGCAATACCTTCCCCGTACAAAGAAAATGACTTTTGTAACTTTCACCGCGTAAAAGGACATAGTCATGAAAACTCGCAAGATGTTGAAAAACATAGTGCAGAAATGGTTGATGCAGGGATATAACACTCGATAATCCTAACGCCCTCGCTAACCGAAATCTGAAAATTTTCAACAAGCCATTCCCGAATCACTCGCCCAAAGAAAGAACGTAAACCAAGATATCTTAGCCGAGGAGAGTGTTCATGAGATCCATGCGCAGCTTCGATTCTCACCAAAAGCCTCTATCGAGAAAATTTTGAATCAAGCCTCTTCACTAACACAGAGCCCGAACCTCCTTTACCACCATCAAGCCAAAGCGAAATCGCCTTTACTCATAGAAGAGTTAATCGCCTGTGCTTCCTTCCCATCAATGAGTCTTCTTACACCACATCCCTACAAGACCGTGAGCGGATGCTATCTAATTTATCTATTTCCCAAACGTCCCCTTCTACCACTTCTTGCACACAAGAGGAAGGCTCACCACTCCTTTTGACATCCTTAGACGAGAAATCTCTTACACTAACATCACCACATTCTTTTAACATGACAGATCTCCTCGAACACGCCTCCTACCTATTAGTCCCTCATCGCCTAAATCTTTTCAACGACCGGTTGACCTCCCGACATCTATTGATACAAAGGCCTCATCCGCCTCCCCGTGTCACACCCGCAATGGACTGGAATTACAACTCACTTTTCCTCTCGTACTCAAAATTACAAATCACACTGAGACTGCATTCCACGTAAGATGACAGCCCTATGGGAACGCTTGAGTACTCCTGCTTTCTACTCAAATGCAAATGACTCGATCCCGATGTCTCCACCATTTACCCGAAGTGCTTACGTGCTTAAAATGCCCCCGTTTCGCCTTCACCCCCTCACCTCTACCAAACGCCCCGTCCACTTCTATCAACTTAACCAGATCTTCCCCTACGCTGACCTCACCAATGCCCAATCTAACACACCCGCCTAAGCGACTCGATCTATCCAAAATAAATCCGCTCCGCCACCTAGAGACGAACGCAATCCGGCCTCTATCACAATTAAAACCCTCATCGTCACACCCACCTTCCATATCGGGACCTCATCCTCCCACATTACACCAATATATCATACCTCCGTTGTTTTCTGCAAAACGACCTACGCCTTTTACACCTATACAGAGATCAAAGGGTATCACAACATCGTTACCCCACGTATCCGGTCCACCTATCAACCCTAAACCAATCCCATCATCAAAGGATTTATTTTCTGTCACTCCCCTTTCTCCGTGGTTGTTTCCTGCTACCATGCCATCTGTAGCCTCATCATCTAACCAGCTGAACGTAACTTCTGTGTCTAAGAAACCACGTTTAGTGAAAAACATGTGTCAGCACCCCTCGGCTAAACCACCACCCATACGAACTAAACACGCCAAACATTACCACAACCCACACAATCAATACCCTCATCTTCTTCTGATTTTGACCCACTCAAAGGATCTTACGCCAAAATCCTTGCTATGTTGGTGGAGAATGCGACCATCTCCCTACCTCCACTTAGACCTTATGACCCGTCTAAGCCCCGACCTGTGGATTATGATGAGTCTAAAATCTGCGCCTATCACCGCACACCGACATGATGTGTAGAGGATGCAAAGCTCTAAAACCATCCTTCGCCAAATACCTCTTCCGGATACAAAGGTTAAGAAAGACAACTTACGAAGGGAGAGACCTCTAGCGCAATTCCTCTACTATACCATCTCGTCCCGCCTCACCAAGATCGATCATTATTACAACCCCACCTCTTAAAGACCATGAATTATCCCAACCATCTTCTTCATCTCAGTCTACGAGATTAATATGATTAGTGTCGCTACTCGAGGACAAAAACAATGGGAAAGCGAAAGAAAACACACTGCGGCATCTCTTTCTCCTTCAACCATCCCGACACACCACCACCTAAAGTGGTTATTCGTGACCCGCCTATCCCGCCTCTAATGGAGTTGCCCACCGAACCATGATCAAACAACCTTCATCAATCGCCCGTAAAATGACACTATATGATCTCATTCGCACTCTCTCAATCTCATCGACAAGCTCTCGTTGAGATCCTTCAAGGGATAGAGGTTTTACCCAACGAAACCCCGCCTGCTACCTCCATTCTAACACCCAATCACGCCGCTCTCTCACCAAACAATCCATCTCCCCACCACTTCGCCTCAAAACAACAAGCCGCCATGCGTTAGTTTCTCTAAGATGAAATTATCGACTTTGGTGCGTAAGACCCCGACTCGCCTTTTTTCATTTCCGCTACGTCCGAGACATTCGAGTACGCCGGGTTATGATTGACGGGGCGCTAGCCTAAACATCATCTCTTCAAAAGCCTTCCAACAAATGAACATCCCTTCTAGTCAGATGTGCAACCCCATCATGTCATGCGATCATTCAATGACGCTATTACTTCTACCTTAGGCACCGTGATCCTCAACATTCGCGTAGGCCCACGTGACTTTGCCCGAACTCTTCTATGTCCTCAAGGAGAGTTCCAATATAATATATCACTGGGTCGCCTCGATCCGGCCATGGGATGCGTTCCTCAACATTACATCGATGTATAAAATTTGAGTACGAGGGAAGTCCTACACCGTAAAAGCTGATCCTCCCCTTCAAAACTTGCAATATGTTATACCGCCCAAACGATGTGCTTATACCAATTAAGACACCCATACATTCAACCCAACCATCCTCTTCAAATGTACCTCAACCATCCACCTCAACTGCACCTACGCCTTCAACTGATGAAACCACCGTCGCACAAACCACTTCTCTTCCCGCAGCTAACATCCCAACCTCCGACCCTTAGTAGATGTTTTTCATCGCCTCACGCTGGGGAGTACCGCCTATATAACGTTAGTTCTTTCCCTACCCCGCAGAGTACGGACAATTACATGCGCATCCCACCTACGACTGCCGCGTGGGGAGGTAATCTCTACGACCACCCCATTGCCGCACTAACCTAACGTATGGGGTGTTGACGCATCCTCCATTACCCCCGAACCTCCTCTTGGTGTGGTTCCTTCCAATCCGATTTTCAATACTTGACAAATCGCTGCTTCGCCTCACCTTCTTGACTCGCTGTGTGTGGAAAGGCTTTGGTTTTGGCCTTTACGAACAAGGCCGACATACACTCATTCCCGTGACCACACGCAAACATAATGATCGAAGTGGTCTCGGTTTTTCCAAACACCTACACAAGAGACACCTCCCGTCACCGTATCCCGAAGAGGAAGACGCTGCCCTACCGAAACATCATCACCCACTTTGCCATCATCTCCCACGTAATCGATGGACCCCGAATCTATCCTCCTAACTTTTTTTTTTTTTTTCATAAATGCTATCTTCATAGGTCCTCTCACTTATCAACGCGATAATGAGGACCCATCTTCTCTTCCCTTCGTATCCGCATATGATCAAGAGGATTCGCTTTGATTAATGTTGTTGAATGCCGATGACGACTCCATCCTCACTTACCCGGGCGCGATGATTCTTATATTCAACGTGCCTTACCATCTGAAACCCAAACTATGCTGAACGAATCTACTATAGAAATCAACATCCACACGGAGGAAGATCCTCACATAGTGAAGATTGGACAATCCCTTAACACATCAGAACAAGCCGCCTTTACTACCTTTCTCCGTGCTCGCAACCAAGCTTTCGCATGGTCTTACGCTGACATGCCAGAATTGATCCTACCATCATTGGCCCATAACATCACCCTAAACCCCGATTCCAAACCAAACCAAACAGAAATTGAGAAAATGCATCCACGCATTGCTTCTTTGGTCAAAGAGGAACTCCAACGACTCCTTTCTCGCTTCCTTCATTCTCGCCTATCGACTATCCTCAATGGATTTCTAACATCGCACTGCCACGAAAGCGACGGGGACTTCTGATATGCACGGATTTCCTGAGATCTTAACCTCGCTTGCCCTAAGGATGACTTCCTCCCAAGTATTGATCAACTTGTTGATCTCACAAGGGTCATGAAATGCTTTCTCATGGATGGCTTTTCAGATACAACCAAATTTTGGTCGCCGCCGATCAACACAAGATCGCCTTCATAACTCCTCGGGAACCTTTTGTTATCGTGTCATGCCATTTGGCCTTAAGAATGCTGGTGCTACTTATCAAAGGCTATGACCTACATTTTTCATGACATTATGCACACTATCCTCAAGACTATGTCGACGATCTTCTTTCGGCAAGTCTAAACATCGTAGTGAACATCTCGATGTTTTAACCATTATTTTTGATCGCTGCTATAATATTCTCGTCCGCCTTCAACCGAAGAAATGTGTTTTTGTGTTCTTTCGAAAACTTCTTGGCTTTATCGCCTCTTTTCATGCGTGGCATTGAGGTCGATCCATCGAAAGTCAAAGCTATCCTAGAAATGCCCCCACCCAAAATCTCAAACAATCGTAGTTTACAAGGTAAGCTCCAATCTATCCGACGCTTCATCTCCCAACTCCCTGATCGGTGTCAACCTTTCCACCACCTCCTTAAAAAGGATATTGCATTCCAATGGAGCGAAGAATGTCACCAAGCCTTCGAAGCTCTCAAATCTTATCTCTTACAGCCACCCGTGCTTATCCCACCCCAAGACAACCGCCCTTTCTACCTTTACCTTTCCGCCACCGACCACGCTGTAGGAGCCATGCTTGCACATCGTGACTCTGAGAATCACGAACAAGCCGTTTATTATATAAGTCGTACTTTGGTGGACTATGAGACTAGGTACACACATGTAGAAAAATTGTGCCTTGCCCTATCATTCGTTGCCACCAAACTCCGACACTACCTTCTAAATCACAAGACTTTCGTCATCACCAATACAGACCCCATCCATTACATGTACGCCAAACCTCATCTGAACCAACGCATTGCTAGATGGCTCATGCTTCTCGCCGACCTCGATCTTGAGTTTATCCACCAGAAATCAATCAAAGGACAAACCATCGCAGACCAACTTGCGGACGCTCCTGTACCGGGGAACAATTTACCAATTTCACATTTCCCGACGAACTCATCGCTACTCTTTCCTCACGGAGGAGTCGTACCCAATGACCTCTTCTTCGATGGATCTAAATGCCAAATGCGCAAGGAGGAGCCGGCGTTGTTCTCATTCCTCTCAACGCTGAACCTATGCCTCTTTCATTCCGACTTGATTTCCTCGCACTAATAATACAAATGGAATACGAGGCCCTTGTTCTAGGTCTCCAAGTCATGCACACTTAGGTATCAAATCTATCAACATTTTTGCGACTTCAATCGTAGTCAATCAAGTTATGGGCGTCTACCAATGCAAAAACGAGGAACTTCAAAAATACAAACACTATGTGGATTCACTTCTAGCTTTATTTACCCACTATTCTATACAAACCATTCCCCGCTCCACTAACAAATTTGTGGATACTATGGCTTGCTTAGCCTCGCAAATTCCCGCCGCGCCAACTGACTCTGAATTATTCGTCGTGGTCCAACAACTTTTTGCCCCATCCTATTCAACCCCGGTAGTTTGTATGATAAATACTGTGTCTACTAATTCACAGGATACCTGGTACCACCAATTTCACGACTACCTTACAATCTCTGTCCTCCCACCTGATCTTACTAGTAACGGCAAACGTGCTTTTCTTAAAAGTGTTTCGCGTTATGTTGTCATGGGGGGACTCCTCTATAAACGTGGCTTTGATGGTATCCTCCTTCGCTGTCTAACTGGCATGGAGGCCACTCATACCATCCAACAGGTCCATGACGGTATTTGTGGTGGACATTTTAGCGGCCTTGCCGTGGCCAAACGAATCCTTCGCCTTGGTTATTATTGGCCTACTCTCAATAACGACTGCTACGAATATGTTAAGCGTTGTGTTATGTGTCAGCAACATGCCAACCTTCAACATACTCCTAGCCACCCGCTCCAGATCGCTCGAGATCTTTGGCCTTTCTCACAATGGGGTTTAGACCTTATTGGTGAGATTCACCCAACCTCTTCACAACGCACCGCTGATACTCACAATGACCGAATATTACACAAAATGGGTGGAGGCTATTCCACTCATTTCAATCAAAAAGAAAAATTGTCGAGTTCATTAACCACCACATTATCTCGCCGCTTTGGTGTTCCTCACCGCCCGATAATGATAATGGAAAATCTTTCAAAAACAAGTTGTTGCGAGACCTTTGTGACAACTTTGGTATCAAACTTAGTTTCTCATCACCTTACTATCCACAAGCCAATGGGCAAGCCGAGTCTTCTAATAAAACACTAACCAAAATCCTCATGAAAGTTGTCAATGAATCTGAAGAAATTGGCACGATCACATTCCCTTTGCCCTTTGGGCTTATCGTACTCAGCATTCGTACTTTCTACTAATGCCACACCTTTTTCTTTTCGTATACTGTACCGAGGCTGTTTTGCCTCTCGAAATACAAATACCCTCCTTAGAATATCTCTTCAGATATTCTCACTAACGATGATTTCCGCCAAGAGCGTTAGCCCAATTGAGCTTCTTGACGAACGCCGCCTTACACTTTGATCATCTTCAAATCTATCAAAAACGCATCAAGCGTGCTTATGATAAGCGACTTCATGAGCGCATTTTAAGGTTGGTGATCTCGCCCTCAAAGAGAATCAACATGTAACCAAACTCGAAAAGAGCAAACGCGAAAATTTGCTCCCAATCGATTGGGCCTTATATAATCACTCACACCTACGGATCGTGCACTTATCGCTTAGCTTCGCTTAATGGTAAACCTCGAGCTCGAACCCCTTAATGCCTTGCATCTTCGACCATTCTACCGTTGAAATTAGGTTATATCACTTCTTATCCGCCTACCGCTCGTCCCCTTGAGCTCACATACCACCACATACACTTGTCTCTTACATCTCAAATAAAATCAAGCTCACCCTCACCTCCCCTTACGATGCCTTCCCTTCTTAGTCTAGTCCATGACTTCAAAGTATTAAAATAAGCCATATTCTTATGGGATTTTCTTGAGTCAAACTTCCTACTAAACTGGATGCTTCACGCCAAAAGAACATCTAGTTATCTAAAATTAAATATAGATCGCTTCCTCAAGGACAAATTTATATGCCAAACTATTGCCAAGCTACTATAAATAGATCGCTTCCTCAAGGACAAATTTATGCACTAAAATCATCGCTGCTACTATAAATAGACTGTTCCCCCGAAGGACAGCTATACACAGTCAGCCTTTATCAGAAGCTTCTCGCATTGATCAGCTTCGTGAAGACCTCAAGAATAATACAATCAATATCCCTTATAGACTTCCCGCATTGATCAGTCTATCTTCAGTAAAATAAAAGCCTCATGCAAAAGAACTTTTTGGGTCATGGACTTGTCTATTTAGGGTAGGTTCTCTTTCGTTGTAACAAGTTCTTTGTACCTCAGCTATATCATCCACATCACCTCACCATTTGTTTCAACTCAAGGGACGTAACGTACACCTGATATATTGTGATCATACAACTCTTTTCAACTATGGACTTCTCGTCTATACACGGCACTTAGGGCTTCAGGCTCGTTCTACGTTGTGTGGTTTGTTTAGCTCTTTTCACCTACGGAGCACTCTTTCCGCTTTGCCTCGCATCTAGAATTGTGTGTTGATCTTAATCAGGACACTATTCCCTACTACTTGGGTATGCTAACCTTTGCTTTACCTATACCTACACCAACAACATTATCCTACCAGCACCAACACCATTACCCTACCAACATCAAATTTTTTTACCAAACGACAAATTGCCTAAACCATACCAAATTGCCTAAATTCACCCCTCCCTGATCCTAAGGGAGAACTACATCGGTCTGAGGCCCTTCCTTGCTTTGTGCAATGGGCTATGTAGGCAGCACTTCGGAGACATGGGGTCTCCCAAGGTTAGCTCGACCATCCCCTACCATAACCTATCTTGTGTGGTGAATATAAATATTTTTGTGTATTTTTATTTTTATCACATTTCTCTTTATCCTTTTTCGAAACACCGAAAATCAAAACACCGACAATCTTATTATTATCATAACTCAAATCAACATACATACTCAATTTTATTTAGATGTTAAACAAATACATCTTCTCTATCATCGACACGCAGGTCGGCATCCTTATTTATTCTTATACCTCGCTAACATATACTCAGACCATCACAACTCATCCCGAACTAGGTGATGATCGTGATCGTCGACCCTCTCGCCGGCCTCTCTGCCTCAAAGGTACCACGCTATTGGTACCGCCCACCGATCCGCCAATCTCTCCTCGTAACATATGAATACGCCTCGTCGCATGGAGAACTCCAGCCTCTAGTCTCGCCGCCCGTGACTCCGCAACCACTAACAATCCTCTTGTCTCATTCACTCGCGCTTGAGCTGCTGAACCAAACGCCGCAGACGATCCTCTCTCGCTGTAATCACCGCTGTCATGTCGTGGCGCTCACGTACACCTCGCAGCTCGCTACCCACCATAATCTATAGGCCTCTCGCTCATTCCCGCATCCATTACACTGCGATCGGCAGCTATCTCCTCGGGCCCTTCTGGAGGTGTTGGCCGGGGTGGTGAGAATGCTGCCTCGGCATCGATCCTCATATATGGTCTATAAGCCTGTGGTATGTCCTGCACAAATCCAAATTGTCGCCGCACGCGATCTATAGGAATCCTCTCATATTCACCTGGCCTGTGCCCCGCGATCCACCTCAATCGCTCTACACCTCTCAACTCCTCAGCTATGTTCTCGGTTACCATATAGTTCCCGTAGGGCCTCCAACAGATATCCGCAACCGTCACCCTCTCCCATACCGCCTGTAATACTTCAATGTCACCCGCACGGCCCGAGATCTCGCCTCTCTGTTCTGCTCGACCCATCGCCAATCCCAACCTCTCGTATCCTGGTCCTCTCCCGCTGATGGATCGGGCCTATGTCGCACACAAACAATGTGCTCATAGGCCCAACAAAGTAATAAGTATGAACAATCCAACGTCGTCTCGTGATTTCGCCTACAAGCCCATAAACCCCTCGTATAGCTCCGCCAAATACGCAGTGCCCATGCAAAAGTCACATTCCTTTCTATCATCTCCCAAATAACACACATCAATGCCTTTGGAAATCTTCCCCTTCCGCCTCTGTAATGCATAATACCCTACCGCTATCATTAATATCACCGCTAACCTTGTTCCTCGTGGTGTGCCGTATACATTACCCCATATGTGAACGATAAACTCGCCGTGTCAAATCTCGTGCGTATGGACCAAACACTTCGTTATCGCTCCCCGCCCCGCCGCTAGTAGTGCCTCGATATACTCGCTCTCCCGTAATAGGGAGTCTCAAAATCCAAACACATCTTCCAATGTTACCGCTATTTCACCTGCTGCGATAGAAGGTATTTGTCTCAGGATTCCATCTCTCAATCAGCGCCTGTAACATACCATGGTTACGTGCGATTCGTGAATAATAACGGATTCCACTTAACCCCAAACGATTTATCAATGTCCATTCCGCTGGTGTTACATCCGCTCGGATTCGCGACAACAGCGCTGGCACGCTATCATTCATCCTCAACCCTGTCTCTGCCTGCATACGCCAAAACGACAAACAACCATTCAATCCATTAGAGTCTTTTTCAAACATTCTGGAAATTTCTCCAGTAACCGGTACCGGTTATACATAACCGATATCGGTTGAGTAACCGATACCGGTTCTCCCTAACCGCTACCGGTCACTGTCAATTATATTCACCTTCCCTAAAAACAACCACCTACGACAATAATTTGCTCGTTTATTCATTTTTATACATATAAACATACCTGGAACCCCTGATTGCCTACCCTGTAACACTTACCTCACCTGCAACCCTTGTTATCATGTTTTCTCTCTCATATCTACCCACCTACTCTCCCCCATCTTACTCACGAAACATGCAGTAATCAAATCACAAACAAAACAATACCTCTTGAGTTGCAGCAGCTTGCGGTGGCCCTTGTCTGCCCTCCTCCTCGCCTCGCTCGGATGCCTCTCCTCGTCTCTCGCCATGATCACCACCTTTTTTTAACTTTGTCTTTCTCGCCTCGCTTTCAAAATCTCGATCACATTCACTTTCCTTGTCTCTTTCCTTCTTCTCACCCAAATCTCTCATGCAAATACCTGCCTCACCGCCAAAAAGCGCCGCTCACGTATTTAACCTCTCGCATGGCTCTAAAATTAAAACTTAAGTCACACCCTAGCTTTTCTATTTTTAGAAAAGCTCATACCTAAATAACCGTAGATCGGCCATAACCGATATCGGCCATATCTCTACCGACATCGGTTAGCAAACCGATACCGGTTATGCACCTGCCTTTTTGAAACAGGGTTCTTTTCTTCATTTCTCATCTAAATTTTTGTCGCGCCCGCCTCTTTGCCTGCATAAACAACAGAATTTACCACATTTGTTTATCCACCACACATAGCATTATAATTTCATTAAACATCATTTCTACCAATACACAACCATCAACTACGAATATCAAGAAACTATCAATCTATACATCATTTAGATCCAACTCATCAGTTACATATATTACACTGCCACAAAACCACCAATTTATCACATAACCTGACATTCATATATACGCACAAATAAACAAAAACATCAGCATCATCTATCTATCAACATGTCAATTAAACTCATCACACATTCTATATATTACCAACCATTTATTTCAACACATTTTAAACACAGCATGTGGATCAAAACATCATCTATATATATATATATATACAGGTTTTCAAAAATACAATGTGCCCTACATCGGGGCCTCTGTGATCTCATAATATACCAAAGCCGGCACGCAGCCGCAATACCTACTAAAATATCGACTCGCTCGCAGCCGCCTCTCATATCAAAATATACTCGCTCAGCAGTCGTATCAAATGTACAACCCGCACTTCGGCTCGCAGCAGCCGTATATATAATAAATAAATAAATCAAAACAATGAATAAGTGTAGGCACGCAGGCCTCTATCAATACAACCGGTTCGCAGACCGGTGCCCATGTCCCTATACAAAACCATGTCGGGGATCTATCAGCTCTCCCCACCGCCTCGCACCTCTCTCCCGCTGGTCCCCGTGGTGCCTTCGCCTCGCCTGCCACACGGACACGCCAGCTGTAGCTGCCCCTCCCTGAGATCTCTGGCTGTGCGAGGTCTCCGCCCTATGCGCTGCATACGCCTGATACTCGACTCCGCTACTATCAAGAATATCCTGATAATAACGGGCCTCTGCTCTAACCTCCATATAACGATCTCTCGCCACTGAAGGAACTGGGGCTGGTCCCCTGGCACCTAACACCAATATCCCGAGCTCGTACTCGCACTCGTGGCCGTGGTGCCGGGAGGTGCCGCCGTGCTCGTACTCGCACTCGTGGCCGTGGTGGTATTCGGGCCGTGGCCGTGCAGCGCTGCTGTACGGCCGCTCGTACTGCACTCGCACTCGTGGCCGTGGCCGCCGGTGGTGGTGCCGCCGTGCTCGTACTCGAGCTCGCTACCGCCTCAGTAGACTCCTATATTCGTGCTCGCAGCAGCAGCCAACCGTCCTCGTAATAACGCACTCGCCTCGAGCTGATCTCTCTCTCAGCAGAATCGCAGCTAAGTCCGGCCGCAGCAGTGTATTATCTCGCCGCTTCTCGCCACCTACTGCACTCGTATGCCGCTGCACACCCGATCATCCACACCTCACCTCGCTGGTCTCTCCGCTACCTGGCCTGATCCTAAGGCCGTGGTGCCGGGCAAGGGGGCTCTACATCATCCCTCTCGCGACCGAGGGAAGGGAGGTGGCTCGCCCCGTGGCAGCTCTATCTCGCTGCACTTCTAAGGGTATCCGCCAGATTTCCCGCCTACGCCCCGCTATCCGTAATGTATACTGGATCAAAGCGCACTGCACGCGGCTCCTCTCGCAGCCGGTGACCTCTCGTAGGGTCTCCATATAATGTCTACCGCTGTAAGGCCCTCTAGCATATGTCTATAGAGGCCACATCTCGACTCGCAACAATCGCCGTGGCTCGCCCACGATCCCCAACCACCTCTCAAATCCATATCGGACACGACCTCGTGGCCCCTCGGCCGCCGGGTAGCCCTACTCGCCTGATGCATACGATGTGCTCGTATGCCCAACAAAGGCAACAAAAATGTAGAACAAATACCAAATCGCCTCCTCCGCGATAGCCCCATAACTCCTCAGAGCAATTGCACTGATACACCGGTGCCCATGCAAACAAAGTGTGCTCCTCCACCATCTCCAAGAGACTCCCATCAATGCCCGTGGGAAGCGGCCTCCTCTCAATCCGGGAGGGCGAAGCAGTGATCCCTATCATCACAACACGGCAAGCCGTGTTCTCATGTCTCGTGTGCGCGGACATGTCACTATATCCAATGCTCGCGCTATGATAAAGCGCGCGCCGCATCCCCAAAACTCGCAGATGATGCTATCCATGGCGCCTTCTCGACCTACTCGAAAACGGCCTCTCCTCGATCGGTAGCCGCAGGATGCGATACACATCCTCTAATGTGACCGCTATCTCCTTGGCCGGCAGATGGAACACATTGCCGCCGATCCCATCTCTCGATGAGGGCGACCATCAGGCTGTGATCTCTGTCGATCGCTCTGTACCTCTGGACCCCGCCGAGCCCCACCTCGCGCATGATGGCCCAATGCGCCGCAGATATGTGTGGCCTCATCCGACTCAATAGTGGAGGCATCCTATCACGCATCGTCAACTGCTGACGTGCCTGCAAAACCAACCCACATTCTTAGACCCACTCTTTATTATAACACCTACTTTACCATCTAAACCCCCTTTTGTAACACCCAAAATCTAACCCCACACCTCACCTTTCTCCAACCCAACACAACCCACCCCACCAAGCCCCCCAACCCACCTTAAAACCTAAACCCTAAACCCTAAACCCCTAACCCAATCCCCTACCCCAACTCAACCCAACCCAACACAACCCACCCCACCAAGCCCCACCCCACCAAGCCCCCAACCCACCTTAAAACCTAAACCCTAAACCCTAAACCCCTAACCCAATCCCCTTCCCCACTCCCAACCCAACCCAACACCCCACCCCACCAAGCCCCCCCAACCCACCCCTAACCCAAACCCTAAACCCCTAAACCCTAAAACCTAACCCAACCCAACACAACCCACCCCACCAAGACCCCCAACCCACCTTCAAAACCTAAACCCTAAACCCTAAACCCCTAACCCAATCCCATTCCCCACTCCCAACCCAACCCAACACCCCAAAGCCATACACCCTCAATACCACCCTCAACCCAACCCTCCCCCACCGATACCGGCCGATACGAGACCGATGCCGGTCCCCATTCTAACCTTACTCTATTTTTTTTCGACCGATGCCGGTCGCCTAGTGACCGACATCGGTCACTGTCCACTACCCGAGCCGAACCCGCGCACGGCCCCCAAAACTCATTTTTTAC
Organism: Taxus wallichiana var. yunnanensis; assembly: GCA_018340775.1. Lineage (NCBI taxonomy): Eukaryota > Viridiplantae > Streptophyta > Pinopsida > Cupressales > Taxaceae > Taxus > Taxus wallichiana. The sequence goes on along the minus strand of CM031242.1, from coordinate 821,998,614 downwards.
CTATTTCTACCCATCCACCCACCCAAAAACCCTAAAATTTTACACACCTAGCCGCCTTAGCCTATCTAACCTATCTACCCTCTCCCTTTCTCAAATTACCTCCATTTACCCATTATTTCCTACAAAATACCAATTCCTACCCAAATCCCAAAAACCACATAACTCAACCAAATCACCAAATTAAAGAGTTTAGAACCTACCGGTACGACGACACGCCGTCGTGGTGGGATGGGTGGTGGCGGTCCAGCTGGTCCAGCTCCTCCGGCTCCTCCTGCCTGTGCCATGGCTCCAATCCTGATCTGCTGGGTCCCCGGCCAATCACCTGCTGCCTCCTCAACTATTCGGGCCCACTATCAACTCTCTCCGCCAATCAAATAGCTCCACCTCACTCAATACCCCTCCAAATCAACTCTCCACGTCAGACAAGTCAATTTGGATTACAAATAACAACAGTGACAATGACAGGCCGTATATTTCTTTTTATAGGTTTTTCGACTTAAACCGATGTCGGTTTCTTTTTTCTAGAAACCGGATTTCGGTCCCTTAACCGATATCGGCCATCGGCCATGATGAATCGACGCTGCCTTGATACCCCTTTACCCCATTCTTTGCTGCTTACTCCTCGCCTCTTTTTCACCAATATCGCCTCATCCACCTTTGCTGCACAACATTTGCTCCCCTGGTCCGCCCAACCCAAGGCCTCGCCCCCTTATTTGCCCGACCCAAGGCCTCAACCTACCTATTCGCCCGACCCAAGGCCTCGCCTACCTACCTATTGGCCCGACCCAAGGCCTCGCCCCACCTATTTGCCCGACCCAAGGCCTCAACCTACCTATTTGCCCGACCCAAGGCCTCGCCCTACCTATTTGGCCCGCCCACCCATTCGGCCCGACCCAAGGCCTCAACCTACCTATTCGCCCGACCTAAGGCCTCAACCTACCTATTGCCCGACCCAAGGCCTCGCCCTACCAATTGGCCCGACCCAAGGCCTCAACCTACCTATTTGCCCGACCCAAGGCCCGACCCAAGGCCTCAAGGCCTCACTACCTATTCGCCCGACCCAAGGCCTCACCTACCTTTGCCCGACCCCAAGGCCTCGCCCACTTATTTGCCCGACCCAAGGCCTCAACCTACCCAAGGCCTTATTTGCCCGACCCAAGGCCTCGCCCTACCAATTGGCCCGACCCAAGGCCTCAACCTACCTATTTGGCCCGACCCAAGGCCTCAACCTACCTATTTGGCCCGACCCAAGGCCTCGCCCCTATTATGGCCCGACCCAAGGCCTCAACCTACCTATTGGCCCGACCCAAGGCCTCAACCTACCTATTTGGCCCGACCCAAGGCCTCACCCTACCTATTTGGCCCGACCCAAGGCCTCGCCCTACCAATTGCCCGACCCAAGGCCTCAACCTACCTATTTGGCCCGACCCAAGGCCTCGCCCTACCAATTGGCCCGACCCAAGGCCTCAACCTACCTAATTGGCCCGACCCAAGGCCTCGCCCTACCAATTGGCCCGACCCAAGGCCTCAACCCACTTATTTGGGCTGACCCATGGCCACCACCCAACAACTTGGCCCGACCCAAGGCCGCATCACTTCCATACTATACCCACAATCAACGTTTTATTTTATCCATCCATCCTGTACCTTGTGTTCCATCGAGCTCACTTGTTCGTGTTTTAGCATGATTAGGGTCCTTGACTTGATCTGTCGACCAACTTTGCCTAGACCTAGACCGTGACGTTTATCTCAACCAAACCAACCATTCGGTACCGCCGAACATGCCTAAACGCTCGCACCTTTACCCGTTATATACCCCGAGCTACTTCCTATGCCTCGATACCAGTGATTATATCACCCTTGTTTGGATAAACTATCGACCTTTGCCTATACATTGCTGGTTTGCTCACAAATCATGTACCCTAGTCGTATTTTGCATTTCAACATGCGTCTCGCTTCCTCGACCTACACCATCACCTTACCATCCTCTCTACCACATATACCCTTTATCAACCCTATCCCTGATTTCCCGTTCACTCAATCTGTGATAGATTTGAGGGGGATTACCTATATCTTTAACATGAGAAACCACTTCATATTATTGTCCGCAGCAGCTTTACAGAACAAGCTACACGACAATAAGGGGCTAATGTAGACACCAAATTCGTGTCTCACGACCCCTTGTGACCCGCATCCCATTTCGCAACCTAACCTCATTACCTAAACTTCACACAATTATTTATTAATTACCTCAGAATTGATAAATCCACATCACCTTACCCGCCACCTCACTTTGCCACCTCATCATGACCTAGCCCTAACCCTAAACTAACCTAATTAAGACCTGTGACTTGGTCTAGACTCACATCCATAACTAATGCCTCCTTACTCGCACCCAAAGCCGACCTTCTACCACTGACCAAGCCCGCAACCGATCTCTCTGAGAAAAGTAGGAAGGTGGGCTATTTTACTAAAAATAGCCTACTTTTTCCTAACCGATGCCGGCCTACTCGATCCGCTCGCATACGCAACCGCAACCGCCATCGGCCTCGTAAATGGGCTTCCCAAACCAAAACAACGGATCGGAATTTCATTTTGAGATCACCAAGGATTTTTGAATCAAAGGAGAGTCCAAAGCGATTAAGCAGAGTCCGTAACTTCACTTGACCAAGCAGAGACGAGTGAAGAAACCAAGAGTCAAGCAGCCAAGGAGATCAACTCGCATCTTCATCAAAACCAAGAAGTTACATCTCGCATGTCCTCCATTATAACATTTCTTATGCTTTTGGAATTACAGTCCTCCCAAATCCGTTCCTGAATCCATTATCCAACGTACCATTGCCTCTAACTATCATTCCTTAGCTTCTAACCATCCCATTTCCCAATACCATCCAAAAATCAGCCATTACAAACTCCACAACCAGCCCAGAAGATCCTAGAACCCACCGGTATTTGCTATCAAGAATCGCCATCGCTATATAGGTAACCGGCATCGGTTCCTTTGATCAAAACCAGGAAAAACAGCCTTTCCCCTACCCAGTTCAGCCAAGCAATTTGATTGATATTTTACAATATTTTGTGTTAACTCATGTTAGCAGGGAAACTGACCACCTTCGAAAGGAAGTTTTACATTTCCTGGGCCCAAGGCAGTTTCCTCATTTATTATCTAATCAAAATCTTGTGGTCTTGTGTTCTTATTTCAGTAGTCCTTCCTGCATAAAAAGGAGTTCTTCGCAACCCCGATCTTTCTCTACGGTACGCGCACATCATCTCGACATCTCGCTATCACTGCAAGACCACAACATTGGGTGGTAGTTAAAAAGAATTTTTAGATATCTTCAAAGAATAACTAAGCATGGGATTGCATTCAAGTGGGATTTCAAAAAAATCCCTGCATCTTATAGGTTATTGTGATGCAGTTTGGGCAAGGTGAGATCGAGGTGTAGTTTCATGGGCAAGTAAGAAGCAACCAACCATTTCTCTCTCCAATGCAAAATTAGAATATATAACAACATGTCAAGCCGCAAAAGAATTGATTTGGTTAAGAAGATTTTTGCAAGACATTGAGGTTATAAAAACCCAACCAACGATGTTGAGGTGTGACATCCAAAGTTGCATAGCCATCAAAAAACATTCAAAATATTGTGGGAAGGTTAAACATATAGGGATACAATACCATTCCATCTGTGAAAAAATCGAGGATAATAATATTCAAATGAAATATTGTACAACTTAAATGATGGTGGAAGATGCATTGACAAAATCATTACCGAGAATTAAGTTTGAATTTTTCAAACAAGGATTCAATGTAATACAACCTAACTAAAAATTATTTGGCTAAGTGGGAGTGTCAAATATGTAGGAAATGTAGCCGAATATTTGGGGGTTTTAGTTAGCATTTAGATCTTTCTGTTTTAATAAAAGACAACACATCAGATGAATACAACACTCTTGTGTACGTGTTTTTAGAGTAGTCTGTCTGTAGGTGTTTGAGTAGTTATAAGATATTCAATGTTTGTGTTTGCACATGACTCTGTCTCCCATGTTCTCCTATTTGTATCTATGTTTCTTTTGGTTGAAATATATAGAAAGTACTTTGTTCTGTATATTTCTTCTGTTGTTTTCTATTACTCTGAATTTTTAGATTTAGTTTCACTGTACAAATAATTTTAAAATATACTGAAAATGTGTATTAAATTAAATCTTAAATACATCTATTTTAAAATGTTGATACATATAAATTTCAACGTTTATATTCTAGATTTCAAGCATATCACATTGATTAATAATTTCATTATATTTTGTTCATACAACGATGGAAAAACTATTTCCTAGAAAAGAGGACTCCAAATTCTACAATATGACCAAGATATTACTATTTTCTCATTAATTTGTCAACGTTAAAACCAAAAATAATTTTGAAGTGACAAGAGTAGATGTAAAATTTATAGTCAAAATTACCTTGTGATGGTCAAATGAACATCAAATTTAGTACATAAAATAAAACTTTACAAGTAAAAACATCACATCCCACCCTTATCGTCATTGTAGAATACCTATCAACATAATAAAGAATATATTGAGAGATTGATAATTAAATCACTTGAGTAGATGTAAAATTTATAATCAAAATTACCTTGTGATGGTCAAATGAATGTCAAATTTAATACAAAAATAAAGCCTTACACAATAACATCACATCCCACCCCTTATTTTCATTGACAATACCTATCAACATAATAAAGAGTATATTTAGAGACTCATAAGTAAATGGTTTATATTTTAATCCAAAATAACAAAAAACAATAAAACAAAAATAATCATCATATTATCAAATAAATTAAGGTTTCCATATCATTCTACTCATTAATATGTATCCCTTCGTGAAGGCTATAATAATAAGAAACATTATAGCATGTGAAGCTTAAGGGTTCAATTACATAACAACTTATATATGTTGAAAAAGTAATTTTAAAGCTTTCTAGATGTAGAGGAGAAAACAAGAAACCCATTAATTGTATAGTTGTAAACAAAGGTAATTGGTGCAAAATGAATAGATTTTAGATATGCGATAGTCTAAGATTGCAGTCTCATATAAGGGGTAATCTAAAAATTTTGAGCAGGTGTGGGAGAGAAAAATATGATATTTTAGTATTAATAGGGTCCCATGATTTTTATTTTTCTAAAATAGGAGTCTTTAGCATTAGCAAAAGTATGGTCCCATGAATCTAAATAAACAATTAGAAGGGAAAATATGGAGGGAAGCTTAAAGATAAATGCCAAGTGTAAAAAAGACCCTAAAATATTTAAGCAACGGATATTTGTTTGTGCCCCAATTACTTTATGGGGCTAGAAATCATCTCCCTAAAATGTAGTTGCTTAGAAATTTTAGGAGCTTCGTTGGATTTTAGTAGCAACAATTAATTTTTTTACATGAGACCACATTTACCAAATAAATAGAAGCACTAGCCCCCGACATGGGACAATACTCTAAGAATTTTATGGGCTTCAAGAGAATAGGGAAAAGGTTTTAGATATGTGCAAATCCATTTAACATCTAACTAGACCATTTAGAAGGTACTAGAATAAGAATCTATAGAATATTCTATGACAATTAGCTATGCAAGTTGTCATGGGAATCCTATAAACACCTTGTAATCTCATTTGGACAAAAATTCAAAGACTTTTTGAAGAATTTATTTTGAATTTATCGATCGTGTGGAAGATCTTGTCGAGTCAATTTTTTTAGGTTAGAGGGTTTCTAGTACTTTATTACACGAATTTCACATTTTTGTAGTGCGTAAGAACTTGATCGAGGTCATTTATATGAATCTGATTCTTTTTATAGTTATACATAACTTAAAGTTTGAATTTGTCTTTTTGTATTTCATTGCTATATGTTAAGTTCATGTCGATCTTCAAAATTTTCTCATAATATGAGGTTTCTCGTGTTCTTTGTATGTCTCGAGTGAGACTTTTAATTACAAGCTTGATTGAAAATGCCAAGCTTTAGAAAATAATTTCATTACATAATTTACATTTAATCGATGATCTATCCTATCATTTTTAAATTTCCCTACCAATATTTGGTTCCGTCATCGAGATCTCATTTTCTTTTGATTGTGACGATATGATGTGATTCGTTACATGGTTTTAGAAAGGATTAGGTTAGATCATGAGTTTTTGTGATAGTTTTGAAGGTTTTATGTTGAAACCCTAAACATGGTTGGGTAAATGTGTGAGTGTGGGGCTAATCAATGGTAGAGTTCGAGGCAAGATTAGACCTTTGTGAGTCAAACCGAGAGTGTAGGATTTAATCATTTAGGAAGTGTTGTTATGAATTTGATAGGCAAGCCTATTGATATTATTGCCATGGAATCCTAGAGAGAGAAGGGGTTTGGTATTGTAATGCCATTAAAATCCTAGGAGGAATGGAAGGAACGAGACAACTTACATGGTTTTGGAACTTGCTCTTGTTGTGAATAGTCACACGTAAGTGACTCTGTGGGTGATGGAAATGGTGATGTAGATGGAAAACAATTTTCAGGAAAATAAATGTAATATTTCCTAAAGAGTATTTGACTTGTCCCTATTGAATGCATGTACCTCTACTTGTTGCTCTTTTGAGAAGACATTTCTTTGTAAAGCTACGATTTTTCATAATTCAAAGATGTAATTCTAGTGTAGGACTATTGGTGAAAAAATAGTGATTTATGTGTAAGGAATGATGAGTTTAGATGGTCGAGGAAGTATTATAGGAGTGAGCACTAGATAGACTACTTCTATGGTTTTGTGAGAGGAACACCAATGTATCCATTCACGATTGACTCTACAATGCACATATTTTTGATGTAAAAGTAAAGTTATTTGAATATTATGGTATGGAAAATACAACCAACCATGTACATATGTGTGAAATTTCATGGATAGAAAATTTGGTGCTCTCATAAAAAATGAAGGGGAGTAAATGTACAACAACACCATTTCATATAGAGCATACATGATATAGAAAGTATGATCCTAATTATAGACTATTGTTTTTTTTCGATGTGTTGTCAGTAACATCATTAAAGGAGTTTCATATTCCATATTTTGAGCATGAAAGTATTTATGGGTTGAAGTAAATCAATATAGACTAAGCAAAGAGTGTGCAGGCATATGATGTGTATTTTAAAACCTTGTTGTCAAATGTATCATATGAGATTCATCCACTACAACATGCACAATGGTTTGTGAGAGGATTACTACCCCTTTTCAAAGACAATTAGTTATGAATAATTTTAATGATACACATGCTCTAGGTGTTGCCTTGTGTAGAAGTAGATGGGAATTTTGATACTATAGTTTGGCCATTTATATAAGTGTAATGACCTAAGCACCTCACCAGACTATCAATGCACTCTCTCAAGACCTTCAATGTACTCTCTACGTACTATCAATTCACTCTCTTAGGATTTTCACATGTACATTTTGGAAACTATCCTAAAATAACATATGTTTTTTATGAATTTCATCATTGTGTCTAGGGCTCTAAAAACCTTGCTTGCATTTCAAAAATTCTACACAAATATCTAGGAATTTGATCTCCTTCATAAAAACCCTAACATGGCCCAATTTAGTTCTATGAATTGATAAAAACACATTTGTTTTGGCTAATGCAATACACAAAAGATGATTGGGGATAATCAAAGCCAAGAGGCCTAATGAAAGCCAAGATGCCCAAGACCAAATTTCATTTGACTAACACCGATTATGTGTCCTTCCATAAAAATTTAGAGGATGTCCCTGATGAGATGATTCAAAAAATTGAAGTGAACTCCTCTCAACCTTGGTGGAAGAATTGGAAGTGGTATCTTGAATTTAATTTTCAGAACTTTTGTCCCAACAATGTATATGACATTTTAGCACCATGTTTACCCATGGTTGACAAGCTCAATTCTTTTTGGTCTTTGTACAAACTGAAAATCACCACGTGACCTTCAGTGCACTCTACCTCTAGAGGTTGTGCCAGAACAACTGATGTAGAATAATTTTATGGTTATGTGTAATGAAATATGATGAAGATGTTCAATCAAGCTATCAGGGTAATCTGATATCCTAACCAAGCTAAGATTTTCCAAAATGTAATTGTGGATGTGAATCCTCTATTCTTCCTTAGAGGCATGGGAAGAAATCAAAGCTTTCCGAATATTTTCTTCCACTCAACTTCCCTAAAAAAGTAAATAAGGATTCAATGGAGGTTTTACAAATGAAAAGATATTACAGTTGATTCTAAATTAATGCAGAAGCTTTCCTCTTGAGAAACTTCCTTTGCAAACCCATAGGGATAGGCAAGGAAGTAATCTATCACCAAAATATTTTCAAAGAAATGGAAGCTACAATATTGATCTATCTATTTGTAACAATTGAAATGGAAGATTTTCTACTCTAGTAAATAAATGTGCGTACAGATTCAAAAATAAAGAATTGAAGAAATGAAGAAACTCAATAGCAACCCCAACTTGGAAATTGCAATGCTGAGGAAATGTCAGTTGTGGTATCACTTTGTGTCCCCTCAATTATCTTTTCCAATCTTCAGTGTCCACGTGAGTCCAGGAAGATGGGAATGCAGAAGAAGCAAAAAGAGGGTGTTGGAGCAATGGTGGCTTGTAAAAGTAGTTTGGTAGCAATGCAGGTAGAGGAAGAACAACGCAAGAGAACAATGTTTGGTTGTGTAGTCTCTAGCAAGATTTCAGCAGATGAAAATGTAATTCACGATAAAGTATTAGGCCTTTTGCTTCAAAAGAAGCATTGGTTTTATAAAACATAGGCTGGGAAATGGTCTAAGCCATTTGGTAGCAATGGGATGCCACATCACAACAAGGAGGGGCAATTAACTCTCCATCAACTATTAGAAGTGGAAGAGGAGGCCGATACGCATCTATCAAGCCTAAAAACAACAAAATTGACAAAAAAACGTGTGCAAAAGGTGAACTGAAGAATTTACCATGCATCCAAATCAAGCTTGGGAAGTCTCGGTCAAAACACACGGAATCACCACCTAAGTAGGGCAGCGGTTGCGTAATTAAAGGCTGAAAACTAAAGGAAAACGATGCGGAAAACTAAGGGAAAATGATGCGAATCCTAAGGAAAATAAAGAAATGGCTAGGCAAGGTTTTCTAAGCTACAAATATAAACTACAAAGAGGAAAAGGGGCTCAAACACCTTTGGAAAAGACATGAATCATTCACTGGGAATTTTTAACCATTTCCGACAATGTAGCACATGTAAATTTGGGTGCGTACATATTTCCCCTTACGAAGCGTTTTAGCCATAATGAGGCATAAAACACAGAGTCCGAGTATGACGTTCCAAAAATGGGGAGTTAGAAGTTATACATAACATGCCTGCATGTTGAAGTGATGCCCTCCAAGCTCCCGATACGTGCAAAATACAAACGAGACTCAAGTGCAGATAGATATGATATCGAAAAATAAGTGCTAAAACAAAACGACATGAAGACTTATCATTTGTGTGGGGATAGGAGTATACCTACGCCAGCGCTCCAACCTTGCAAAGCACACACACTCAACACATAGATAGAACAATATATACATATATATATACATATATATATATATATATATATATATATATATATCTAAAACCATTCATTTTCAAATTCATTTGCACTTATCCTCATAGTGATTTTAGAGCTTTGGATTACCTATCACCATTTTGAGCATGGATACAATCAAATCAGAGAGCACGTCAATGTGATCATGGCCCCATGAGCGAGAGATCCAATGGCTAAGAGAAAGGTTAGTATTTTGCATTTGTTTATTTGAAACCTAAAATGTAAAAATTTTAAAAATCTACACCTAGGGGGGCCTATTTTCGCAAATTATTGACTTAAAATGTTCCCTAAGGGTCGCCTAAGTGGGCATGTCTTTCATCTTGTCTAAAATGATCAATTTTTTATTTTTTGAGTTTTTGGGTCATAGGGAACAACTTGTCCGTTCTAGAAGCGATCGTCGCGCTGCGCAAGGCAGGCGGCGATTATGAAACACATGTGCACAAGGTGGCGGTTACAAAACTGCCATAGAAATTACATAACCACCACCCAGCATTGGGCGGAGATTTCATAATTGTCGAGATAGAAGCTTGTTTTAGCTAACTTAGGTTTTTATTATTATTTTAATTTGTTTTGTATTGTTTTTGACAAGCTTATGTGGTGAATCATGTTGTTAACTTTCTCTTTTCTTGTTTTGGTGAACGCAAAAGGAGTTATACATTTGTTGATCCGGGCCACAGAGTGTCATTGCTTCCAAGGATTATTATTCAAGTGACTCAGGGGGAGATAAACTTGTTACACCGAGCTCGCATATGGAGGTTGTAACATATGATGCTAATAGTGATAACCAATCATTTATTGTGTGACTTACTGAGCTATTGGGATGTCGACTGAACACTTTCCAGTTTCCTAGTGTTAGGGGAGAGTGGACCATCACTCTCGAGGATGTTCACAGGATTTTGGGTGTTCCTATGACTGATAGAAGATTGACATTAGACAGTGTAGGAGGGTTGACTGCCTTATCTAGGATTTGGGCAAAATACATAGGAGACGATGGGGTGCCCAATACGGGCACAAAGCATGGCATGTTGTTACTTTATGTTGCCTCCACACCTATCCCCACCCTACGTAAGGCCATCATTGGTATTTTGGCTTCGTATTTGGTGGGAGACAAGGGCGGGGACAAGATTTTGTACTATTGGGCTCCCATTATTTAGGCTATTGAACAATATGGAAGGATTTATGCTTGGGGAGTGGACATCTTGGCAACTACTTATCATGACTTGTCATGTGTGTTAGGCTACATGGGAAGTCCCTGAGCCACCCTACTTTGGTTATGAGCTAGGTCTACGAGAAGATCATCCCCTACCATAGGGGAGTTGGCATATCAGATCCGGGGCTATTAGAGCCACGAGGTGGACAGTTATGGCCCCTCTTAGAGGGACGCATCAGCCCCTTACTACATTGACTACATATGACTTCATTGCTAGGCCATACCAGGATATGATTGGGTTATGGGGTGCTGACGGGATTATACCGATTGCTTGTAGCACAATGAATCGAGCTTAGTGGACATGACATAACTATGGTTGAGGCACACCCTATATGCAGAGTCCCTCAACAGTTTGGGTTACCGTATGTTGATGCACTTCCCGCCATTCTCGTTATTTATCAGGGCATCGAGAGAGGCTTCATGGAGGCCCTAAGGTCCCGCATGGTTGGACATTTATTACACCCAGGTACTATCATTATGTAGGTTATCCCGCCTCCTAGGGTACTATCATTAAGTAATTTGGTTGGTCATTTTGGGGAATATTAAGTTTATTTAGTTTGTTGTTCTAACTGTAAAAATTTGGTATAATCAGTACTTTATGTGGCTGAACATTTTCTATATTTTTGTAAATTTTTAAGTGGTATCCCATTAGGGATATTTCAAAGGGTATCAAAGTGAGGTTGTTTCTCTAGCCTGTGGGATTGAAAATGGGGGATAGAGACAAAGTGAGGATATAGGGGTATATCCGATGAGACAAATATTCATCGACATGGTAAAGCAAAAGGAGACTACCTATCTCTATTTGAGCCACCACCGAGAGATTAGCGTAGGGTAGGCCGATACTCATGCGAAAGAGGATAAAATAGCAATAGGGGACAACATGGTCAAAGAGGTGAGGGTGGAAATTCAGGACAGAGATCCCCCCATTCTTCTACCAGGCCTCTGGGGTTTCATGAACCTTCTTTCTTGAAGGATCCGGAAGTTTCACAAGTACGGCAGCGAGGGGATATTTTAGATGAGGATTCTTGTTGGGAAAGGTACCAGACTTTAAGTGATGGCTTTCATGAAAACATGCCATTCCAAGAATATTGCAAAATGAAGATTGACAAAGAGCAGGCCTAGGAGAGACTACCAGGTACAGGTACTAGAGATGCAAAGGAGGTTGGGACAGATTTATGTTCCGCACTTCGACAGATCTAAGAAGTGTACTGCATAGTCTTGGGTGCAGAAGTTGAAGACATACTTCAACTTGAATCATAAGCGAGAGGAAGATGCAATCAAGTTTGCAATCCTACATCTAGAAGGAGACACTCATGATTGGTGGCATCATGGGTTGACCACACTGGGACACATATACATCATGACTTATGCATAGTTCACAAAACTCAAGCTAGTGAGTAGATTTGATAAGAGGGACCCCGATGGGTATTTTAGAGAGTTGACTCAACTGAGGTAGACCGATTCCGTGGATCAAGATATCATATACTTTCGAGACTATCGGTCATGGTACCGATGTTACGTAGATGAGGTTGATTTCCTATTCACGTGAGGTTTAACATAAGTGCTCGTTGGATTTTTGAGGGCATTCAAGCCTTATTCGTTGCATGAGGCTATTAGGAGAGCTCGTGTCTTGGAGTTATCCACTCCCAAGTCGAGGTTTCCAACTCGAGTGCAGCCTAAGGTTTTCCCTTCTAGAACTAAGGGTTCGCATTCGAAGGTACCTCCACCTAGGAAATATACAACCTAGAGACCATTCGGAGCTAGAGAGGATAGGGAGGAATTGAGGATAGGAGGAATTGCCGCACCCCTTTGGTTCCAGGACACGATTGCAAGGGTAGAGGGAGGGCCCAACTCATAGAGGTTTTTGAGGAGAGTGATGATGATGAGGAGTTGGACACACAGGAGTAGGGGATGATGATAATGAGGCATGTGATAGTGCGGGTATTGAGCAAGATAGTGAGACTTTTCCCCAGGAGACTATCACCACCTTGTCTAGTACCCCGAGGTACAAGGAATTCAGAGTTAGGGGAGTTTTGCAGGGACAACGAGTGGTGGTACTCATTGATAGTGGGGCAACCCACAACTTTATTGATGCCTCATTGGTTGAGAGGTGAGGGTTATGGACAGAGGAATTCAAGGGCTTTAACGTGGGTGTAGCCAATGGAGACTCTATGAGATGCACACGACGGGTTCCCCAATTGAGCATCATGATGGGTAACTATATAGTTACCAATGATTTCTATATTGTTGGTATTGGAGAGACCAACATAGTGCTTGGGGTACAGTGGCTCCATTCCCTTGGTGAGTTTTGGACTAACTTCTAGACGATGGAGCTGAAGTTTAAGTCCGAAGGGAGGAATGTGATCTTGAGGGGCTTATCTTCAAGGGCACCCCAAGTTGTTACAGCCAAGAGGATTGAGAGAATCTATAGGCACGACGAGGTGGATTGGGCAGTACATTGTTTGGTTTCGACCAAGAAATCAGAGGATGGACAACAGTACCATGTAGATATACATGGCTTATTGGATAGACATAGTGCTGTGTTTGGTGACATACCTCCAGGCATACCTCTTGATAGAGGGTTTGAGCATGTGATTGAGCTCAAGGATGATAGACTGGTGGTTACTTCTCCTTAGCGTCACCCTAAATGGTTTAAGGATGAGATCGAGAAGACTATATAGGAACTCATGGATATGGGGCATATTAGACCGAGTTCCATCCCTTTTGCTTCTTCGGTGGTATTGGTGAAGAAGAAGGATGAGACCCTAAAGATGTATATGGAATACCATGCCTCAATAAGAAGACAATAAAGAACAAGTATCCTATACCACGCATTAATGATTTGTTGGACGAGCTACATGGTGTAATCTATTTTTTGAAAATAGATTTGCATTCGGGATATCATCAAATCAAAGTCAGGGAGCAGGATGTGCATAAGACAACTTTCAGATGCCATTACGGTCACTTTGAGTTCTTGGTGATGCCTTTCGGATTGTCTAATGCTCCAACTACATTCCAGTCTTGCATGAATCATGTGTTCAACCGCCACTTATAGTGTGTATTGGTTTTCTTTGATGATATCTTAGTCTACACAGCAGGACTTGGGAGGACCATATCAGGCACCTGGGTGAGGTATTGGGGATATTAGAAGCTAATTTGTTATATACGAAAGCCTCTAAGTGTGAGTTTGTCATGACCGAACTTCTATACTTGGGATATGTAATTGGTGGGGGTACAATGAAGGTGGACAGAGAGAAGATATGGGCAATCCTAGATTGGCCGCCACCTAGAACATTGACACAATTGAGAGGATTCGTGGGGTTGTGCACATACTACCGAGGTTCGCGAAGAATTTCTCTCAGTTGACTGCTCCATTGACCGATTTGACCAAGAAGGGGGATTTTTCTTGGTCAGATGCTACACAACAGGTTTTTGACCACCTCAAGGAGGTAATGAGTTTGTGTCCCATCCTCGCGTTACCAGACTTCTCCCCTTCCCATTCATCCTAGAGTGTGATGAATTAGGAGAGGGTTTTGGGGAAGTTCTCATGTAGGATCGACATCCCATCACCTATGAGAGTCGAAAACTAAAACCCGTGGAGAGAGGGTATTCAATCTACGACAAGGAGATGTTGTCCATTATGCATGCCTTGTCTCGTACTTGTGGGTAGCAAATTTGTGGTTTGTAAATATCACAACAGTTTGAGATTCTTCTTGGGATAGAAAGGGCTCAACGATCGCCAAGAAAAGATGGGTGAACAAGGTGCAAACATATGACTTTGACATAGAGTACACTTGAGGCAAGAATAATATTGTTGCTTGATGCTTTATCTAGGAGGTCTTACCTCACCGTTATGCTTAGTTTTATGTCCGATATTTTAGCAGATTGAAGGCTCATATACTTGTCAAGTATTCCAAAAATCAGTTTGTATGTGAGATCATGGATGGTATGATATAGGACGATCGATACGAGAATAGTGGATGATCTCATTTTCTACAAGGATAGGATCTTCCTTCTACCAGATCCAAAGTGAAGCGGAAGATCCTTCGAGCAAGATACATGATACACCACTAGCTGGACATCCTGGGTATTTCAAAACATACAGGTTCATTAGGGAGAGATTTGCATGGAAGGGGATGAAGGATGATGTCCTTAATCATGTCAGAGAGTGTATGGTTTTCCAGCAAACCAAATCCAAGCACTCTTTCCTAGCAGGATTACTTCAGCCTCTCCCCATTCCCGAATAGAAATGGGAAAGCATATCTATGGAATTTATCACAAGGCTTCCCTTGGTGCATGGGCATAGCTACATTTATGTTGTAGTTGATCGGTTAACTAAGTATGCTCATTTATTTTCCCTACCCAAGGGGCATGAGGCAATGGATGTGGCCCGAATCTTCTATACCAGTATTTTCAGCTACATGGGTTGCCTAAAAATATCGTCAGTGATAGGGACAAGATCTTCATGAGTGCCTTTTGGCAGGAGATCTTCAAACTAGCAAGTACGGAGTTAACTCCTAGCACTAGCTACCACCCATAGATAGATGGGCAAACGGAGATAGTCAATAAGTGGATAGAAGGCTACTTGCGGAGTTATGTGACAGGACACTAGCGGGCATGGATTAAATGGTTACACATGGGTGAGTATTGCTACAATACCACCTACCAGATGAGCATAGGTATGACCCCTTTCCAAGCCTTGTATGGGTACGACGCAAGGTAATTCATAGATTTGGTATTGCCAGATAGCTGAGCTCCCAAATCTCGAGATTGGCTACAGGAGAACTAGGATATTCAAGGCTCTCAAAGAGAATCTTCAGAAAGCACAAAATCAACGAAGGTATATGCAGATCTCGCACAGGAAAAAGAGGGATTTTGAGGTTGGGGATCTAGTATTCCTAAGTTTATAGCCATATAGATACCCTCACTAAAGTAGAAGGGTGCGAGAAATTGAAACCACGATTTTATGGTCCGTACTCTAGTAGTGCATCGAGTTAGGAAGTTGCATATGAGCTAGAGCTATCGAGCACAAGAAGATACATAATATCTTCCATGTTTCATGCCTTAAGAAGGCACTCAGACCACATATTGCACCATCTATAGAGTTACCGCCACTTTGGATGAGGAAGGGAAATTGATGCTTGAACTAGATTCCATTATTGAAGAGAGATAGAGGGGCTCTCAAGAGCGAGTAATCACCGAGTATTTTGTGTGGCTTTGGAAGGGACGGCCACTGAGGATGCTATTTGAGAGGGTGAGCAGATTTTGCAGCATCCTAATTTGTAGTTGCTTGAGGACAAGCAAAATTTGGGAAGGGAGGACTGTAATGTCCCCTTTCTAGTAATGCCCCTTTTCTACGCCAAAAGACCCATGGGTCAAGTCGAGTCCAAACCGTGACCTTTCCCAAGGGGCTATGGATGCTGGGGGCTTTTGGGAAGGGCCCCGTGGTTCTAACTTTAGTTACTTGAGTAACTTTAGTTACTTTTATTTTATTGGCCCCTCCATGGTTTGAAAGGCACCTAGGGTTATTGGGGCTCGATTGCCGAGGGGAAGTATATAAGAGCTAGGAGAGAAAGGAAAGGGAAATTTTGCATACATTTTATTGACCCCTTCATGTGCAATCGTTGTTGCGCATATACACTTAGGATTCAAATCCCACAGGGACCCTAGCTTTGGTGGTGAGAGACTTGTCCCTAGCTAGCAAGGCATTCTTCTAGTAGTGAGAGATCTACCCTAGTCTATCATTTTGGAGCCGCTTTCTGGTCGTGTTACAGAGATATTTCAGAAGGTACAGAGGAAGGGTTTTGAAGATTTTGGCGGCATTTGGAGAGGATAATCAGTGGCTCCAGATCAGAATCCCGGTAGCAGATCAGATCCACGACAACCATTTGGGCAGAGCGTGGCAGTTTGTTGGAGGCATCTCGTTGAAGGATTTTATGGGTTTTGGGGGCATTTGGGGAAGACAAGCAGAGGGGCCCGATCAAAGTCACGACAACCTTTTGGGCTAGGCGTGGCAGCATGAAGGCACGTCCATCATTTTTCCGACCCTGTCCCAAGCATGGCGACTTACAGACCTATACGGAGAGGGTTTTACAACTGTCTAGGCTCGTTGTGATTTCCTGGCAGCATTGTACTCTATAATATTCCAAAAACAGTTTCCCTTTGTCATTTATAATAATATCAAGCCCTCTTTGTATTTCCAAGTAATTTGGGTGGTCATTTTGGGAAATATTAAGTTTATTTAGTTTATTGTTCTAATCGTAAAATTTTGTATAATCGGACTTTATGTGGCTGCACATTTTCTATATTTTGTAAATTTTTAAGTGGTATCCCATTAGGGATATTTCAGCTCATCACCAAAGACTAGTGGGGAAAGTAAGTGTGGTTTTATTTGTAGATGAAATATTATTGCATTTATTTGATTTGGCTTATATCATTTTTAAAAAAATTGAGTTGTGCTTTTGAGAGAGAGAAATTTCCCTAGTCTCAACCCCACGCAACCAAGAAGATGTGAGGGCTCAACATCAAAGACTAAGATAGGCAAACAAGTGATCCGGGTAAAAATGTTTCAATGTTTTTGCTACCAAAGATGTTTTCTTGGGAGAGATGTGACATTAAGAAGCTTCTAACAAACTATGGGCAAAGACACCTAAGTTCGGAACAAAAATACGAGTAGAACCAAGTATGTAGGCTTTGGCACTTGATTAGTGTCAAAATTGTGTCTTAACTTGTTGAACTGATGAAACGATTAGAAATTTTGATGATAATATTGTGGATATTTGAAGAAATGTGATTGAATGTTTTGCCAACGTTTTTAGAAGTTTTGGAAATTTTCTTAAAAATAAGTTCTTTGATTAAAAATTTACAAAATGATCTGCCAGATGAAAATGTAGTGCGGGTGCAATAATGTACATGTGGAAATGCATATGGACTATGCGTGAGAGCACTTAAGGAAAAACGAGTTGATGGATGTCAAACTCTTCACCCCCAAGGTACACAAATGATTCGCATGATCTTTAAAATTTCCGTTCTCTTGACAAGGGCCTACTATCTTGGGTTTAAACTTACAACCCTTGCCTACAATTGTATATATGTGATCACATAACATTGACGTGAATCCATTCATTTGAAAGAGGTATTTGTGAACCTCTTTGTTGCGTTTTTGACATATTGTATTCATGTGAGCATGACTACACTACTCAACTCTTTTCCCCATGTAGGAGGTAATGCTTGCATTTGACATTTTTTGCGTTATTGGGTTATGCCCCATGGACATAACAAGCTTGGTTTTGACTTGTTGGTATTTAGACCAAAGTTCGGAAAGAAAGAAGTCCTAGAGATGGCTTTGATGGGTATCACTGGTTCTCAAAATCCTCTCCTTCCTTTGTTATTTCTACCATGTTTACACCTAGACCGAGGTCATCGGAAGGAAGAGAGGATATACCAAGGAGGTCACCTACTCCTTGTGGTTCAAATGGGAGGAAGATCGGTTCATCACTTTCTAGGAGTTTCATGATCTCTGTTGTGGTTTTAGTGGATACCGTTTCCACGGATATTGATTTAACCTTATCTATTTTTTTCACCTCAAACGTTTTTGGGTCAACGAATTCAGCCTTCTAACGCCTCGGAATAGCCGTGACCAAATATTTTGATAGAGGCCATTTGTTTAGTTAGTTCTAGCAAGGAGCTCATATTCTGAATGGACTCCTCTTTTCTTCTTGAGGTTCTCCAAGTTTATATCTAAGGGCTTAGGATCCCTTTGAGCGACAAAGATTTTTCCCAAATGGAGGAACCTAACCTCTTGGAACAAGGTAGAAGGGATAGCCTTCATTCGATGAATCCAAGGTCTCCCAAGGATCATGTTATAATTTGTTTCCCTATCGATGATGTAAAACTTTATCAAGATGCTTTTTAGCCCAAAGGAGACAAGAAGAACTATGGTTCCGATCGAGGTAGCCTTAAGACTGTCATACCTCGTAACATGTTTCTTGTATAGGAGAAATTATTATCTCCATATCCTAACTTCACGTATGAAGGATAAGGGAAGCACATTTACAACTGCCATGACATCGATCATGGCTCTCTTGATGCTATTGTCATAAACCTGGACCTGCAGATATAACCCAGGATCACCACTTCAAGTTATTTCAACGTCAGAGAGCATCTTGTCTATATCGAAAACAAACCCAAAAAGATCGCTATCACTCTGTCCTGAGGATGTATGTCAAAGTCAATATGATTTATTTGATCTCTAGGAGGAGGTGTAACATGGATTAGATGACCAAGACCTAGTGCATCGAGCAATGCAGAATGATGCGTAGGGGAATTCTTCAACAAATCTAGGAACGAGATGTGAGAAAAGGTCTTGTTCAAATCTGATATCAAATCATAGGCTCCTACCAGTTTTGAGATTATAGGAACGTCATCATGCAAGAAGGAATGAGTGGGTAGGGGTTATGAAACGTATTCCCTCATCCAAGTTGTTGAATTAATTTATGGTTCAACCTTTAGCTCAACTAGTCCCAAAATCTTCGTATTGTTGTTTAAACCAAGGTTGGGAGCAACTTGAGATTTATATGAAGTTGAGGCCTCATGGTTGTTATTCCCCACAGGAATACCCTTGTTTATGTTTTGAGGATCTGTCTTAACATCTTCGGACGCTTCACATCAACCATGTACTAGTTCGGGCCTTGGGTTTGATTTTTTTGAGGAGGGGGACGGTTCACATCAACCGTGTGTTGTGAGAGGAAATAGTGTTAGGGCCTCTTTGATTTCCCGTATTGTTGTTGTTGTTATGGTTGTTAGTGTTATTATTATTCGTAAAACTAGTGTTCTTTGCTTGATCAATAACACCATTCGTGGTAACACCATGATTACGATTCAAAGCCTTAGGTCCTTGGTTGTTGGCTCCATTGTTTTGATGGTTTGTGTTGTTTTGGTTAAAGGATACCAATTTCCCATTGAGACCATAAGTCTTACGCCCACTATCAATAGTGGCTTGGTCGATTCAAAGCACACCTTCCAATACTTCTTCATAACTATGGAAAGGAAACTTTTGGACTTCTTCCTTGGTCTCTCGATTGAGTGAGTGAAGGAAAAGATCGCAAAGTTCCATTTGGTCCATGTTGGGTGCACTTGCAAAGGAGTAAATAACTTGATGCCATATTTAGATAAAATGAACAGCAGATTCGTTCAACTCCTGCCTGATATGGATAAATTCCCTAATCCCTGTTCACAGCAACTTGTTCATGTCAAATGTTCTAATAAATTCCAAAACAAGTTATTTAAAGGAATGTATAGAAGCTTCTAGAATCCAATAGTACCAATCTAAAGCGATTCCCTCAAGGGTTTTTGAAAATATTTTAGATACTACAACATCCCAAGGGAGCAACTCCCTAATACCTGTAGTGTAGGCCTTGATATGAGCATTCGGATCTCCTTCTCCCTTAAATTTAGGAAAATCAGGAATGGGCATGGGAGCATGCCACCACGTATGGTAAAGTCAAGGGGTTCTTTTAAATACTCGGTGTAAGTACCCATTGTGTAGGATTCCATCATTGAAGCTCCTTGATGAGGCAGTGGAGGAGGAGTCAGACAAGCTGCATTGTAGGCATTGACTAGGACGTATGAAGCTCCTTGATACGACATATAAGGAGTAGGGAAGGTATATGGGTCCATTTAGGGAGACTTTGAATACATATGCAAGTAGGGTGGGATGATTCCAGGATATGGACTAGTGGGCATGAAACCAAGGAACGTCACATTTCCTAAAGGAGTGACATTCGAGAACACACTTCCGGCCATCCCTTGCGTAGGATAAGCTTGAGAAGGATGAGGACCCATCCCTAGTGTGTTAGATCATGTGAGAAGATCACCCGGACTCGATTGAACTGGATAACCTTGTTGTACATGATGTTGCATTGGTTGTTCATTGGTAGGGATGTATCCCTTGTTATCAACTGGATATCCCATGTTCTGCCCTACTACATGAGTTAGTTGTGATGGTTCAACACTCTCTAGTTCTCTAATCCTTCCCACTAAGGTAGAAATGACATTATTAGGAGAAGATTGAGTTCCATGTGTAATAATCACGTTATTTGCATTGGGTTGAATGTATCACATGTTCAAAGGTTGATCAACCTCCTCTATTATCTCATAACTAATGGGGTTTGAGGCATAGCTAGGGGAGGTTTTGTATGTTGTTTGTGTAGTTTTCAGCCCATCCGAAAAGGAAGGGGATTGTTGTGGTTGAACGTTGGTGTAATATCTGTCAAATCCAAATGGCCCACCCAACTCTCTACCAGACATATTTTAGGAAGTATAAAATACCTACCAAAATAGGGGAAGAAATGGAAAGGTGAGGTAATAGCAATGAAAGAAAAGAAAAAGAGAAGGAACTAGTCCTTCATGTCAGGTTCACCAATTTATATGCACTGAAAATCACCACGTGACCTTCAGGTGCACTCGACCTCCCGAGGTCGTGTTGGGACAACTAATGTAGAATGAGTGGATGGCTATGTGTAACAAAATGTGATGAAGATGGTCAAACAAGCTATCGGGGCAATCTAATATCCTCTACGGGCACTAATGGAATCGCTTGTCAAGGGCAATGAAAGCCTCTCTAACTTGAGTGGGTGTAATGGAGCGGTCAAGAAGAATGCACACACGTAAAAGTGAATCAATGTCCATGTGGGAAACTCTCTCAACGGGTTACGGGATCCATGGAAAATGATCTGCAGGGCCTGAAATTGTCCGACAAGGTCATGAAAATAAACAAGTGAGGTTGTGGAACCGTAAAATATAAACTCGATTGGCTAGGCGGGTCTAGAACTCGTAAGCTTTTTCAGCTTCGATGTTCAAGACGTTTAGTTGTGAGATACTATCAAGTGGTAGTGGCGATGTTCGTAAAACTAGTTCATACGCAAGCCTATGTTAATGTCTATGAGTAGTTCGAGCCTGTGCTTCGGTTGGGGGACCCTAGGATCACAACCATATGTTCTTGGTTGTTGTGGTCCTTGAATGGTCATGTGTGCATTTGTGCAATTTAATCTACGAAAGCAAATAACAAGCTAATCTAAATAAATGAAAGCTAACTATGTTTTGTATTTTCCAATATAGAAGAAATGAAGCAATATAAACAATCTAATCTAATTAAAACAAATCTTTTTGTATTTTCTGAGCTTTTTGAATTAACAGAGGAAATGAAGAAATGAAGAAATGAATTGCCTCTAATTCTAATTAACAAATCCTATACAAATAAATAGTCGGATGTAACTACTTATCTGTGCAACAATATATTTAATCTATCCTAACTAAGTGAAGCTTTTCCAAAATGTAATTGTGGATGTGAATCCTCTATTTTGCCTCAGAGGCATGGGAAGAAATCAAAGCTTCTTAGAAGCTTTTCTTCCCCTGCAACTTCCCCGACAAAAGTAAATTAAAGAAGGATTTAATGGAGGTTTTACAAATGAAAAGATATTGCAGTTGATTCTAAATTAATGCAGAAGCTTTCCTCCTGAGAAACTTCCTTTGCAAACCCACATGGATAGGCAAGGAAGTAATCTATCACCGGATCTTTTTAAAGAAATGGAAGCTATAATATTGATTTATATATTTGTAATAATTGAAATGGAAGATTTGATACTCTAGTAAATAAATGTGCGTACAGATTCATAAATAAAGAATTGAAGAAATGAAGAAACTCAATAACAACCCCAACCTGAAATTGCAGTGTTGAGGCAATGCTAGTTGTGGTATCACTTTGTGTCCCCTCAGTTATCTTTTCCAATCTTTAGTGTCCACGTGAGTCTATGAAGCTGGGAATGCAAAAGAAGTAAAGAAGAGGGTGCTAGAGCAATGGAGGCTTGCAAAAGTGGTCAGTAGTAATGCAAGTAGAGGAAGAACAATGCAAGAGAACATTGTTTGGTTGTGTAGTCTCTAACAAGATTTTAGCAGCATGACAATGCAATTCACGATAAAATATCTGGCCCTTTGCTTCAGAAGAAGCATTGGTTTTATAGAACATAGGTTGGGAAATGGTCTAAGCCATTTGGCAACAATGGGGTGCCACATCACAACAAGGAGGGGCAGTTAACACTCAATCAACAATTAGAAGTGGAAGAGGAGGTTGATACGCATCTATCAAGCCTACAAATATCCAAATTGACCAAGAAACGTGCATAAAAGGTGAACTAGAAGAAATTAACATGCATCCAAATCATGCTTGGGAAGTCTTGGTCAAAACGCACAGAACCACCGCCTGCAGGCGGGTAGCGGTTATGCAACCGAAGCCTGTGCAGAGGCAACAATTACGCAACCGCCGCCTAAGTAGGGCAAAGTGGTTGTGTTACTAAAGGCCAAAAACTAAGGAAAAACGTTGCAGAAAGCTAAGGAAAAGCAGAAATGGCTAAGTAAGGTATTCTAAGCTACAAATATAAACTACAAAGAGGAAAAGGGGCTCAAAAACCTTTGGAAAATACATGAATCATCATTGGGGACTTTTAAACCGTTTCTGACAATGTAGCACGTGCAAATTTGGGTGCGTATAATCTCTTCACTCAATTGCTCATAGTTGAAACCGCCAATTTCAAATAGTCTAGAGTGTTATTGTGGATTTCATACTAGCCCACATTACATGATGCTTATTTTATCAAGGTCTCCCTCATCTAAGAAAATATACTCTTATGAGATAAGCCAATCTTTCCTATAGATTATACATACATGTAGCATACTTTCGGAGTGGAAATATTTTTCTTTATTCGGAAAAACTAAAAATATTTTTTTTTCATACTCTTGTATCGGTTCTCATTTTTTTGCTTGCATTAAAGCCATGGTTGTTACACATGTTCATGCAAATTCAAGTGTAAACCAATTCAAGGGGGCTTTTGAGGTTACCCACCCTCGCACCCTTTGGACCATTGGAGCAATGCTCCTTGACCCATTGCTCATGTCCAACATTCTTCGCCCCTCCTTTGAGGGCATCCGGAAAAGAAGAGGGCACCACCGAAGGCGTTTTCCTACAGCTCCCATAGTTGAGTTGGGTGGTCTTCATCGCGCCACCGCTCTCCTTACCTTGCTCAATGTAGTGGTTGAGCTTCTTTGCCTCCTCACAAAGACAAATGGACTCCTCAACTCACATAAACAAGTTTCCTTGATTGGCTCTATATATTTCATTTCTACGAGTTATTTCACAAGACCAAGAGGAACCTACAAATGTGTCAACACCGGAAACACTACCAATACTAATTGGGACCCCATCCTGAAGGGAAAGACCTTCCATATGGTAGTTGGAGCAAGCGAGATGATAAGGATCCACTTCCTACTATTCTTTTTGTAGTGGTTGTCTAGTTTCTTTATTTACTCATTGTGGCAATGGCGTGACATCCTCTCATACCACCAAACACACATATATATATATATATATATATATATATATATATATATATATATATATATATAATATTTTTATAAAGTATCTATATTTCAAATTTTTTAAGGAAAATTAGGTGTATTAATACGAATAGGCCTCCATGCGTAGCCAACGAATCGTTGAGGGCCGCCTTGAAAATGCATTTGACGATGTGTTCAAAGGGCTTATTCGTTCCATAATTGCGAAGGTAACTCGCACAGATAGATCCAAATTGAATCCTGATGAGAATGGGCACGTAAACAGAAATCCTATAAAACGAAGGGCCTCCCGTGAATACCTCATGTATTTCTTTCGTGGATTCAAAAACTGCTAAGAAAAAGCCTTGTCGAAAGGTAATCAATATAATCTTAGATTTACAGAGTTGGTTGTTCATTGCCCTCGCAGATGATTCCAGATAGGGGTATGTGACAAATTCATAATTCAATATTAATGACAACAGGTTGGTGTATGTGACAAATTCATAATTCAACGCGCAGTCGTACTCCTCTTCCTCAGTCAGGAGTTTCAGTTTCAGAGCACATTCAAACGGATAAACTTCTGTTAAGATGCAATAAATCTCATTTCTGCTGACAGTGTTGAAGACATGCTTGCAAATATTGGATGTAAACGATGGAGGCGGAATATATAGTGTGTTTACAATTAAACCCTGTCAAATATTCCAACTTATAAGCATTCACAAACTCTCCTCAAGTGAGGTCTCACTTCATAGAATCTCTCATGCAAAATCTTTATAGTAACGGCGAACATTGAAGATCTTACCGACATTTAACAGCATTTGTTGAGACTCGGAGCATAATTTTGCAAGGAACCAAAGAGCTTAACCGAGCTAATTTGCTAGCATTCCAAATACACAGCTAAGTTTCGCAGTCATGATTTTTGAATTGCTGCTTCCAATGAATAGAAATATTTCTACCCACCACTATAAATTTGTAGAAAAATAATTACGCTGGAGGCATCTTATTGTGGGGAACCCTGCTGGGAAGTGTCAAGTCTATCCAGCGGGGCTCTTTCTGACATCATTTTCTGGAAAGTGGCAACCATTCCGATGCTCATCAGATCAGTAAGGATTTGATATAGCATTTATGAACTACAGAAGAAACGACAGCGGAACGGAATTTAATGATCTCTCATCATTCAGATAAGGGCAAAGAAGGAATGCCATAAGGGTATTAGGGGCATTTAATTCATTCCAGCGAGTGCAAATCTTGGTACTACGGTTCAAGTACGAACTGAACGAGTTGTTGGATTAAGGGAATGCTGGGTACCAAACATTTATGATTGTGTTGGGGTTTCTTATGAGGGAAACTGGCAAAGATTCCTTCACGAAGGTGCCCGTGTTGATCTGACCTATTCACACAACATCGGTCAAGCCACTATTGATTTTGCACTGGAGTTGCTCTAATCTTCTTATATTTTGTGATCCCGAAACTGGTTTCTCTCTTCCAGGCAAATTGCTTACTAACCCAAAATATTTCAATCTTTTTGATCTGGAGTCTAAAAGCCAGTCTAGGGTCGGGAGTGGTCCAAGATAACAGAATGCACCATGTCTCTCTTGCTCAGACACGCAATTCAGGTATGGTGGTTTTTCTTTTAATGTTTAACAAAAATAATAATTATATTTTGCAAGATCCTGATGACTATTGCTAAAGCACAAGTCTGAAAACAGCATACTCCTCTAAAATAGTCCTTCATTGTGCTAATTGAGGCTCTCATAGGAAAAAGTTTACACCATTTTTGTCACCGGGTTTGCAATTTTGATGATTCCAACAATGTTTTCCTGCTCTTCTACTGCATTTCTTTGTTGTAGAAATCTTTATAACAGGCAAATTTAGCTTGTTCTTTGTATTAATAGGGCAGAGCTTTAGGAGGAGGAGAACACTGATGCAGTGGCTTGAGCCTTAACTAAGGTTACACTTGACCGTATAGATTTGTGTACAGTTTTTAGTTGCTTTGTTTTGTCTCTGACCCGATGAGTATGGTATAGGACTCAAAACGTCTTAAAACGTTGGAGTTCTAAAATCATTTATGCAAAATATCCAGAAAAGCATTACCAAAAATAAGAGCACGACGTTAAGGACACTTAGCATGTAGTTCATTAATTTTCTAGACTTCATTTTTCTTTCCATTCCTCGGGTTTTGTACTCTGTTTATATGCTGTCTGCTATTTTTTTCATTAGATATTGAAAATCTGGAATACAGGAAAGGTTTCTGCTGATTAAGGTGATTGTATGCAGAAATTAATTTAAACCACACAACCTTGTACCCCCTTTTATAGCTTTATATGGGTTTTAGATGTTTTCCTGCAAATATTTTCATTTAATGTCAAATACATATATCTTGAGTTTTTTTAAAACTTAATTAATCTCCTTTTGAGAAATATAAGGAGTGACTAACCTCTTTTGTGTGGTACTTTGACTCGCGACCTTCTTAATCTACAAGAGACTAGCGATACCATAATTGTTGGAAAGTCTATGCTAAAAAAATTTGCAAGTTCTGAAATAGAATAGGTTTTCCCTCAAGGAAAATGCTCTTGTAGATTACTTGCACGGAAATTCCAACTAGAAAATTAAAGACACGGAGTTGCTGGTTCTTGAACAGGAGATGATTGTGAATGATGTGGAGGCAGAGCAAAATGAAATGGGAGAAGAGAAGTCTCTACCTCCTCAAACACAGGATATACAAACTGAGAACTCTCCCCAGAATGAAGAAGACAATTATTGTAGGATAAGTTTTTTTGAACAAAGCCTTTCAAAGGCTAAACAAACTCTGTCTGGATGCGAGGAATGCATAGCTGTTGATGGGGTTGAATGCAAAATTGGAAGTCCAGTATTGGAACCAAATACATCACATAACATTCTTTGCACAGAGGAAGATGTTATGATAGGAAATTCAAAGGACTATGGAACACCTTCTGTAGTTCTAGATCTGTTGAAAGTAGAGACAATTCAATATGATGGGAAGCTGGAGGTAGATGACATTACAAACTATGAAAAAGCAGCGGCTCAAGTTCTGAAGAAAGAAGAAGAGGGGATTTAAGATATTGGTGTCGTGAGAAAAGTTAACAAGAGATTGAAAAGGACAATATCTGATTTGTTGAAGAAAAGTAAGGAGATAATTAATAATTTGTGTCTACCGATCTCACAGTTGGAAGAGCAAGTATCTCAGTGCAGCAAGAGGAAAAAATGGGGGGTGGAAAGGAAAAAGTATAACACATCTACAAAGGAAAGAGCTGCCCAGCCAAATGACAGGAGGATGAGGAGAAAAGTGGATAGACATTCAAAAAAATTCTTCAAGGAGGATTTGTTCCGAGTCTCTCCATTCATGTTTTGAAATAGGTCGTCATAGTGTGTGGGTTTATGTCTAGGCCCTGAGGTTCACAGCTCAAAATTATATTTAGTTGTGGGTTTGTGTTTGAATCTTGACATGATATCAAATTTTAATTGTGGGTTTGTGTTTGAGTACTTGTTGTGGGTTTGTGTTTAAGTTTCGTAGCTCAAAATCAAATTTGAGTTCAATGTCATATTGCATCAACCAATTCAGAAGTTTGTATGAATTTTTTCATGGCTAAATGGCGAGTTTCTTCCTCGATAGGTATGTAACTCCTCATAGCGCCTTCAAGCTAGTTTTTTATTGTATGTTTTACAGCTTGTACTCTTGTACTCAACATTGTGGTGAAAAGCTGTAAATATCAACAATAATGAAACAAAGTTTTCAAAGGGATCATATGATTCCCGGAAAGAATTCTGTTTGTTTTTTTTCATTTACATACTATGATTTACAAAAATAATTGAATTGTTGAACAGCATATTGCTTCAAGGAATGCAAATTTATGCAGTCAAGGTACGGCTCATCACTTGCAGCTTTAACAACGTACTGAGCAATTTACTCCATCAAGATGACCTTGTTCCCATAACACAAGGATACTCCTACCACATTAGGACATTCTTTAACGTCTTGATTCAACTCTTTCAGTGAAGACACTACAAAAGCCACTTTAATTGTGAGATTGCAGTGTCTCAGTAATAATACATGCCAAAAGTTCGGGACTAATAAACATGCATCAGCAGGGGTAATGGAGGGAAAGATTTCACTTATACATTATCAACTCACGATTCAAACGCTTCTATACTTCAGTAACTGTTTCTAACATTTTTAAAGATGTAAAGCAGATTTCAGTGATAGATTAGCAACAATACCTATAGTTGTTTGGCTAATACAGAAAAGTCGTAGTATTTACGTTTATGGGCATTCTACATTTGCAGCCAGGGCTGTAATTTTCATGAGGAGTTAACAATTAATTCTGACCTTCAATTTATGCATATTTGACAGTTGCTAAGAATTTTTTACTTTTTCCTTAGAGAAGTCGGTCAAAATTTTGCAATCTCTTGGTCGTACGGTGGAGTTTGGAGCCCACTGTTTTGAACAAAGATACCATAATATATCAGAAAACAAAAAGTATATAGATAAGATTAGCAAATCAATCACTGAAATCTTTCCTGGCATACTTTGAAACTCATGTGCAATAGCTAGTCTACATGTGCTGCTAAATTAGAAAAACATTTTCTCACTAACACCTGCAGAAGAGCATCCGATACAATTATACTGAGATTTTAGAAATCACAGTTGAATATTGAATGAATGCTCGGCGAAATCTGACAACAAAGAGAAATTTTCAGAAAGAGCTGATAACGTCTTTGTCGAAATATTGTCCAGTAGGCCCACCCGGAGGGAATAAGGCAATCCTTAGCAAAAAGGCTGCACCTTCAGCTGCAGACAGGTCTCCTTCTTGACCTGTCATGTCTGTCTTGACAAAACCAGGATGCAAGCAGTTAACATAAACCTCATGATGATGCCCAGGATGTCTCCCAAAATCTCTAGCCACAACCCGAGTGTAGGCATTCAGAGCTATCTTCGATATGTGGTAAATCCCCCAAATCCAGGAGGCCAACCCTTGCCTTCAACCTGCCCTGACTGAACATCATGGAGATAGTTATTAACAAAAGCATCTATAGTTTCTTCCTTTAAGTTTTCAACATCAGCAAGCTGCAGTCTGAGGGCCTCGTTTCCAAGATACTGAACAATTCACCATTCTGTGATCAGTAACTTTGAAATTTATCCTGGAAATATGTTGGCTATCTACAAAATGCATCATACTATTTGAGAAATAGTTTTGTACCTATTAAGGAAAATCAAAATTCGACCAAGAGATACAATAAAAAGCTGGCATCACCATGGAAGAAATGAGTATGTTGTAAAAAGTGTAAATGAGGCGACAAAAATCTAGATGTACATGAAGCTTAAATTTAATTGTAATTGGATAAAAAAATTGGTTTGTCAATCAGGATGTTGTTCTGCATTGAAGTTGACTTGGCTACTATATAGCCCACGAGGGTTGCTTTCCAGGCCTCAATATGTATAAACAGGATGAGTCCAGATGTGGCCTTTTGGCAGATTTAGGTGGAATAGTTACACCTAAAACCTTGGCATCTAAGCCAAAAGTAAGTATGGTCACTCATGCAGCACATAAGGGGTTTGTTTCCCTGTTCCTAACAAAAGAAACAAAATTGTGGGTAAGAGACGACCTTGAGGAGTCCTGCAAGTGACGAAACGTTGACAATTCTTGATCCAAAAGGCGATGGCTTCATCAGAGGAAGTAGGGCTTTCACCATTCTCTTGGCGCCAAAGTAATTTGTCTCTATGCATGTCATTATAGTCTGGTAATCTTGGGTAATTCCTTCTGTAAAGGATGGGTCGCCCTGGGACAGTACACAAATAATAATCACCTCCAATTAAAAACAAAACAATTATATTGTAAATTGAGAAAGACAAACAGCAACAGAATACCGTCAAAACAAATTTCAGAAAAGAATAAAAGGATTATTTCGAAAAAGGTATTAAGGCCTGGCTTACTATCATCATTCGCACGTTGATCCCTTGACTTGCCCACAATTCCCAATCTATTTTGATCCCGTTGGTTCCTGCATTGTTAATCTGAGAAGCACAGAGCCAAAAGAATCAAATACCTTCATCTGATGCAATGAGTGCTAAGTGGACTATTCAAGCTTAGAATGCATGTCATAAAAGAAATGATTGTTCATGAGAGTTGGGTTACTGAAAGAATGATGGGTCATTAAAAAATGAATGCTGATGAGAAATGGGTTGATGATGAATGAACGATCATAGAAACAGTTACTGCTCGTGAAAAATGGGTTATTGAAAGAATTACCAGAGAATTGGGTCACTGAAGAAATCACCAAACAGTAAACGAAGTTAGTCTAATGCCAGAGAATTGACTATTTTGCTTGGGTTTTTCTTATGCTCAAAAAGATGAGGTCGGCCGAGAATTGGGTCACTGAAAGAAAGATGAGGTCGGCATAATGAAACTACTACTCATGAGAAATGGGTCACTGAAGGAATCGCTAAAGAGCTAAAACACTAAACGAAGTTAATGCCTGATAAATGATATCTAGTCAAAATCCAAGCAATAACTAGACTTCCGAGGTTTGTAATTTGACCATTAGCCTGCTTCTTTCGATTTCTGGAAAAAATAAGGATGTAAAAACATTGGGAGTAATGTTCAGTGGAATTTCACGCCTGGATTTTATGGGTTTAATTATATTGACCCAAATTTCAATATTAAATGATGTGGAGTAATAATCGAAAACCTTTCCTCATCAGTAAAATTCCTGGTTCTAGCTACCTGGGGTAAGTTGAATACCAGAATATCGATACCATTGAAATTTTGACGGAGCCACTGGGCAAAGTCGGAGACACTCTCATCACTCTGCACGTCCAGTTGATGGAAATGGACATTTGGGTATCCTAAATCATTGAGCAGGGCTGGTCCAGTGTGAGGGTTGCGAGCAGTAAACACAACAGTTAAACCCTCTTTTGCCAGAAGTCGAACAGTCTCCAGACCAATACCTCTGCTGGAACCGGCGACCACAGCCACTGTGTTCTCTGTCCACCATTTTGTTCCCTCTCTTCAACACAGCAAACAATTATTCACCCAAAAGAATTAGTATGAGCCATGATATGAATAATGAGAGTATAATCATAATTCAAGAAAACAGGATGCCCAGGAACAAACCCATAATTCTGCATGATTCCCTTGGAAATCCCCTTAAAACTGGTGTCTATAAGCCGATACTGTGTTACGTAGCAGAATGGACACTAGATGAGAACGAGTACGACATAGATTATCTCCTATTTTAAAAGGAAAGGCTTGTAATTTTTTTTTTTTCAAATCTGTTCCTTGACTGCTACCTACCTAGACCGGAAAAAAAAAAAAAAAATTGACTGTTTCAACCTTGAAACAGTCAATTTTTTTTTTTTTCCGGTCTAGGTAGGTAGCAGTCAAGGAACAGATTTGAAAAACCTTTCCTTTTAAAATAGGAGATAATCTATGTCGTGAAACAGTCAAATTTTTTTTTTTCGGTCTAGGTAGGTAGTAGTCAAGGAACATATTTGAAAAAAAAAAATTACAAGCCTTTCCTTTTAAAATAGGAGATAATCTATGTCGTACTCGTTCTCATCTAGTTCGCCGGTAGGCGTCCACCTTTGAAGATGGCTTGCTGGAAAGTGTCAAATTCCGGTGGCTCTAATCTTTGTTCTCTTAACTTTAATGCAAGTTGCCGGATTTTAGATATTTTCCTACAGTCCTAGATATTTACTATGGTAGATATCTACAAATTTTAGATATTTCCTATAATAATATCTAACAATATGATTGTATCTACTTTTTGGATTGTATGATCACAAATTTTAGATATTTCCTATAATAATATCTAACATTATGATTGTATCTACTTTTTGGATTGTATGATCACAAATTTTAGATATTTCCTATAATAATATCTAACATTATGATTGTATCTACTTTTTGGACTATATGATCGGGTGCTAAAGAAAATATTAAATCTGCTCTCTTTGTGAATGTTGTGATTTATTTATTTATTTATTGTTCATTAAAGAGGATGACGGGTTGTTAAGGTTAGAAAATATTTCTTATATGACACAACAACAGGAAATATGATTCAGTGTTACCCATGAATTGCAATTGAAAAGGATGGAAGAAGGGATCACGTGGCAGCTGGTAAAGATGCGACCCCTCATGTGACCAGGGGCCTATTTCTTCGACATAAGTGTTTATAGTTGTTTTGTAGTTTACCGTCAGCTGACTGGCGTTTGTCCGTCACACAGAGTAATAATGAGGAGCATAGGCCAGCTCAAAGATAGAGTGAATTGTTTGGCTTCCTTATCAGTTGGCTAATCTACAAAAATATCATTTGAAAGGAATGTTGTTACACAGTAATGACAATGGTCTGTAATGTTTACGAAAGGCCATAACAGATTAAAGGCTATTTGGATGCTTGATAGCAAGTTAGCGCATGTCAACCCATGCAAATCAATTTAAATTGGAACATTCTGCAATATTTTATGCACCCAAGAAAAGGCTAATTGGGTTTGCAGTGCCAAGCTGGATATGTTGTATGGCAAATCTCTGGGCACTCAACTTGGATTATTGTGATTGTAGTAATTATCCAGAATTATAAACATTGCCAAATTCAATGAGTTGGAACTTTTATGGTGATCAATTTTGTAAAGAGCTGCCAAAGTCATTTGGAAATTCGGGAGGATTTTCAAAGCTCCTAGGGAGAACTGCATCAAAACTGGAGTGCCGTTGGAACGACCAAAACCAATCTCCCATCGATATATTGGTGATTATTGAAATATTGATTTTTGTGATTATTGAAATATTTTGGTGATGCATAATTAGATAAAATGGACAACAGGTAGTGGTAGTATTGAAATAGAGGGGGAAATATACATGCTTAACCAAGGCCACTAGCACACCCCCGCTGAGCACACCATCAACGACAAAAGGTATTGTTCTAAAAAGTAAAACTTTTATATTTGTGATAAGTGCACCTCTAATATTTGCCAATAAAACAAATATGAATATAATGCACAATACAAATATTTGTTATACAGGACTACTGCAAGTTTGGGGCATAAACAATACAAATTTGTATGCTCCATTAGCCCCACTGCATATTTACATTCCTCCCGGCGTAACTTGCGACTCATGTGCAATTGCTAGTTATAATACTTATGTGATGGGAAAATGCTTGTAATGTTTCTTGATTGTGTGCAAAGTAATAATGTTAGGTATGTTGATATTGAGAGTTTTTTTTTTTTTTTTTAATTATATAATTTAAATTGTTTTGAAAGTTATGTTGATATGGAGAGGATTTTTTTCGTGGTTTTTATAAAAAAATTCACTTATATTTTGAAAAGTTTGAAATGTAAACTTAAAAATTGAACATAAAAATTTGGAAAAGATGAAAAATGAAATGTGATTATCTTATTTAAAACTAGAAAATTAAAAGTTACAAATTGTGAGAGTAAACTTCAAATCTTGAAACTTTGAATTTGCAAAAAAATGATATAAAATATACGTATTTTATTTGAAACTTGACAATTTAGATCTTGGAAATTTCAAAAATATTATAGATAATGGTAATCTTTATAATACATGAAGTTGACATATGTAACTATTTTATTGTATCCATAAACGAAAGTGAAACACGCATTACTAGCCCAATTCTAAATCTTGAATATCAAAACCATGAAAACGTGAGAATTATATTGATTATCTATTTGAAACTCGAAAACTAAATCTATCAAGAGCTAAAACTTGAAAATGCCAAAACCAAAAGTTTAAGACCCGAAATATTCAAACCTAAAATCTCCATAAACTCCAAAACTCAATACCCATAAATGAGAAAGCCTAAAACCCAAACCCAAACCCAAAAATCTTGAATAAGAATAGTAAAAAAGAAAAATACA
Source organism: Taxus wallichiana var. yunnanensis (assembly GCA_018340775.1). Taxonomy (NCBI): domain Eukaryota; kingdom Viridiplantae; phylum Streptophyta; class Pinopsida; order Cupressales; family Taxaceae; genus Taxus; species Taxus wallichiana. The sequence continues at coordinate 821,964,507 of CM031242.1, read as the reverse complement.
CTTCAAATAAAATGCCCTTGAAACCCGAAATATGAAAATACACCAATAGCCCTATACACGAAAACCCTAAGAACTCCAAAGCCTCAAACATGAAAATCTTGAAAACCTCAAATCCGAACCCAAAATCCAACAATTTGGATCCAAAATCTCAAAAACATGAAAAATAGATTGATATTAAAACCTTGAAATCTTAAGATTAAAATTTGAAACATGAAAACAAAGCCCTAAACTTCTTCAAAAACAAGAAAACCTCAAAAACTTCAAAGCCTCAAACATAAAAACCTAAAACTTTGAACCTAAAAATATTTAAAAATTATTGATATAAAATACTCCAAAAATGCAAACTCTAAATCTAATATTTCAAACCTTAAAAAAATTGATATAAAGTACTCCATAAATAATAGAAATAATAATTTAGTGTTTTTTATTCTATAGTTTAATTTATCATAATGTAAAATAATGCACATTTTAGTAATGTGTTGATTAGGTGTCCTTAGTAGCATATTGTACTTAGGATGTTTCATCCAATTATGATTGAATAAGTCACTCTACTTAAATTCCCATCACTTTCTTTTGAGTGATTTTGGCACTAATTGTGAACATGTTTTACCGTCCTATTTTGCTTGAAGCCATATATATATATATATATTATATATATATATTGTTGTAATGCAAAATGTTAGCATGAAAAATTCAAAAATTTAGACATGACAACCTAAGCCACCCTTGAAAATCCTTCTCCTGGTCAATGTGTACCTATCCTCCCTGACTCAACTCACAATTTGTTACCCTCATTATGGCCTCGGAGGGATTTGCTAATATAATTGTCAAGTGTATTTCATGTGAAGGGGATGTTATCCAAGTCGATTCATGAAGAAATTTGGATACAAGCAAAGACAAGTGCTTTTGGAGGCCCCGAACGACCTATTTTTAAGCTTTTGCACCTAGTGAACACCCTCCAAGAATGAATAGAGAAGAGTCAATGCATCCTAGTAGTGTGTGACAAATCCTTGTGATCACCTGAGGTAGTTTAGGAAAATTGTGCAAGAAAAATCAGGTTTGGGAACAAGTTGTGTAACACCGGGCTACTTGTGGCATGGTGTAAGGAAATGAAAACAACGAAAAACTAGTCATCTTGTTCCGGACATATCGAGTCTCAGGATGAATTGGAAAGAAAATGGATACTCGTCAGAAAGATGAGGAGGCATACTTCACATTGAAAAAGGTTTCAAGAGGTTCTATGGTGTAGATTTTGAGATATGAGCCCGATAGGGTAGATGAAGATCCCCGATCTTGGTTGAGATTCAACGGGAGGTTTTGGGAGTTATATGAAAGTTTTGCACTTGATTAAAATCCAAAATGACATATGGGAGGTTCTCTTCACACCCAATTGGTTGGTTTTCATTTTCATCATCAAAATCTTTTGGGAAGCTCCTTTCACCAAAGATGCAAGTTTGAGAAGAATTGAAAAGGAGGGTGAATTTCAAATTTCAAGTAGAATTGACTCCTTAAAATGGCCGGAATCTTCTCGAGTGCCGTTATGGAGTCAAAAACATGTAAGGTTTTCCTATGGAACTCCCAGGAAGCTCCCGTGCAGTCGGATGCCTATTTTTGGCGGTGTTTGGTGAAGGCAGACTTTCAAAAAGGAAAACCCGCACTTGAGACTCCCGATGTCCCCTTTCCCAAAGGGACGTGGGGGACATCAAAGTGTGCCACCACATGAATCATAAGCCTACACCACTTAAATGGTAACTTGGTATGTTAGGACAATGTTATAAACTCACTTTGAGTTTAGCTCCCTCTTTCATGTTTCTAGGACCCATGACACATTTTTAACATGGTGATGTGCCTTTGTCCCCTTTACAAAAGGGACAAGAGGGACAAGAAAGTGTGCCACCACATGGAGGATGATGTTGTGTCACTGAAGTCACCACTTCAAGTGTTAGAAAAATGCTTTCAACTCACACTCACCTCGACCCCTTTCTCATAGAGATCTAAACCATGACACATTTTCAAGAGGCTAATGTCACTTTGTCCCCTTTGCCAAAGGGACGTGGGGGCATCAAAGCGTGCCACCACATGGAGGAGGAGATTTCGTCGCTTAACACCTTCAAACTTGTCCACTAAGTTGTCATGTTCAACTTCTAAATTGATGTGTTTTGACCCTACTTGTGAACCATTCACCCTCACCATTTCTCATAGCCTAATGTCCCTTTATCCCTTACTAAATGTGGTAAGGGACATGAGGACATCTTAGACTCATTTAGAAAGTTTTAACCCTTCCCCACGCACGAGATAACCCGAGTTAAGCTAAGATGGTCAAGAGTGAGTTAGCTAGGAGTGTAAAGGTGAGTATGAATAAACACTAAGCCATTTTCATCTTCATTTTTCATATTTCTTTCCATCCATTTCTATTTTATTATTTTTATGCTGCTGAATTTTTTCAAAAAAACCCATTGCTAAAACTAGTTTTTTGCTCATATCTCCCTCATTCTTACTCATTTTTCTCTGAAATTTGTCATGTAGCTCTTGCTTCAACTCCTTTAAGATGGTATAAATCTCATGTCCGTTGATGCTCTACCTTTTTCACAACATCCCCTTGAATATTTCAGAGAAAATTTTTCCTTTTAGATCTTCGAAGACACGGAGATCAAAACACTTGAAAATTGAACCATGAAATCACATAGCAAAAACTAATCCAATGAAACAATTTTCAATTCAAACAGACATCTAAAAGTCCCATTTCTATTTTAGTAATTCAACATCATATGCCTTTCTAAAAATAAGAAGTTGTGGTGACAAGAAGAAACAATTTTGAAACCTCGGTGCAATTCCCAGGTTCAAAATTCCAAAAAAATTCAAAAATTGAAAATTGGGGAAATTGACTACAAACAGAAAGTAGGGGTGATGTACGACTCACTAAAAAATTAAGTAATTTGTTTGCATCCAAATTCCACGCACATCTTCATCCTCTCATTTACTCACTATATCTGGACACCATGAAGATCAAGTAAACCACATTTGAGTCAATTTTCACTTTGGCTATCGAGTACCCAAATGTCGTAGACAGTGATGTGGCACACATGAACTAGGATCATCTGGAGGCCAGATTGCTAAAGGATCCAAGGGGACCTATTGAGGATAAATTTTCACTAGAGGAGTCTGCCAAGTAGGAGGACATCCACTTCCCGTGTGGAGCATTGGGCTAGTCATAGCTTGTGCAAGGCACTATGATTTGACAATGAGAACTATCTCCGCTGATGAAAATTCTTTCCTGGAAATTCTGAAACCTAAAGGAATTTCACATTGCCTAAAAATTCCCACTCGGAGCAATATGGTAATCAAACTCTCCTCAAGTGAGGTCTCACTTCATAGAATCTCTCATGCAAAATCTTTGTTTCAACTTCATACTAACGGCGAACATTGAAGATCCTACCGACATTTAACAGCATTTCTTGACACTCGGAGCATAATTTTGCAAGGAACCACAGAGCTTAACCCAGCTGATTTGCTAGCATTCCCGATACACAGCTAAGTTTCGCAGTCATGATTTTGAATTGCTGCTTCAATGAATAGAAATATTTCTACCCACCACTATAAATTTGTAGAAAAATAATTACGCTGGAGGCACCTTATTGTGGGGAACCCTGCTGGGAAGTGTCGAGCCTATCCAGCAGGGCTCTTTCTGACATCATTTTCTGTAAAGTGGCAACCATTCCGATGCTCATCAGATCAGCAAGGATTTGATATAGCATTTATGAACTACAGAAGAAAAGACAGCGGTTAATATTGAATAGGGCAGAACCGAATTTAATGATCTCTCATCATTCAGATAAGGGCAAAGAAGGAATGCCATAAGGGTTTAATTCATTCCAGGCACTGGAGTTGCTCTAATCTTCTTATATTTTGTGATCCCTAAACTGGTTTCTCTCTCCCAGGCAAATTGCTTACTAACCCAATAATTTTTCAATCTTTTTGATCTTGAGTTTAAAAGCCAGTCTAGGATCGGGAGGGGTCCAAGATAACAGAATGCACCATGTCTCTCTTGCTCAGACACGCAATTCAGGTATGGTGGTTTTTCTTTTAATGTTTAACAAAAATAATAATTATATTTTGCAAGATCCTGATGACTGTTGCTAAAGCACAAGTCTGAAAACAGCATACTCCTCTAATATAGTCCTTCATTGTGCTAATTGAGGCTCTCATAGGAAAAAGTTTACACCATTTTTGTCACCGGGTTTGCAATTTTAATGATTCCAACAATGTTTTCCTGCTCTTCTACTGCATTTCTTTGTTGTAGAAATCTTATTAACAGGCAAATTTAGCTTGTTCTTTGTATTAGTAGGGCAGAGCTTTAGGAGGAGGAGAACACTGATGCAGTGGCTTGAGCCTTAACTAAGGTTACGCTTGACCGTATAGATTTGTATACAGTTTTTAGTTGTTTTGTTTTGTCTCTGACCCGATGAGTATGGTATAGGACTCAAAACGTTGGAGTTTTAAAATCATTTATGCAAAATATCCAGAAAAGCATAACCAAAAATAAGAGCATGACGTTAAGGACACTTAGCATGTAGTTCATTAATTTTCTAGACTTTATTTTTCTTTCCATTCGTCGGGTTTTGTACTCTGTTTATATGCTGTCTGCTATTTTTTCCATTAGTTGTAGAAAATCTGGAATACAGGAAAGGTTTATGCTGATTAAGGTCATTTTATGCAGAAATTAATTTAAACCACACAACCTTGTACCCCTTTTTTATAGCTTTATATGGGTTTTAGATGTTTTCCTGCAAATATTTTCTTTTAATGTCAAATACATATATCTTGAGTTTTTTTTAAAAACTTAATTAATCTCCTTTTAAGAAATATAAGGAGTGGCTAACCTCTTTTGTGTGGTACTTTGACTCGCAACCGTCTTAATCTACAAGAGACTAGAGATACCATAATTGTTGGAAAATCTATGCTAGAAAAATTAGCAAGTTCTGAAATAGAATAGGTTTTCCCTCAAGGAAAATGTTCTTGTAGATTGCGTGCAGGGAAATTCCAACTAGAAAATTAAAGACACGGAGTTGCTGGTTCTTGAACAGGAGATGATTGTGAATGATGCAGAGGCAGAGCAAAATGAAATGTGAGAAGAGAAGTCTCTACCTCCTCAAACACAGGATATACAAACTGAGAACTCTCCCAGAATGAAGAAGACAATTATTGTAGGATAAGTTTTTTTGAACAAAGTCTTTCAAAGGCTAAACAAACTCTGTCTGGATGCGAGGAATGCATAGCTGTTGATGGTGTTGAATGCAAAATTGGAAGTCCAGTATTGGAGCCAAATACATCACATAACATTCTTTGCACAGAGGAAGATGTTATGATAGGAAATTCAAAGGACTATGGAACACCTTCTGTAGTTCTAGATCTGTTGAAAGTAGAGCCAATTCAATCTGATGGGAAGCTGGAGGTAGATGACATTACAAACTATGAAAAAGCAGCGGGTCAAGTTCTGAAGAAAGAAGAAGAGGGGATTTAAGATATTGGTGTAGTGAGAAAAGTTAAAAAGAGATTGAAAAGGACAATATCTGATTTGTTGAAGAAAAGTAAGGAGATTATTAATAATTTTTGTCTGCTGATCTCACAGTTGGAAGAGCAAGTATCTCAGTGCAGCAAGAGGAAAAAATGGGGGGTGGAAAGGAAAAAAGTATAACACATCTACAAAGGAAAGAGCTGCCCAGCCAAATGACAGGAGGATGAGGAGAAAAGTGGATAGGCATTCAAAAAAATTCTTCAAGGAGGATTTATTCCGAGTCTCTCATTCATGTTTTGAAATAGGTCGTCATAGTGTGGGGTTTATGTCTAGGCCCTGAGGTTCACAGCTCAAAATTATATTTAGTTGTGGGTTTGTGTTTGAATCTTGACATGATATCAAATTTTAATTGTGGGTTTGTGTTTGAGTACTTGTTGTGGGTTTGTGTTTAAGTTTCGTAGCTCAAAATCAAATTTGAGTTCAATGTCATATTGCATCAACTAATCCAGAAGTTTGTACGAATTTTTTCATGGCTAAATGGCGAGTTTCTTCCTCGATAGGTATGTAACTCCTCATAGCGCCTTCAAGCTAGATTTTTATTGTATATTTTACAGCTTGTACTCTTGTACTCAACATTGTGGTAAAAGCTATAAATATCAACAATAATGAAACAAAGTTTTCAAAGGGATCATATTTTCCGGAAAGAATTTTGTTTGTTTTTTCATTTACATACTATGATTTACAAAAATAATTGAATTGTTGAACAGCATATTGCTTCATGCAAATTTATGCAGTCAAGTGATCATCAGATTTAACAACGTACTGAAATTTACTCCATCAACACCTTGTATAACACAAGTTGTACTCCTAATAGGACATTCTTTAACGTCTTAAAACTCTTTCAGTGAAGACACGCCACTTTAATTTAGATTGCAGTGTCATATTCTACATTTGCATCAGCAGGGGTAATGGAGGAAAGATTCCACTTATACATTTCAACTCACGATTCAAACGCTTCTATAATTCAGTAATTGTTTCTAACATTTTTAAAGATGTAAAGCAGATTTCAGTGATAGATTAGCAACAACACCTATAGTTGTTTGGCTAATACAGAAAAGTCGTCGTATTTACGTTTATGGGCATTCTACATTTGCAGCCAGGGCTGTAATTTTCATGAGGAGTTGACAATTAATTCTGACCTTCAATTTATGTATATTTGACGGTTGCTAAGAATTTTTTACTTTTTCCTTGGAAAAGTCGGTCAAAATTTTGCAATATCTTGGTCGTACGGTGGAGTTTGGAGCCCGCTGTTTTGAACAAAGATACCATAATATATCAGAAAACAAAAGAGTATATAGATAAGATTAGCAAATCAATCACTGGAATCTCTCCTGGCATACTTTGAAACTCATGTGCAATAGCTAGTCTACATGTGCTGCTAAATTAGAAAAACATTTTCTCACTAACTGCAGAAGAGCATCCAATACAATTATACTGAGATTTTAGAAATCACAGTTGAATATTGAATGAATGCTCGGCGAAATCTGACAACAGAGAAATTTTCAGAAAGAGCTGATAACGTCTTTGTCGAAATATTGTCCAGTAGGCCCACCCGGAGGGAATAAGGCAATCCTTAGCACAAAGGCTGCGCCTTCAGCTGCAGACAGGTCTCCTTCTTGACCTGTCATGTCTGTCTTGACAAAACCAGGATGCAAGCAGTTAACATAAACCTCATGATGATGCCCAGGATGTCTCCCAAAATCTCTAGCCACAACCCGAGTGTAGGCATTCAGAGCTATCTTCGATATGCGGTAAATCCCCCCAAATCCAGGAGGCCAACCCTTGCCTTCAACCTGCCCTGACTGAACATCATGGAGATAGTTATTAACAAAAGCATCTATGGTTTCTTCCTTTAAGTTTTCAACATCAGCAAGCTGCAGTCTGAGGGCCTCGTTTCCAAGATGCTGAACGATTCACCATTCTGTGATCAGTAACTTTGAAATTTATCCTAGAAATATGTTGGCTATCTACAAAATGCATAATACTATTTGAGAAATAGTTTTGTACCTATTAAGGAAAATCAAAATTTGACCAAGAGATACAATAAAAAGCTGGAATCACCATGGAAGAAATGAGTATGTTGTAAAAAGTGTAAATGAGGCAACAAAAATCTAGATGTACATGAAGCTTAAATTTAATTGTAATTGGATTAAAAAATTGGTTTGTCAATCAGGATGTTGTTCTGCATTGAAGTTGACTTGGCTACTATATAGCCCACGAGGGTTGCTTTCAGGCCTCAATATGCATAAACAGGATGAGTCCAGATGTGACTTTTTGGCAGATTTAGGTGGAATAGTTACACCTAAAACCTTGGCATCTAAGCCAAAAGTAAGTATGGTCACTCATGCAGCACATAAGGGGTTTGTTTCCCTGTTCCTAACAAAAGAAACAAAATTGTGGGTAAGAGACGACCTTGAGGAGTCCTCCCATTGCCGAAACGTTGACAATTCTTGATCCAAAAGGCGATGGCTTCATCAGAGGAAGTAGGGCTTTCACCATTCTCTTGGCGCCAAAGTAATTTGTCTCTATGCATGTCATTATAGTCTGGTAATCTTGGGTAATTCCTTCTGTAAAGGATGGGTTGCCCTGGGACAGTACACAAATAATAATCACCTCCAATTCAAAACAAAACAATTATATTGTAAATTGAGAAAGACAAACAGCAACAGAATACCGTCTAAACAAATTTCTGAAAAGAATAAAAGGATTATTTCAAAAAAGGTATTAAGAGAGGCCTGGCTTACTATCATCATTCGCACGTTGATCCCTTGACTTGCCCATAATTCCCAATCTATTTTGACCCCGCCGATTCCTGCATTGTTAATCTGAGAAGCACAGAGGCAAAAGAATCAAATACCTTCATCTGATGCAACGAGTGCTAAGTGGACTATTCAAGGTTACAACGCATGTCATAAAAGAAATGATTGTTCATGAGAGTTGGGTTACTGAAAGAATGATGGGTCGTTAAAAAAATGAATGCTGATGAGAAATGGGTTGATGACCAAAAATTGGGTCACTGAAAGAATGAAGGATCATAAAAACAATTACTCATGAAAAATGGGTTACTGAAAGAATTACCAGAGAATTGGGTCACTGAAGAAATCACCAAACAGTAAACGAAGGTAGTCTAATGCTGTAGACCCCCACAAGGTCTGTAATTTGACTATTTTGCTCAGGTCTTTCTTATTCTGAAAAAAAAAGGTCGGCAGAAAGATGGAGCATAAAGAAACTACTAATGAGAAATGGGTCACTGAAGGAATCACCAAAGAGCTAAAACACTAAACGAAGTTAATGCCTAATAAATGATATCTAGTGAAAAGCCATTCAATAACTAGACTTCCGAGGTCTGTAATTTGACACTTGAGTTGACTTAATGGTGAAGAACTTGTGCTCTTGAAAGAGAGATTACGAGTTCAAATCCTGCAGGGGGTAGGGTATGTATGCCTTGTATTTGAAGTACAGTTAGGTGCCTCCTGCTAACTGGGAGTATGAGGTAGTCTCATATGCTATAAGCCGCCTGGCATGATGGACTATAAAACCCCTTATCATTATTATTATTATTATTTCGAATTCTCAGAAAAATAAAGATAAAGATGTAAAAACATTGGAAGTAATGCTCAGTGAAATTTCACGCCTGAATCTTATGGGCTTAATTGTGTTGACCCAAATTTCAATATTAAAAGATGTGGAATAATAATTGAAAACCTTCCTCTATCAGTAAAATTCCAGGTTCTAGCTACACGGGGACAAGTTGAATACCAGAATATCGATGCCATTGAAATTTTGACGGAGCCACTGGGCAAAGTCGGAGACACTCTCATCACTCTGCACGTCCAGTTGATGGAAATGGACATTTGGGTATCCTAAATCATTGAGCAGGGCTGGTCCAGGGTGAGGATTGCGAGCAGTAAACACAACAGTTAAGCCCTCTTTTGCCAGAAGTCGAGCAGTCTCCAGACCAATACCTCTGTTGGAGCCCGTGACCACAGCCACTGTGTTCTCTGTCCACCATTTTGTTCCCTCTCTTCAACAAAGCAAACAATTATTCCCCAAAAAAAATTAGTAGGAGCCATGATATGAATAATGAGAATATAATCATAATTCAAGAAAACGGGATGCCCAGGAACAAACCCATACTTCTGCATGATTCCCTTGGAAATTCCCTTAAATCTGGTATCTATATGCCGATACTGTGTTACGTAGCAGAAGGGAAACTAAATAAGAACGACATAGATTTTCTCCTATTTTAAAAGGAAAGGCTCGTAGTTTTTTTTTTTTACATCTGTTCCTTGACCGCTACCTACCTTGACCGGGAAAAAAATTATTCACTATTTCAAGGTGGGACAATTTAAGCTGGGATTTCATCCGAACCAGTCAGTTCAATTATGTTGGATTTTGCCCCACCTTTTTGATTTTTTTTTGGGTTTGACTTGAGAAGTGACTGGAACCACTGATTTTTCCAGATAATAAATGAGGCTTCTAATAATTCCAGTTAATAAATGAGGCTTCTAACTAAAATAAATAAATAGATCAATCTGAGATGTAATCTTGGAGAGAAATATATTTGTGCGTTAATTATAATACTAATGTGATGGGAAAATGCTTGTAATGTTTCTTGATTGTGTGCAAAGTAATAATGTTAGGTATGTTGATATGTAGAGTATTTTTTTTATTTAAATTGTTTTTGAATGTTATGTTGATATGGAGAGATTTTTTTTTTTAGGTTTTTTTATTTATTTTTGCTTTTGAAATTTGAAAAGTTTGAAATTTAAATTTGAAAAAATTGAACCTAAAAATTTGGAAAATATGAAAAATGAAATGTGATTATCTTATTTAAAACTAGAAAATTAAAAGTAATAAATTGCGAGAGTTAAAAACTCTAAATCTAGAAACTTTGAATTTACTATATATATATATATATATATATATATATAGATATATAGTAGGTATTTTATTTGAAACTTGACAATCTAAATCTTGAAAATTTCGGAAATATTATAAATAATGGTACCCTTTCTAATTCATGAAATTGACATATATAACTATTTTATTGTATCCATAAATGAAAGTGAAATACACATTACTCCCAATTCCAAACCTCGAATATCAAAACCATGAAAACACGAGAATTAGATTGATTATCTAGAGAATTAGTTTCAAACCTTGATTATCTATTTGAAAAACTAAAATTGTCAAGAGCTAAAACTTGAAAATGCCAAACCAAGTTTAAGACCCGAAATATTCAAACCTAAAATATCCGGAAACTCCAAAACTCAATACCCATAAATGAGAAAGCCTAAAACCCAAACCCAAAAATCTTCAATAAGAATACTTAGAAAAAGGAAAACACATTGAAATAAAATACCCTCGAAACCCGAAATATGAAAATACACCAATAGCCCTATACACAAAAACCTTGAAAATTCCAAAGACTCAAACATGAAAATCTTGAAAACCATGAAATCCAGAACCCAAAATCCAATAATTTGGGTCCAAAAATCTCAAAAACATGAAAAGTAGATTGATACTAAAAACCTTGAAATCTGAAGATTAAAATTTGAAATAGCAAAACCCAAGCCATAAACTTGAAACTTCAAAAACAAGAAAACCTCGAAAACTTCAAAACTTCAAAGCCTCGAACATGAAAACCTAAAACCTCGAACCTAAAAATATTAAAAATTTATTGATATAAAATACTCCAAAAATGCAAACTTGAAATCTAATATTTCAAATATGAAAAAAATGATATAAAGTACTCCATAAATAATAGAAATAATAATTTAGTGTTTATTATTATATAGTTTAATTTATCATAATGTAAAATAATGCACATTTTAGTAATGTGTTGATTAGGTGTCATTAGTAGCATATTGTACTTGCATAAGGATGTTTCATCCAATTAGATTGAATAAGTCACTCTACTTAAATTCCCATCGCTTTTTTTTAATGATTTTTGGCACTAATTGTGAACATGTTTTAACGCCCTATTTGGCTTGTAAGTCAACTATTTAATATATATTGTTGTCATGCAAAATGTTAGCATGAAAAATTCAATTTTTTGACATGATAACCTAAGCCACCCTTGAAAATCCTTCTCTCGGTTAATGTGTACTTGCCCTTTGGCCAACTCAGTCAATTTGTTACCCTCATTATGGCATGGAGGGATTTTCTAATATGTTTTTCAAGTGTGTTTCATGTGAAGGGGATGTTATCCAAGTTGATTCATGAAGAAATTTTGATACAAGCAAAGACAAGTGCTTTCAGAGGCCTCAAAAGGCCTATTTTTAAGCTTTTGCACCTAGTGAACACCCTCTGGGAATGAAAAGAGTAGAGTCAATGCATCCAAGTAGTGTATGGCAAATCCTTGTGATCGCCTGAGGTAGTTTAGGAAAATTGTGCAAGAAAAATCAGGTTTGGGAATAAGTTGTGTAACATCGGGCTACTTGTGGCATGGTGTAAGGAAATGAAAATAGTGAAAAAGCTAGTCAGCTTGTTCCAGACATATCAGGAGTCTCGGGATGAATTCGAAAGAAACTGGATACTTGTCGGAAAGATGAGGAGACATACTTCACATTGAAAAAGGTTTTAGGAGATTCTATGGTGTAGATTTTGAGATATGGGCCCAACAGGGTAGATGAAGATCCATGATCTCGGTTGAGATTTAGCTGGAGGTTTTGGGAGTTATATGAATGTTTTGGACTTGATTAAATTTCCAAAATGACATATGAGAGGTCCTTTTCACACCCAATGGGTTGGCTTTCATTTTCATCATCATAACTTAGCTCAATTGAATGATTATGAGGGATTAAAAAGGCTTTGTATTCGAATAAAAAAGGACAGAGACCCCAGCGTCATCATATGGATAGGTACTTGTACTACAGAAATAATCAAAATGGATTTGGAAGGTATGGCACCAAAATTAGAGTGGGAAATTGGAATCCCAATTCTAGTGGCAAGAGCGAATGGACTGGATTATGCTTTTACTCAAGGAGAAGATACTGTGTTAGCTGCGATGGCACATCGTTGTCCAGAACCAGAATTATTCGTTCGTGAACGAAAATTCACTATACAAAAACAAAATTACTTCGCTTTTCATTCTATAAAAAAACATGAATTGGGCGAATATGCAAATAGTCCGTCCTTTGGGGAAGCTCCTTTCACTAGCTCACAAGTTTGAGAAGAATTGAAAAGGGGGGTGAATTTTAAATTTTAGGCAGAATCAGATCCTTAAAATGGTGGGAATCTTCTCAACATCCCTTATGGAGTCAAAAACATATAATGTTTTCTTATGGAACTTCCAAGGAAGCTCCCGGGGCAAGAAAATGGGCTAGGATGACTATTTTTGGCAGTGTTTAGTGAAGGTAGGCTTCCAAAAAAGGAAAACCCGCACTTGGAGACCCGTGATGTCCCTTTGTGCCTTTTTCCCCTTTCCTAAAGGGACATGGGGGACATCAAAGTGTGCCACCACATGAATCTTAAGCCTACGTCACTTAAAAGGTAACTTGATGTGTTAGGATGGTGTTATAAACTCACTTTGAGTTTAGCTCCCTCCTTCATGTTTCTAGAACCCATGGCACATTTTGAGCATGTTGACATGCCTTCGTCCCCTTTACAAAAGGGACAAGAGGGATAATAAAGTGCGCCACCACATGGAAGATGATGTTGCATCACTTAAGCCACCACTTCAAGTGTTAGAAGAATTCTTTCAACTCACCCTCACCTCTGGCCCCTTTCACATAGAGATCTAAACCATGGCACATTTTCAAGAGGTTGATGTCCCTTTGTCCCCTTTCCCAAAGGGACATGGGGGACATCAAAGTGTGCCACCACATGGAGGAGGATATTTCATCACTTAACACCTTCAAACTTGTCCACTAGGTTGTCATGTTCAACTTCTCAATTGATGTGTTTTGACCCCCTACTCATGAACGCTTCACCCTCAGCATCATTTTTTAATAGCCTAATGTCCCTTTATCCCTTACCAAATGTGGTAAGGGACATGAGGACATCTTAGACCCATTTAGAAAGTTTTAACCCATCCCCACGCACCAGGTAACTCGAGTTAAGCTGAGATGGTCAAGGGTGAGTTTGAGGGTGAGTTAGCTAGGAGTGTAAAGGTGAGTATGAAAAAACACTTAGCCATTTTCATCCTCATTTTTCATATTTCTTTCCCTCCATTTTTGTTTTACTATTGTTATGTTGCTGATTTTTTCAAAAAAACCCCATTGCTAAAACTAGTTGTTTGCTCATATCTCCCTCATTCTTACTCATTTTTCTTTGAAAATTTTCATGTAGCTCTTGCTTCTGAACGCCTTTAAGATGATATAAATATCATGTCCATTGATGCTTTACTTTTTTCATAGCACCCCCTTGAATATTTCAAAGAAGAAATTTCTTTTTCAGATCTTGGAAGACCTGGAGATCAAAAACACTTGAAAATTGAACCAAGAAATTACATAACATAAACTAATCCAATTAAACAATTTTCAATTCAAATGGACATCCAAAAGCCCCATTTATATTTTTAGTCATTTAACATTAGATGCCTTTCTAAAAATAAGAAGTCGTGGTGACAAGAAGAAACAATTTTGAAACCTCGGTGCAATTCCCAAGTCCAAAATTCCAAAAATTGCCAAAAATTGAAAATTGGGGAAATTGGCTATAAATATAAAGTAAGGGTGAGGTACGTGTTATCTAATTTCACTACCCTAGAAATTGAACAATAGATTTGGCCTGAACAATAAAACCCACCTTGCAAGCGAAGAATGGCAAATTTGATGGTTTGCCTAAAAGCCACTTTGTCCCTCAACACAACTCTCTGACATGATGCAATGCAAGAAATTCAAAGGGTTATTGAAGAGGCGTAAGCATTTGCCTAGTGTCCTTAATGGTGTGTAATACAACGTATAACCAATCTCCAAAATACCCACCAAGTTGTCTTTTGGAAAGTGAGATGTTTCATAAGAGGCATCGAGTTGTTGATTAATTGCCGAGTTGTTCAATTGTTGAGAGGCCGAGCTACCTTTTAGCTCTTCGAGATCATAAATAAGTCCACCAAGTTCCATGACATCGAGCTCATCATTCATGCAGCTCAAATGATTTAGTTCTTAATATATCGATGTGGACGAGATGCTACCTCTTCTCAGGTTGAGCTCCCTTGGTAAAGAACGAGCCATTTAGAAGACCAATTCGAGTTGATTTACGTCCCGAGCTCAAGCCACTTTGTAGACCGCCATGTATACGAACGAAGACGTGGTTGTTTTCTCGATTGCTTCTTTTGATCAAGATTTGAGATGGATTGTATTGATAGATTGCCCAAGAAACCGAATTGACATAGTTATTTGGCAATGCGGAGTTCACCAAACTAATTGACATTAACCGAGCTATTGGAGTAGCTTTGCAAAACTACTAAGATCATCTTGCCCAGATTGAGCTATTCTAAAACCAAGCTGCTCGTGCCATTATTAGGTCGAGCTATAATTAAGAAGTCTTGTGCTAAGTTACCAACCTCCGAGCTATTCCAAAGGACCCAAGCTATACACGATAAAAACCGAGCCAAGTTGATGGAAGCACCAAACATGGAGCTGAACCGAGTTTCTCTTCGCATAGCGAGCTAGGAACCATACAACCGAGTTGTTTACTAATGGCCATACCATGCATCATGACGAGTTGTTTTAGGAAAGGGAGGTGTCTGGCCCTAATGACATTTTATGACCAACAACTCATTTCAATACACACGATGGGTGAGCTCCGAGATTGAGTTTCACGTGGAAGGTCGGGTCAAGCTCACAAGCCAGGTTACAAAGTGTCTGGGCTTCGGGTCATGTCCGTCAGGCTCCCTGAGCTTATCAACGATGGCAGACCATCATAGTAGGTAGCAGAGTGAAACTCGACAACAAAGTGGAATGCGAAATGAGCTCAAGGCCGAACCAATCAATGACGAAAAATATTCACTATACTCTGAATGCTTGGGAGGACCAAGCACGTAGTATGCGTGAAGGCAAGTCATGACTTTGGCCGAGTAAGTCATGTTCAGTCGGGCTCCTTTGAGCTCTTAATGTAAATGCAAGGCTTGTGAATACAATGAAGTAAGGCAAGATCAATGGCGGGCTTCGTCAAATTAAAATCCAATATGAGCGCAAAAAATACATCATAGATCAAGTTCATAGAGGCCAAGCTCATACCAAGAATAGGTGAACTACTTCAACATGGAGCTTGGCAAGCCATAATGGAGAAACCATGGCGATCGATTCCGCATAGGAGTGTCGAGTCACGACGAGTTTTCACGTGGCCCCTCGATGCAAATTCAAATAAAAATAAAAATAATATTATATTATTTTATAGTTCAATGTCAAAAGGGTCTCTGAGAGGCCCCCAAAGCATATGGGACTACCTTCTCAAATGGAGAAGCTAATATCCATACCTTACCCCCAATTAAAACTTGTCACGGTCACATGTCAAAGTTGTGGTGGTGGCAATTCCTGAGTCCCCCAAAAATTGCCACAAAATTGGGGCCTGTAATGGAGTTGGGGATAAATGAAAGCCAAACAACACGACTGACATGACGAGACATGGGATATGGACCCTAGAATGACACATAAAATCATATGGGACGTGAAGGACCAAGTTCTTCACTAGAATCCTAGACCCGCAATACTAAGCGTTGATTTGATTAGGAGGTAAGACGACAGTGCAAATAACATGGCACCGAATAATACAAAATTAAAGCTCACCGATGTGGTTAAAGAGGGGCTCGATGCATCAAATTGGCTTGTTTGCCAACGTGGAGAATGAAATAGGGTCGTGGAAGAGACAAAATACGGTCCGATGCAAATAGATGGCTTGGTGGGAATGTAGTGCCGAGTTGTATGGGGTATGAATCACCGAACAATAGGTAAGCTCAACGCATGGAAAGAAAGGGATTGGGGAGAGCCATTCTAATATTTAAATAATGAATCCTCCCAAGGACGGGTCTACTTCAACATGGAAAAACAACCCAGTTTTCACGTGGCCCCTCGATTTGGATGGAAATGATCTTCAAAGCCCGCCTTAAAGGGCCTCCACCATGATAAGTTTGATTTCCTTTAACATTTAATTAAAAGCTAACATTTTGAACATTTAAATAATGGGGTATGAGCCTCCACCCATACAAAATAATGGGATAAAAAAATTTTTATTAGGTGGCCCCACATTTTTCAAAAAAAAATAATGGAAAAATACAAGGTGGCCCCACATTTCAAATACTAGAATATTTTCGAACCAATTATAAAGATATGCAGAAACATTGGAGAAGGAGAGAAAATAATTAAAAAATAATTTCCAACTAAAGATTAAATTCACAGTCTCGTCACAATCAAGAAAGACCTGGCAAATCCAAAATACCTACATGAACTCAAAAGCTCATAGCGTGAGCATTTCTCAACGAAATCACACAAAATTGAACTTGTTGGAATCATGATTCCGAGACCTTCGCACAAAAGTCAAGAAATTCAGGAATTGATGAATATTTGGAGGTGAATTTTGTGGAAAACGATCTTGTTCAGTTTGGTGGTTGGGAATGCTTTAAATAGACATGGGCAATCATTATTTCTCTTTTGCAGGTCATAGGACATCATGGGGAGCCTTTTGCAAGTAAAATACCATTAATTGCATGCATTTATTACCACTTGCAAGTGGTTGGAAAAACAATTTCGGTATTTCATTCTCTCTCTCTTCTAAAATCTATAAATTGTAATCTTGGGCTGATTTTGTAGGAGAGTTAGTCATTTTTTCTCTTGCCCTCTCTCTTTCTTCTCTTCTAGGGTTGAATTTGGAGCTTAAGCCTCCTTTCCAAGCTTGTAATGTCATTTTCTTACCTCTTTCCCATTGATGTTGTAAAATGCATACTTATTGGAGCAATATAATGTGTTTTGTGATGCATTTTGTCCATCCTTTGCATGTGTTATTGTCTCTACTTTCCTCTCTCCATTACAGGGTATATTGTGCATATTTCTTGATGTCTATTACAGGTTTTGAGAGTTGTGTTTAATGGTTTTGAAGTGGTGTTATGTGTGAATCTCATCTTTGGCTTGTGGTGCATTTTGTCCACCCTCTCCATTTCTCACCTCTCTCCATTTCAAGCAATTGGACTATGATTAACCACCTCCTTTTCTGGTGTATCACCATTCTTAGTGTAGGTTTTGTTTTCATGCACTCTCTCTCCTAGGCCCTTGGAAGGTTAGATTAGGATTAAATTGTTTGCTTTCCTTCATTAAGAGTAGTTTGTGAGCAGGTAGGTTTAAGAGCAGAACTAACCTTCTCTAGAGGGTTATCTCAATCCCGAAAGTCCTACAATTTGAGAGATGACCCGATGTTACCCTAAAAGTAGGGATCCATAACCAAGAATTCCAAGGTGCTACTTTTTGGTGATAACAGTTCTGGCATGCCCAGTGGGACCTCACAGAAGTTAGAGTTTATCTTTCAAAAGTGTTCTATTTCAAGAAAATCATTAGTTGGAGTGCAGTTCAATCATTTGTAGCAGACTCCATTTCAACAAGTTGATGTGTTCTTGTTGAAATTTCATCTTTTGGGAAGCATTCACAAACACACATGATGAACTCCATTTGGTCCAAACAACCCAATCTCTAAAGTTGTAGACCTTCTCTCTTTCCAATTTCATCCAATTTCATTCATTTCTCTTTCCATCTCTTTCATTTTCTCCCATTCTATGAAGTTGTGCAACCATGACTTCATTCCCACAATGGAATTCACACTCACAATAGTGTAATCAGACTATAATGATCTTCACAACCTCTCCAGATCAACATTATGATCAGATTCATAACCACTATGCTTACCCATATGAGAAATTCAAAATCAATTTGGCTATGGAGCTTATCAAGAGCAAGGGTATGCATATAGTAACAACAGTCAAATGGAGAATGTTGATTTGATATTCAAGGAATGGAGGTTGGCATGGTTCAATCTCGAGCTACAACATAGATGAAAGTATTCAAAATTGGTTGTAGGGCACCTTGTCCATGGGAAGGCCCTTTTCCAAGACACTGTAGCATATAGGAGAAGCTTGATTTCATGGTTGAAATACTGCCCCAACTTGCACATTTGACTAAGGAGATATAAGCCTACGACCAAGGCACAATACAACCTTATCAATGGGTAAGCCAAGCACCAATTCCTTTTTCTTCTTTTCCCCTTCCCAAGCTTTATTATTTCAACAGTGTCAAAAGTCAAGCCCATTCTATGTTGCCCCAATTGTTGAATTCTTTTATCCATCCTCTAATCTTCCATCTCATGTTGATTCTTCTGCCCTTTTCCCTCCCAAACAGTAACTCACTTTCAAGGATAGTAACTCACATTTCACAAGAGTGAATAATACATTCACTATTTACATTGTCCGGTTTATTGAAGGAGGTATTGAACAAAGAATTTCACCTCAAGTAGTGGATTTGATCACAAGGTATGGAAGCTTCTTCACACAATTCTCCACTTTCACTTATCGTAGGGTAAGCAGATTCCACCTTGCTCCTCTCTGGTTGTCGAGGTACCCGAGCCACAAAATCCTCCCGATCGAGTTGTGCCGACAACTTTCCCAAGTTCATATTAGATGCAAGGCTGTAAATAAGAAGGGTGTTTCTTTTCCCATCTCTTAGGGCATTTATTCCTACAAGAGTTTGGTTGATGCTTCAAACATTGAGACCTATGTCACCGCCTTAAATATGCATTCATGTGGCGAGGGATAATTTTGATATCAGAGCTAATCTTGATTCCTTCATCCTTCCCATATTGCATCATATTCCTCAAATTGAGGACTTTTGGGTCAATTGTGCTAATGATTTGGAGGTCGAAAGGAGGGACTATATGAGAATGACCATTGAGAAAATGAACTCCTTTAAGTTTGAATGGTTTGATAAAAATGTGCCAGATGATGACTTGGATCTATTTCACCCTAAATTTGAAGCATCAAAATCTTCACCTGTGTCTCCCATCCCATGACACATAACCAAATCAAGTGATATAAAGGAGAGGATGATGCACATGATTCAAATATCTAAGAAGTGGTATAAAAGAGAAGAGCATCCTGTATTGAAAGAGAAGTCATGGGAACTTTGCCTAGGAAATCTTATTTTTCCTCATCTCACAAAGTATCTATGATGGTTTGGGGTCATCTCACCCCAAGAAGAGGAAAATTACAGAGATTGGTTAATCATCTCCCTCAACATAAGAGGTCAAATGTCAGTTAAGATCTTGTTGAAGAACTTGATCCAAGTGAAATAGACCCTCACAGTCTTTGGAGCATCCATAGATCCACTTGTTCCTATAGAGGAGGTTGAACCAACCCTTTCAAGTCATGCTTTGGTTCCTTACCAAGCACCCAAGGTGTTTGATATTCTTTATACTCCTTCTGAGCCCTTTTTTGTGGGTCAATGACTTGCTCGGAGAGGAGTCAAGAATAGTGCAGCAGGTTGTGGCACCAAACTTTGAGGCCATCTCAAGTACATAAAGAAGAAGATAGTTAAGAAAACATGCATAACCTCTAGGTTCTTCACTAAGGATTTTGGAGATTAGTTTGTAAAGGTTGCGCGTCCGAAAGTAATCAAGCATGTGAAAGAAATGACACCCGATGATTAGGAAATGACTAGAGTCTCTTTGGGACAAGCTTCACACAAGGTTGATACTCACATGTTCAAGGAATCTTCAACATGAATCCTTGTAAGGAATGAGTACACACAAACAATTGATCAGTTGGTGGAGCATGTGAGGACCTTGTCTTCATATGTGCAGTCATTTCTTGAACTAGGTAAATCATCCTTGCCTCCAGTTGAAGCAATTTATCCTATTTGTATCTTCGATCCTCGGTCCCTGAAGTAAGCTCAAGAATTCACAATTCGAGAGAATGACAAGTGACCAATGGGTGAACATGATAATGGAAAAGGGAAATTCTCTCTTCCCCAATATCATCTCCTTGTACACATTCCTCTTGTCAACTGAAATGAAGATCAATAAGACTAGGGTAGACATCAAGAAAGAAAATACCCTTTGGGAAAGTATTCTCCCATTGGTATTGGAGATGAATGATTTTGATCCTCTTTCTCTAATAAGTTCAAATGTGTTCTCATCGGCTCAAAAACTTGTCACCCATTTGGTCCCGCACCATAACTTGGAGGTGTGATGCACTGAAAAAAGCTATTACTAATTTGGAGTCTTGCGAGAAAAGTACATCAAGAATTCTGGATGATCTTAGCATTAACATGCATGAGCTTAGCACTTCTTCTCTCAGTGATAGTACTTCTTTTAAGGATCTCTAGGATTCATTTCAAGCACTGGTTCAGGAAAAGATTGGTGATCTCCTTTCATTCAATGGTGACACTTTGGAGTCCCTTAAAGAAATTAGATGTTCCATCTCTAATACTGCGAGGAGTCATGAAAAATGGTACAAACAATGTACAAAGCTCAATGCCACCCCTAAGACTTGGTTAGGAACAATAAATCATGTGAACATTCCGGAAGCTAAGAAAGTGTCATTTTTGGTTTCTCAATTCAACAAGATGGTCAAAGGAGAAAGCTTTATCATTGGAGATCTTCCACGGATGCTAGTAGGATTTAATCCTTTAACAAAGGAGGAGTATTCATCAAATAGTTTGTCAACTATCTTATTTTTTTCCTTCTTTCTCCCTCTCTTTCTCCCCCTTGTAATTCTTCATTGTACACATCATGATATTTTATCTTATTCACTTAAGAGACTTTCTAATGTTGCATTATAAAAGTCCCTTTTAATTTATAAAAAGGGACTTATTTTATTGCTTCCTAGGAAGATGGAAAGTCACAAGTAGAATAGGAACATAAAGAGTCATGTGGGGGATAGATAAAGAGATACAATGTAAGGATATAAATAAGGGTGGGCTCTTCACTTATAGATGATGGTTATTGTTGTTCTCTAGCTCTCATATTCTTTTTAGAACCAAGATAGTTGAATTCTCCCATTCCCTAGTCTCATGTTTTCTTCCCCATCTCAACTACACTCTATAAGCATGCACTTGTTAAATATAGTGCAATGAGACTTTGAGCTTCTTGTGTTGTGTTCCTTGTTATATGTGAATGGTGTCTTCTCTTTGAATTCTTGAATGTATTTCTAGTTTTGAGGCAAAAAATCTATTGTGCTATTTTATTGTGCAAAACCCTCCCCTTCTTGATATTCTTTTCATACCTTCCATCTCTTTCTCCCTCAAACTACTTTTTCCTCCCTATCAGCAACCTACAAGCACTTTCCCACAGGCATATAGGAAGTACTCATGTGTGATCCCGGTTGAAAGACCAACCCCAAGAAATTAGAATAGTGTAAATATTTCTTATTTTCAATAAATGGAGCTTCCTCATTCAAGAAAAGGGATCTAGTCCCACACAATGTTGGTGAGAGAACCCCAATTTACTCACTTGAAAAATTATTTCACCAACAGTTTTGGCACCCACCGTGGGGTAGATTTGTTTTTTGTTGTTGCACCACACCACCGTTTCAAAACCAAATATCTGAAAATACAAAAAAATTGGATTTTTGAAAGCCATAAGAGTCTCCATCTTTACCCCATATTTATCCCTTCATGGCAATTTCTAGAAACGCTCCCGTATTACATCTCGATCTCTTTTTCCTTCAAGATACTCAAGAAGACATCACAACTAATCTAAAGAATTGTATTTGGCATGATAGAGAAAGTTTTGAACACTTCCGCAGAGCTTCAATAATTTTGCATTTGGAAGAGGAACATGCACAAGCCTTGCAATTGGAAAGACAAGCTCAAAATCAATAGAGAAGAGCTTAGAGATATTTGTTTGAACTATGCATTCAAACTGACAGAAAGAAGGCATAAAATATCCTCAAGAGCTAGTGGTGTGACTGATCCGACCTTTGAAGAACAATTGCAATATTATTTCAGACTTTCTATTAATTAAATTGTAAGGAGAACATGTCAACAATACTTCCCTGAATTTGATCCCACCTTTCCTCTTGAACACTCCATTGATGGATCAATGGTTGAACCATTGAACTACATTCCTCTAGCAGAGATAGTTGTATAAGAAGTTGTAGAGAGGGTTGAAGAAGAAGAATCTGATATGGTTCAACAAGCACCTTTGTCATGGGGGAAAACACATGTCCTTTAGTTCTCAATCCTCCTTTACATGAACTACCTAAAGGATCCGGAATAAATTTCCCAAGTTCTACGGTGATGAGAAACAACACCCAAATGACCACATTGCATCTTTCAACACTTCTTGTGGAGTGTTAGTTGTAGGATATGAAGATGTGTTAGTCCGTTTGTTTGTAGAATCTTTGCAAGATGCAGCCACAGACTTGTTTTATTATCTACCAAGGAGGTCTATCACTAACTAGAATGATATGAAGACCAAATTTGAATATGGGTTCAAGCCTATGAAAGATGCACATGCTCTTCTTGCATAATGGTCATAATTGAAGAAAGAACCTTCCGAGCCCATGAGGGAGTTTGTTGCCAAATTAAATAGAATGTTATAAAAGATCCCCGAAGCTACCCAGCCTACAAAGGACAATAAACTCATATTCTTCACTAATTCTCAACTTCTAGAGGCAAATTTGATGTTGAGAATAACTCAACCACCTGATTTGGAGGAATAAAAAAATTTGTTGAAGTTGAAGATGACCTAATAATGTCAGGAAAAATAAAAAAGGAACGAGAAAAGAGAAAGGCCAAAGTTCAAATGTAGAAACAACGAACTCATTAGTACAGAAGCTGGCTAATGATGTTCTCTCTTAAGAAGCAGTTAACTCAAGCTTCCATGAACAAAGATGCTCCTAGTAATAAATTCACAAATAAGCAAAGGATCGGTCCACCACCCAAATATTTTCTCTTGAAGCACCTCCAATAAATGTAGTCTATGATATTGAGGAGGAAAAAGAAGTAATTGAAGAGTTGGAGGAAGAAAATGAGGATGGTAACGTCCTTGAGTTTGAAGAAGTAGAAGATGATGTACATGTCAATTTCATTGAATATTATTTTGGAGAAGATGATTATGAGAAGATGTACCCAACTTCTCATGTGTAATATTCACTTGCTCAAAATCTCGAAACGGAGCTTCCTCCTCCACTACCACAAAG
Organism: Taxus wallichiana var. yunnanensis; assembly: GCA_018340775.1. Classification (NCBI taxonomy): domain Eukaryota; kingdom Viridiplantae; phylum Streptophyta; class Pinopsida; order Cupressales; family Taxaceae; genus Taxus; species Taxus wallichiana. The sequence continues at coordinate 821,940,808 of CM031242.1, read as the reverse complement.
AAGAAGAAGAAAGAAGATCCTTAGGTTACGACTCTACAAAACAAATTAATTAACAAAGGATCTCCACTTCTTCCTTCTATGGAGTTTGTGAAAGAAAATCCAAACCTCGTGGTGAGTAAAAATCAATTTTTGGTGCCAAGTAAGTCTTAAAGTGCTTTTCCTAGCTCCAATTCTTCTTCTATAAATGTCAATCCTTCAAAAGCTTCAAATGTTCCTACAAAATCAGCCATTGTCTCCCAATCAGCTACTCCCATTGTTAAAGTTGTTCCAACATCTAAAGTAGTACCTCCTTCACCTACCAAAGCATTTGTTCCCTCGAGGGTGAAAACGTCACCTTCCTATGCTCTATTTGACATCATTGAGCATGTGAAAAAGTCCAAAGTTCAGATTTCTTGAATTTGAATTCTTACAAAAACATCTATAGCAGTTTGAAAGATTTTTCCGCTACATCAAGATTTTTAGTTCAAAACCCAATGTTGCTATCCCCAATTCCAAGGGACTACTACTGATGTCACCTACCCCTATATCTCAAAACATGCTTTCCTTGAGCACATCCAAGACCAAAAAAGTCTAACCTTTCTACCTTTCCCTCCTTATCAAAGGCCATCTGTTTAATAATTACATAATTGATTCGGGAGCTTTAAACAATGTTATGCCGATAAAATTTGCTAACTCTCTCGGGCTTACCTTGACACGAGCCACCTACTCTTTCTATTATATGGAGTCGAAGGAAGGTTGGTGGGGAGAATCAAAGATGCATAGGTGGCCCTCACCAATTTTTCAGACAAGAAAGTTTTGTTGACTATCTTGGTAGCTGATATCATTACATCTTTTGGAATGTTGTTAAGAAAAAGTTTCTATAGAGACTTGGGGGTGAGATTCAAGATGGATTGGTCTTCCACAACCATTCTAGTAAGAGGAGAAATGAAGAAGTTGTTCCCATGAGAAAGATGAAGTATACCGTTCACAAATCGAGAGGATCTAAAGGATGATATATTATTTCAAGATAGTGGACTTGGTAACTACTTCTTGACTGCAAAAAGAGATGAAAACTTGCCTTTTCTCACTGAAGATGATGAAAATTAGTTGTGGACAATGGAGTTTGATGGAATCCATTCCAATTCTAGTTTAGGATTATGTGTTGTTCTAACTTCTCCTTTGGGTGAGTTGCTTCCTTTTGCTTATAAATTGCAATTTGAAAACACTAATAATAACGTGAAATATGAAGCTCTTGTCTTAGGAATGGATGTGGCCGAATCCATGGGTATTAAGAAATTGAAATGTCTTGGTGATGTTTGAAGATTATCAAACAATTAGATGAATATAAAGTCATTTAGAACTCCAAGGTTTAAGCATTAGGATGGATCCATTTTGGATATTGATCTTCTCTAGAGGATAAAGGTAATTTAGATTTCTCAAAGCAATCTCTCTCTAATGGCCTACTTTATTTTGTATTTTAACAAGAAAGATTTTCAAGCCAAGTGGAGAGTTCACAATCTTGTCTTTGAAAAGTAAACTTTCTTTGTTGTCTTAATCATGAGTTTTCCAGTAGATGAAGATTGAGATTGATTCAATCATGAAAAGGTTGAATAAAATTCCAAAAGGCCTTATCTCACTTGAAGACTTGTTTGATAAACATGATAAGGTTTCTTAAAAAAATCAAAATAATCCTCTCAATGCACTTTTTGTAAACTGATTTTGAAAAGGAGAACATTCTAGGAGTTGTGCCCCAGAGCATGCACAAGGAAGTAAATATTGGAAAGTGTTGAACTAAGGAAAATGGTATTGGATTAAAGGAGGCTATTTGATAAGCTAAAGTCCTTCAAGCTCGAAATAGATGCATCATTCAATACCCCTCTAAAAAGGAAAAAGATCCTAAAAATAGGTTGACACGATCAAAGAAGTGCTGAAATGTTGAATGCAAGAATTTTTTAACCTAACTTTGACAAAATTGTTTTAGACTTTATTTTTGTATGTTCTTTTTAAGCTTGTCAAGCTTCATTAAAATACTCCTTCAACCATCTTACCTTAATATGATAATAATAATAAGAATATCCTACAAGAAGTCACACCCATTGCCTTGCTTTTTTACTCGATGGATTCTCTGGATATAAAATATTCATTATCTATGAGTGATTTACTTATAGTTGAAGACACAAAGAAGATAGACACAAAATGACTTTCACAACTCCATGGGGTAATTTTTCCTATAGAAGAATTTTGTTTGGAATTATCAATGCTTGAAAACTTTCAAAGGATTAATGGACTTTTCTTTAAAGATCTCATTCTCATTTACCTTGATTATCTCACCATATTCTATAGATCACTTGATAGTTTTGGGTGAAATTTATCTAATAAAAATACATTCTAAAGAGAAACTTCTTGGAATATCATGAACAGGATGGATCCAAGATTGATCTCGAGAGGATGAAGGTAATTTAGGCACTGGAAAATATCTTTCTTCGAAAATATTTTGAGACTTTGGAATATTACTAAAGCATGATGAAACCTCAAGCAAGTTTTAGGTGGAATAAGGAAGGTAAGGAGGCATTTGATGCAATCAAAGAGTCAATTGCTAAAGATCCTACTCTGGTATGCTTGAACTTTGACAAAGACTTTATTTTGTATTGTTATGCTTCAGAAAATACTCCATCGACCATCTTAGTACATAATAATGAAGAAGGTATTGAAACACCCATGTGTTAATGAAATATGAATGAAGTACATTAAAATGGAGAAGCACACATATGCCATGGTCAAAGAAGCTAAGAATTTCAGCTTCTACATTCTCAATTCCCACACTATAGTGATAGTTTTGGGGTCTGCGATAAAATAAATTCTAAATCAATAAGATCCAGGGGCTAAGAGAGGCAAATTTGGTGGAACCACCATCCAAAATAATGAATTGGATATCCGACCTTTAAATATGGTCTGGGGAAATGGTTTGTGCCAGCTAATGGCTGAATATGAGTCACTCATGACTCAACATGAAGTAAACTATGCATAAGATCAAGGACTTGCCTCAGCCTAATGCCCAAACACCACCAATGAGTGTTGGTATGAGGAAATGGTTAAGTACTAGCCATGCACAAGATCTAGGAGCTGTGCCCAAGGGCATGCACGTGAGGAGAGGAAGTAGGAAAAAGAGAGTGCATAGAGGTGTGCACACCACGAAGGAACATGCTAGCATGCAAGGCTATGTGCATGCATGCAGAGGATTAAGGACTTATCTAATTTTCTAGACCAAGCTAAAAATAGAAAAGTAGAAGATGAAGTGTTGCTCAAGAAAACTCCAGAAAAAAAAAAAAGAAAGATGACTTAGCGACAAAGAAAAGGATAAGAAAACACATGAAGGGAAAGGAAAAAGACAAATGCATAGAGAAGGCTAATAATAGGATTAAAGCAGATAAAAACATGGAGATATTTATAGCTTAATATATTGTTAACACCAGTTATAAAAGCATGTAATCTATTTGTGAGCACGCCTATTTTTAGGAAGGTGCATGTAGGTGGTGAAGGGAAATTCTCCACCCTATAAATATAAGTTATGCTTCTTTTTAATAGAGAGCTAGTAGTTAGTGGAGAATTAGAGAGTGTTATGGAGGTAACGAGTTAATGTGAGTCTAAGTACTTAATATGAGTCTATATGAGAGAACATATGTTCTAGCACACTGATGTAATGGATTGTAATGTATTCATCTCCTATGTTATGTGATGAATTATTGTTGTAATGGACAATTGTGTATGGATTGCAAAGATATTTATGTTTGAACATGGATTAATTGGTATTCAAATCTTGATATTCATTATCTATGAGTGATTTACTTATTATATGTGTTGTTGAACTGTCATGGTATAATGTATCTTCCTAGATAATTAGTTGTTATGGTTATGAATGGTTAATAAACATGCATGCTAACATCTTGCTAACTATAACAAAGGAGGGACCTGACACATGCATGCGCTTCGAGTGAGATTCTAGACTTTTCTGGATGAAGTGCTAGTGCACATAGCTACATTAGGTAATAAAAGAGACTACATTTTGGTTCCATTGTTGGGACCTATTTTTCAATCTGTCTATTGGAATGTTGCATGCAGATGGCATTTTGATTGTCTTTGGAAAATATTTAGAATTGGATATATAATGGCCAGGACATGTTTTCTCAAAGATATATCACTAGACCTAATTTTAATGTGCAAAAGTGGGTGGAAGACAACCTCTACAACTACTTATATGAGACGTTATTCAGATTTTTCCTAGTAGAATTGTACCAGTGGTTGGTAGCCTACACAACTAACAAAGGTGTTTGGATAAGAAGGAATAAAAATTGGAGACATGAATACTATCAAGCACTCTCTGATTTGGATGAGCCATGGACAAGATCTATAGATCGTTGGTGGGAAGGTGTGTTGCATGTAGTTATACCTTAGAGTACATGATTTAGGCATACTATTTCCCATAGAAGAAGAGTTTTGGTTTTTACACGAGCCAAGAGGATCTTATTTGTGTGTGACACCTTTAGCCATCAAGATCTTGATAGTTGAAATAGGAATGGAGAATCTACCGATGACGAACTAAAACCCCACCACGTGGAGGGGCAGGAAGCAAGTTTGGGAAGGATGGAAGTGGCCATACCAGAAGAGAGACAGAGAGAGGAAAGAAGGCTTAGGTATAATGATGCACGATAGAGGGTGGTTGATGGGGTACTAAGGTCGAGAAGAATGATGACTAATGGAAGTGATGAGAGCCCCGCAGAAGGCAAGGGATCACATGATCATGTCCTCCCAACATTGGGAAAGTGTAGTAGAGAGACCCCATTGGTATATGATGAGAGTGAGTCTGAGGAGAGAATGAGAACCATGGGCATGCATATAACCTAACCTAAATACCTAGCCCTTACGCAAGGTGTTCAGGATCCAGAGTTTGTTATAAAAGAACATCATAGTGAAGGTGAGTAAGGAGGATCTCCACTTTGGGTAGAAGATACATGTAGACATATTCTAGTTAATTCTCATGAAACACAAAAAATTAAGGACGTGTGCACATGGCCATGCAGTAGGAATCAATGATTAGAGAAAGTGTTATTGGGGGTACTTTTAGAGGCGCATCGTCAAGCTAGCGTTTGGCACACAACTCATTGGAAACAATCCTATAGGTGTTGCTATAACACAGATAGTTGGTGTCTAGTTCAACACAACTTAGGATGCAAGGGAGTTCATCTATAGGAACACAAATCACAACGGGAGACTCAGGAGGTTCAGGATAGCCAACGCGTGGAGGAAATCTTGGTGGAGGTTCAAGTTCAGGATCTGGCCCCATTCTAGGACAAGGCCACAACCACAACCATTGCAGCCTCAACAACCAAAATAACAAACACCTCAATTATTCTTTGAGACGTCTCTTCACTTACTAGAGTATAGAGGTGTGGAAGATGCAATTGAACATGTGCATAAATGTGAGTTATTATGGAGAGCTAAGGGAATAACAACTCTTGATAGAAATGCAAGTCAGTTTGCCACCACACTCCAAGGGTGTGCACAAGTGGTATAGAAAGTATAATCCACATCAGACTATGGTGGATTATGATGCATTGTAAGATACATTTTTAGCTAAATTTAACATCCTTAAGTTTGAGCAACAAAGCATTAACACGTTAAATGACATCAAGCAGGGATTTTCAGAAAGTGTGAGGGAGTATGATGCGCATTTTTAAAGCTTTGTTGTCCAAGTTATCATATGATATTCACCAAAGCCAATCATGCGTAGTTGTTCATGGGAGGCTTGTTGATTCCTTTTTGAAGGGATTTATCACATAAAACATTTATTGATCCATGTGAGGCTTTGGAAGTAGCCCTGCGCGCAAAAGCAGTTGGGAGTGCAAATATAGGGTTAAGTCTGTTTCTCAAGGTGTAAATAACATCTATGGCTACACAATTGGAGAATTTTTCTGCCAACTCGGTACATGAGATGCAAAGTGGGTTATGGTGTACTAATTGCGATGTGGAAGGACATACGAAGGATAGTATACACATAGGAATGTGTGCACCTTATTACAATCTTGTGAGATTTTCCACAAGAATCATGATGCTTTAAATTTTCCACTCTTAAAACACGTAACACATAATAATATCTCTATGTAATATAAAATTTGGAATGCACACACCCATGATACATATGATTTCTATTTGATTGACCATATCCATGAGGCATGTGAGACTGGATTACGACAGACCACTGTGGCTAGTAGTTCTCAGTGTAAGAAGGACATACCAATGTAGGGTGCAATAATGGAAATGGTGGATTTTGAGGTGGATATCGGAGTAGAGGCCATGGTGGTAGAGGAAGGTTCACACATGGTACATGTTATACTTGTGGATCACCATATCATTACCAATGGGAGGTTCCTAATAATTAGGTCTGCATGTACTATGAAAAGGCAAAAAAGGTCAAGGATTGTCTAGACCTCTATAAAATATGTGTAAAAACCAAAAAAAGGAAAAAGGTGTGGGGATGATCAAGGTGAATGTGTGAAGAACGAATAGTGGGATCCTAAGAAGACAACCAATTCGAAACTTCAACCTATGTTAGTCACTACGCGCGCAGAAGTAACACACACATGCGAGAGCCTCTTAAAGAAAAACCCCTTATCATGAGAGAGGAGGTGATACATGTTAAGTATCCAAATACGACTCATCACAAGGAAGACTATCATTAGATCATGGGAGTTATTAGGGATTTGTAGGGCGAGATCCAATTCTTGAAGGAATAGGCACACAAAAGAAAATGCACAAAGGAAATTGAGCTTCCGTAGAGGGATGTAGATGACTTGAAGGAATTATGTCAGATGTTGCACTAGAGAATATCATTCCTTTGTTGGGAGAATGGTTGAGGGAGAAAATACCGCGCAGGAGTTGAGCGAGAGGGCTAGATCCTTCATGCAAATTTACCACCATAAGACCATGAATATGATAAGGAGATTACACTAGATGCAATGATATATGGATGGTTGGTGAGTAACATTCTTATTGACATAGGAACATAGATCAATGTTCTAACTTTGGATGTCTGGAATCAAATGGGAAGTCCAAAATTGCATCCATCTTCTAATGTGTTGTATATGGAAAATAAAAAAGGGCCATGCCCATTGGGTGTTAAAGGATTCTTCAATCACTATTCAAGGAGATAAATTTATAGGTGACTTTGAAGTATTGGAATTGGCTGAGGCAGATAATTTCTAGCATTTTTTGGACATCCTTGGTGTTATGCAAATAATGCAGACTTCCACTTCAATAAAAGATACATACATTTTGAGAATAAGGAGGAGCGCGTTGTCATTCCCTTGGATGATGTGAAGGTTGTGCCATACAATGAACCTGTGAGTGAAGAGGAACTTAATCGGATTTATGCACAAATATTCTGTGACCCTGAGAATGTGGAACCATCTAAGGAAGGTGTAATTCATTGGGAAGATGCACAATCCATCAGTGACACTCCTAATGTTTCATGTGATAATTGGGCCCATGACACATATGAAATGGTAGGTCATAAGGTCAAAGGAAGATTCACTAGGATGATTAGGCCACACATGATCAGGCACTTGGGCAAGACTCAATTACCAAGGTACATTGGAGAAGAAAAACTTGACCCTTTCTTGTGTACAATGGAGGACCAATGGTGAAATGAGGGAGATATACAAAATATGATGGTCTATACATTACGTGGAATAGAAACATGTTGGTGGGTGGCACACATAGATAATATATTGGGCTGACACGAGGTAAGGGTAGCCTTTTTAACAAGGTTTACTTGAACAATGTTCCCTCTCTTATACTTGAGTATGATGGGAGGACTCCTTCTTTGGTACACATCCACAACTATGAGAGACAATGGGTGTAAGGGAAAGAGGCTATAACACTATCCCTTTGGGTTCATAAGTTTTACTCTACTCTACACAGATTCACACGGGCATGGTATGTACATGTCGAGCTGAAAGCAAGAGATTGCAATTTGGTGAGACATGATTGAAGGTATGGCTCACAATTTTGATTATTTTTCTAATAAGACACCAATACATGAGGCCTTGCAGATCATGAGGTGCATCACTTTGGGAGATAATGCAAAGGTAGAGGAGCTTATGATTCAACTCTTAGGAGAACCAGATTGGGGCACGAGAGGATGAATTGGAAACAAAAGAAACACTGCTAGGGCGTGCATGGAAAGAGAAGGAAAGAGGAAGATGATATACCTCATTGATGATGAGGAAGTTGAAGATCTGGATATCAAACACACTAAGGTTGCACGCACGACGAGGTTATGAACTTAGTAGATGAGCATGTGCATGCACGCATACCATGTGCCTATGAAGACTAAGAAAGTTAATATTGGCACTAAAGATGTGCCTAAGGAGGCCATTATTGGAGACTATTGGTCAAAACTAGAGGTTGCAAAGATCATTGAGTTGTTGCATGAATTCTAGGACTTATTCCCAAAGGGCTATCATGAACTAAAGGACGTACACATTCCTCGTTGGGAGTAATTAAGATTAAGCTAAAATAAGGCACACGTCCAGTTTGGAAGAGGCCTTATAGGATGAACCCAAACCTACGCAAGAAGGTCAAAGAGGATATTGAAAATATGCTTAAGTCAGGGATCATAGATCCTATTGAGGAATCTGAGTGGTTCAATTGAATGATGATTAATATCAAGAAAGATGTCTGGATCATGATCTGTGTGGATTTTCAGGTACTCAATGCTTCTTGTGCCATTGATCCTTTCTCTACATCATTTACAAAAGAGAATCTAGAGGGAGTTGCAGAGGGTGAAATCTATTCATTCACGGATGGATTCTCAGGGTACAATCAGGTATGCATTGTGCATGTGGATCAACATAATACCACCTTCTCCACTGAATGGGGAAGTTTTTCTTATATTGTAATGCCCTTTGGATTGAAGAATGCACCAATGGTATTCTCATGCATCGTTCTTCAAGCATTATAGGACTTCATTCATAGTTTTTATAGGTTTATCTGGATGATTGGACCATATATGGGCTAGTGAAAGATCATTGTGACAATATGAGGTTGATGTTTGAAAGGTGTAGGTAGTTGAGGATCTCTTTGAATATCAAGAAGTGTATATTTTCCACCCCCTTTGGTACATTACTTGCACATATTATTTGTAAAGAAGGATTTTTGTAGACCCTACTAAGATTGCAGCCATTTTGGGGATGGAAGAACCTACCAATCATAGTGAAGTGCATTTGTTCTTATGGCATAATGGTTACTAAAGGAAGTTTATAAAAGGATATGCAAAGAATTCCAAGCCCCTTGAATAATTGCTCAAGGCCAAAGGAAATTTTTATTGGGGTGATGTGCAACAACATGCGTTTGAGACCTTGAAGGAGAAGATTACCATTGCACCTATCTTGCGCTTTCCTTCCTAGAACAAACCTTTCCATGTACATGTTGATGATTTTACTATGTCTATTGGTGTAGTCTTAGCACAACCAGGTGAAGGGAATGTGGATCATCCCATATGATTTGCAATAGGAAGTTGACACCAGCTGAGTATAACTACACAAAAATGGAGCGCGAGGCACTATCCATGATGTATGCACTTCACAAGTTCAGAAAATACTTATTGCCACACTATTTATCTTTTACACATATCATATGGCATTGAAGTACTTGGTCAACAAACTAGTCTTACAAGGGTGCGATGTCGTTAGATACTTATTTTTCCAGAGTTTTATTTTATAGTTGTAGTAAATCCAAGCAAGAGAAACTTGGGACTCGACCACTTTTCAAGGATCAATTCTAGATAGGACACACAGAGCATTGAAGATATTATTCCTAATGCCCAATTATTTAGATTAAACCGTGCACCAACTGATTTGGAAGATATTGTTGTATTTTTATGCACTAGACTTGTGCGCCAGAAGGAATGAAGACCTTGAAAAGAAGCATCTTGTTATTCGAGCCATGCCATATCAGATTATTAGAGGGATTTATATTAAATGTGTAGAGATGAGGTCTTGTGTAGGTGTGTTATGAGCATGACCACAAAGCCATCATGGAGGCATAACAGGAGGACACTATGCAGGAGATGTGACTGCGTGAAAGATCATCTTAGCCATTTTATGGTGGGATACATTATATAAAGAGACTAAGGCATATGTCAAAGCATGTGATCACTGTCAGAGACTTGGAAAGCCTAGAAATAAAGATTAAATGCCATTAAGGCCTATAACGAGTGTGAAGTATTTTGAAAAGTGGGCAATTGATTTTGTAGGAACCATTCACCACCCGCACACAGGACAAGGGCGCGATAAATCATCACATGTATTGATTATTTTACAAGGTGGTATGAGGTTGCACCTAAAAAATATTGTACATCAACAAGGTTCCTTTGGGAAAACATCATCAACATGTATGGATATCCATTGAGCCTAACGAGTGATACAGGAACTCATTTTTTGAATGAGACCATTAGAATTTTCTTGACAAAATTTATGATGGCACTCCATAAGACTATCCCTTATCACACTCAGGAAAATGGCATTGTTAAATCTTTCAACAAGATTTTGGGACAAACACTAACAAAGATATGTGATGTTGGAAGAAAGGATTAGGATGAAAAGTATCATTCGTACTTTGGGCATACAAAAAAACCTATAAATGGTTGAATAAAGCCACACCCTTTTAGTTGGTGTTTGGTGTAGAGGCTGTACTACATGTGGAATTTATGTTACCATCCATGCGTATTATGCACACAGTGGATTGGATAATGAACAAGATGTGGATGAGCACATTGACAAGTTGATACAATTGGATGAGAGGCATGCCATTGTGTGTGGGAGTAAGAAGACAGAAAAGGAATGACATGCACATCAAGTACAAGTTTTTTTGCAATTGGAAAGATGGTACTTCTGTATGAGTCCAAGTTTGTGTTCCATCTAGGGAAGTTGAAAATCCATTGATTGGGACCCTTTGTAGTGACCAAGATACTAGAATCAGGCACATGTCAATTGTAAGTGCTAGATGGCACAAGTTTCTTGGTTAATTCAATGGGAGTAGGATGAAGCCCTACTATAAATAAGCTTCATTTATGTTTCTAATAAGGCAATATTTCCATTTAGATTAGATTTCATTTTCATGTTTTGTGTTTTCGTATTTTTTGTAATAAGCATGTTCGCGCGCATGAGCTACTTACTATATGTAAATATGATGTGCAGAGGACCAAACATACTTTTAGTGTGGGGTGAAACAGGTGTGAGTGCACGAAAAAGAGACTATGTGATACTGTTACATCTATTAGAGTTGGTTCAGAGGTTCGCACGACAATATAAAAGGAGGGTCCTTTATGGATATGAGTTAGCTATGTGTGAAGACAAAGGAGAGTGTCACGGGTTCTTAGGAATGTTTGTGTTGAAAGGTTGTGAAATTTCTCGAGTTGAAGACCATGTAGAGGGTCACGCAGTGCAATGTGAGGGAGGCAACAACATGATAGATTATTTGGTATGAGATGCAGAGGAAGATGGGTTGCGATGCAGGGAATTTTGTATAAGGATGAATGTAGCCTGAAAGGTAGTGGTGCAGAAGGATATGAGTTCTATGCGTGGAAGAAGGTTACGACTTCTATGCGTGGAAGAAAGTAGGACAAAGTGGGGAAAAATAAAAAAGTGGATTTAATGCTTTAGAGTGGTGGTAGGTGAGGAATAATTAATACAACGTTTTTTTGGAAAATATATAAAAAGAGTGTGGACGAGTTCATTATTACCTTGCTTATTGAGATTTTGAGTAACTAAGTGTGAATTGTGTGTATGCAACAAAGAGTGAGTGCGAATAGATTGTGTGAAAAATATATGAGTCAACTAGAGCAAAGTGACCATGTTATTAAGTGCAAATTGGTGAGAGTAGAAGAATAGAAAAGGAATGAATGGTTTGGAAGGAATAGAACAAGGAAATACACGTAGTTTGGGGTTTGAGGGTTTGAAGTCGCAGAGATAGGGTTTGAGAAATTGAGAAATTTTGGAACTCAAAGTTACATGATTAGGGCATAGGGGTGTGAAGAGAATACCATGGCATGAAGATGGTCCGAAAAAAGTAAGTGAGTTTAGCACCCAAAACTGAAGTAAAGCATTTGAGTAAGTCATTCCAATAACCAAGGCACACATTTTTTCCAAGTTTAAAGTTTGAAGTCTGAAGAAATTGTGAAGGTAACAATGGCACTAGAGAAAACAACTACTACCACACAATCATCTAAAGGAAAAGGTAAGGGCATGAGAAAAACAAGAAGCTTGAATTAGAGGATGCACCAAAAGAGTGGTTCTTAGAGATGCACTACCCCCTAGAGGTACTTGGTAGGGTAGCCATGGAGTTTCACTTGACCAAGTGCAAGATTAACGATTATAACCATCGCTTACGAGGCCCATGAAGCATAAATTAACAAGGATGTAATGATAAAAATGGATCAGAGGACTGCAGTAGTGCAATTAGTATATGATGACACCATGAAAAAACATTTGGAGAACATTGGAGCCCTCCAACAATATGAATTTCCTTTATTTGGAAAGCCTAAGTGACTGTACCAGTAGATCGTGTCACGTCCATGAGGACTTCTACTTTGTTGGAAGAAGAATGTGCACCACTATGCAATTGATTAAAACAGTAACATGCATGTGTAACTCAGTAATTTAAATTGAGCTAGACTTGGATGATGATGATGGGGTGGAAGCCACAAAAAAACAATTCAATTATCAACATGGGAACCGCGTGATGGACATCATAGCCATTAATGACCTAGGCACCAGAGTTGTAGTGTGCCTATTAAGCTATAAATTAGGTGCATCAGAGAGGTGGTCCTAAGTAAATAATAAATGGATGTATATAGCACACAAGATGGTGTAGAAGACCATGTACAACATTTCTTCCTTCATTTCTAAAGGGATTATTGAAGAAGCAAGGGTTCAGGTAATCAAAGGTGAGAAAATAACCTAGGGTGTCATCTTATTATTAATATTTTTTTGGGAGATAGGGGTTCCATATGGAACTAAGGATAAAGTGTGGTTATACCCGGTAGAGAATAAATCCCTTGTGCAAAGGTTTTACAGAATATACCTTTGATGGAGCCATAAACAATGCATATAAACTTCAGGTGGATAAATGGAATAGATGAATGTGTGAAGCATTTGAGAATGAGTGGCACATATCAAGGGAGTTGCATTCGGTACTAGATGGATAGGAAGAATTTACAGTGCATCAACACTTCAGTTTGGGAAGGTTTCACCTAAGTAATGGAGAAAAGGCCCCATGGTGCGAGTTTTCCTTTGCTTTCACTACAAAGTACTTCTAGGCATCGGTGAACAAGATTATGAATGTGCAAAAGTGGGTTTTTGATGCAGAAAAGGTAGACTCTAACTACCACACATTACACACCACATTGTATACCCCTTTAAACCAACCTATGTGGAGGTAATGGAGTCATATAATATGGATATAACTTCTATGACTCTTGTAGTAGGAAAGGAAAGCAAGAAGAGTCTATATACATTCAAGGTCAAAGATGAAGAATGAGAAGTATATCAATACAAGGGACCTTCATCTCCCAAATCCACCTAAGGGAAAGAAAATGGTAGGGACTTGTTAAAGAATGTGTGAAGAGACCCTTTCTCTATAAGAATAAGAAGAAGAAAATGAGAAGGATGAGGAAGAGGACACTGCGCTCAACCATAACCATGTGAGGAAGTTACAGAGGGGGCACAAACCACAACCATAGGGTGTGGGGAAATTAAAATCACCTAAGGGTTCACCCTTAGTCACTCCAAAAAAAAAACATAAAAGAAAACCCCTCCAAGAATGAGAAAGAAATGGTTGGTTACCATTATGGAGAGTAAATAAGATAACTTTGTGGAGGAGTTCACGTGCAATGAAGAACCAATCCATGGTGAGGAGGAAGTGACTAAGGGAAAGACCACACAACCTGATGCAGAGATACACAACCCATATGATGGACGACTTGAAGGAGATGAGGAATAAGAGCATGTAAATGATGAGGAGTAGCCTATTGGGGAAGGCTTAGGAGATGGAAGTGGAGATTGAAGCAACATGCACCCAAGTATTGAGAAGGAGGTACCTAAAGGTAGGCATGGTGACAGAAGGAAGAAAATGGAGGAGATTATGTGACTGACAAAAATGAGTTATATATATGATCATACAAAGGTGCTCTAGGAAAGGTTCTAAAGAATGGTGTCGAGAAAGAACATCTATGGCTGGGAGCTGATTGACCCTGAAGGAGTGAAGATGCGCATGAAGAAGATGTTGTCATGGAGCATGAAAACACACATGGAGGAACCGAGTTTGAGATTAATAACGAAGCATATGCCAGGAGAAAAATGAAGAAGGAGATGGGTACATTCCTCATGATTATTAGCCTTATTAAGCTAATCGGCGAGCCAACAATGCATTGAATAATATGGAAGTTGAAGTGACGTGTATGAATCTAGACAAGGGGGTCACAATAAGAGTGTTGCTTGAATATAAGAAGGATAAAGAGGATGAGGTACATTGAACATAGGAGTTAGAGGAAGCAAAGAAGCATACAAAGTATGCTTATAATAAGGCCACTCATATAGTAAATGTCATCATGACAACGTGCCCCGACCTGGTAGAGAATGCTAAAGATGAGTATCCATTTGAGTTACATTATTTAGAAGATTTGGTAAGAATGTTGCTACATGAGAAGAAGTATGTGCCAAGAGAGTAGTAGGAATAGTTGATTACACAAAAATAAAATAATAAGGAATAAATCACATGGAAGATAGTAGAATATGAAAATATATGTTGAGCACCATAATCAAATAAGCTATGAAGAATGTAGGGTGCACATTTGATAATTACAAAGCCATTGATCCCATCCCTTTAGGGCACATACTACTAAAAATAAGATGAATTTAAGGAAGCACTCCCTCGGCCACCAAGAAAGACATCAAGGTTATATCATTTAGGAGCAATATTTTTTAACATGTGAGAGATACATTCGAGAATAGGATTAAGGAACTCAGTTCATTGGTTGTGTGAAGGATGGATGCTTTAAAAGGAATGACATCAGGCCTTGGTGGGATAATCAAGATCTAAAGGAGAAGGGTGAAGAGTTTACCCCTGAGCAAGTGCCGGATATTTCCAGATTGGTGCTAGATGTAGCTATCAAGGAGCTTACAGGGTGGGAAGAGTTGGAGAATATCCTAAATACAAAGTTCCTAGAACTACTCCAGCCACGCCAGGAATAATTTAAATGTGTGCATTAGGAAGGTTTATATTATTTGATTCATTGGTATATACCCCACCATTCTTTGATCGTCCAATTCTTTATTCTTTAATTCTTTGGAGAGCATTCTTTTGATATAAATATTTTGAGGATGGACAACATCCCTAGTGTGGGGTAATGTTGGTCTGAAGAAATGGCTAAGTACTAGACATGTGCAAGAGCTAGGAGTTGCGAGAAAGGAGAGGAAGTAGGAATAAGAGAGTGCGTGGAGGTGTGCAACAACAAAAAATAGTTCAGCATACAAGGTTGTGCACATGTAGGCAAAGGATTGAGGACTTAGCCAATTTTCTAGACATGGCTAAAAATAGAAAAGAAGAAGATGGAGTGCCATTCAAGCAAAGTCTAGAACTAAAAAAAGCATTATGACTTAGTAGGAAAAAAAAGGATAAGAAATCACATGTAGGGAAAGGAAAAGGACAAACACATGGAGATGGCTAATAATAGGATTAAAGCAGATAAAAACACGTGGCTATTTATAGCTCAATCTATTGTTAACACTAGTTGTAAAAGCATGAAGGAAAGTCATCTATTAAGTGATGTGAGAAAAGTTAGTGGTGAACTATTTTAGGAAGGTGCATGTAGGCGGTGAAGGGCAAGTCCCCACCCTCTAAATATAAGTGATGCATTCTTTGTAATAGAGAGCTAGTAGTTAGTGGTGAACTTGATAGTGTTATGGAGGTATCAAGTTAATGTGAGTCTAAGTACTTGATATGGAGTCTGTATGAGAGCGCGTATGGTCCAACACACTAATGTAATGGATTGTAATGTATTCAACTCCTATGTTATGTGATGAATTATTGTTGTAATGGAAAATTGTGTATGGATTGCAAATATCTTTATGTATGAACATGGATTAATTGGTATTCAAATCTTGATATTCATTATCTATGATTGATTTCCTTATTATATGTGTTGATGAACTATCATGGTATAATGTTCTTCTTGGATAATTAGTTGTTATGGTTATGAATGGTTAATAAACATTCATGCTAACATATTGCTAAACATAACAAAGGAGGGACTTGGAAGCTACACGCGCTTTGGGTGAGCTTCCAGACTTGTTTGGATGAAGTGCAAAGGACTACATTGGGTAATAAAATAGACTACAATGAGTGGTATTATGATATCACATACTTTCTCACATGCGGAGAGTTCCCGACACATCTTGATTATAAGAAAAGGTAAAATCTAAAGCTAAAATCAGCTAGGTATGTCATCTGGAATCATGTGTTATATAAAATAGGACTTAACGGGTGTTTCCTAAGGTGTATTGATAAAGAGCAACAAGAAACTTTGCTAAAGGATTAACATGACTAGGCTTGTGGTGGAAATGTCTTTGCCATGGTGAATTCTCATAAGATCCTCCACGATAGGTACTAGTGGCCTACATTGTTTGCAGATGCTCAAGAATGGGTTTCCAAATTTGAGCCTTGTCATCAATTTTGGGAAGACCGCAACTTGTTGCAATCTCTCTTTGACCGGTGGTCATTGAGGAGCACATTTTCAGTAATGGGGCCTAGATTTTATTTGTGTACTCAATCCTCACTCGAGTGCAGAGAATGCCTACATGCTTACAATAACAAACTACTTTGCAAATTGGGTTGAGGCCATCCTAGTCAAACAAGCTAATTCTAAAATGATATGCAACTTCATGAAAGAGAACATCATCATCTATTTTGGAATTCCTAAAAATGTGGTGGTTGATAATGTAACATATTTTTGGTCAATGTAATTGAACGAGTTATGATATAGCTATGGAATCTCACTCTCACATGCATTAGACTATTACGCTCAAGGGAATGGTTAAGATGAATCTAGTAAGAAGAGTATCATGACAATCGTTAGTAAGATGGCTGGTCAAAATCAGAGAAATTGGCACAAGAATCTTTATGATGCATCATGGGCGGACAAGATCACTCTAAAAAAGGCAATTGGAATGTCACTATTTCAATTTTTGTATGGGATCAATTCTGAAATTCATGTCACGATTGAATTTCTTGCTTTGTAATTGGTCAAAGAAGTCAAAGAAAACTAATTCCATGATTCTCCTGATAAGAGAATCTTATATCTTGAGAAACTTAGGAAGATATGTTAAAGGTGGTTGATTGAATCAAGGAACATCATTTGAAAGTGAAGAATGTATTTCATAAAAAGGCTAAGGAAAGAGATTTTCAAATTGGTGATCTTGTTTTACAGTGGGATAAAAGAAGATAGCCATAGGCTAGTCATGATAAATTTGACTCTTTATGGCTAGGACCATTTCAGATCCAAGAAGCTTGTGGAGAAAATACTTTCTATCTCTCATATTTGGATGGTACTTATTGAGAATTGCCTCGCAGTGGGCAATACTTGAAATTGTATAAATAATGAAAGTGGGTTGTCCCATGCATGTACCTTAGGTGATTTTAGGTTGTGTGTTTCCCTTTCCACATTTTGTGTTTGTTTCTTGTTATGTGTCTATGTTCAATAAAGGAAGTTTCATTGTATATCTCTGTTGTAACTCTATAGCCTAATGGATAAGGAACTGGTCCATGTAGTGTCTTTATATTTTGGAGTTCATTCTTATCTTGTATTCACTTTGTTTGATCTAGAACAAGTCCCTAAAAAGATCCAATTTTTCTCATGCAAAATGTTAAGCATGAAAAATTAAAATTTTTGAACATGACAACCTAAGCCACCCTTGAAAATCCTTCTCCCGATCAATGTGTACCTGCCCTCCACCTAACTCATTCAATGTGTTACCCTCATTATGACCTAGATGGATGTGCTAATATGATTTTCAAGTGTGTTTCATGTGCAAGGGATGTTATCCAAGATCCAAGCAAAGACAAGTGCTTTTGGAGGCCCCGAAAGGCCTATTTTCAAGCTTTTAGCACCTAGTGAACACCCTTCGGGAATGAACAGAGAAGAGCCAATGAACCCAAGAAGTGTGTGGTATAGCCTTGTTATCACCTAAGGCAGTTTAAGAAGTTTGTGTAAAAAAATCAGGTTTACAAATAAGTCATGCATCTTCGGGCTACTTGTGGCATGGTTTAAGGAAATGAAAACAATGAAAAAACTAGTCATCTTGTTCTAGACACAACATAAGCCTTGGGATAGATTGGAAAGAAAATGAATACTCATTGAAAAGTTGAGGATACATTATTCACTTTGAAAAAGGTTTCAGGAGATTATATGGTGTATATTTTGAGATATGGGCCCGATAGTGTAGATGAAGATCCTTGATCCTGGTTGAGATTCAATAGAAGGTTTTGGGAGTTCTATGAAGATTTGGGACTTGATTAAAAATATATAATGGTGTATATAAATTCCTTTTCACACCTAATTGGTTGGTTTTCATTTTCATTATCAGACATTTTTGGGGCATCTCTTTTCATCGGTGCACAAGTTTGAGTATAATTGAAAAGGGGGTGAATTTAAAATTGCAAGAAGAATTGGATTCTGAAAATGGTGGGAATTATCTCTGCACCCTTTTAGAGTAAAAAAATAAGGTTTGCTTGTGAAACACCTAGGGAAGCTCCCATGGCAAGAAAACGGGTCCAAATGACTATTTTTGGCAATGTTTGGTGAAGGAAGGCTTCCAAAAAGTAAAAACCGCATTTGGATACCCCCGATGTCCATTTTACCTCTTTCCAAAAGTGAAATTGGGACATCAAAGTTTCCCACCACATGAATCATAAGCCTATGTCACTTAAAAGGTAACTTGATGTGTTAGGATGTTGTTATAAACTCACTTTGAGTTTATCCCTCTACCTCATGTTGTTAGGACCCATAACACATTTTGAGCATGGTGATGTCCCTTTTTCCCCTTTTCCAAAAGGACAAGAGGGAAAAAAATTTCTCCACCACATGGAGGATGATGTTGCCTCACTTAAGCCACCACTTCAAGTCTTAGAAAATGTTTTCAACTCACCCTCGCCTCTGGCCCCTTTCCCATAGAGATCTGAACCATGACACATTTTCAAGAGGTTGATGTCCCTTTGTCTACTTTCCCAAAGCAACATGGGGGACATCAAAGTGTGACACCATATGGAGGATGATAATTTTTCACTTAACACCTTCAAACTTGTCCACTAGGTTGTCATGTTCAACTTCTCAATTGATGTGTTTTGACCCCCTCCTCATGAACCCTTCACCCGGTGCATTTTTAACATCCTGATATCAATTTATCCCTTACTAAATGTGGTAATGGACATGAGGACATCTCAGATCCATTTATAAAGTTTTATCCCATCCTCCACTCACCAGGTAAACCAGGTTAAACTAAGATGGTCAAGGGTGAGTTTGAGCACAAGTTAGCTAGGTTTGTTGATCCAATTTTTTCTTTCCTGTTCAAGTTAATGAGCTAGTAATAAAGAAAATTTAATAGCTCCAAAATGAAAGGGTTTAGGGTACCTTGATGTATGATGGATGCAAATAAATGGGTGCAAAGTGGATGACCTCACTACAAATCTGATGAACGTGCAAAACAAGGATAACTAGAAATAAAATGGATTAGATGATATATGTGGGGGCTGCCCAACGAAGTCGGTTCCTATAAGTGTTAACTTCATTACGTAGATGTGAACCCACATTTGATAAAATATAATGAAACAAATGATAGATGACTTGATAGGCATGCAAAACTAATAAAAAACAAAATATGGAAATGACAAAAATGGATGAAAGTATTGATTTGATCTAAATTAACACAAAGTCAAATGTACCTAGCTAGGTCAACGGTGACCTAGACTATAGAGGAAGGTAAGCGATGACTTTGAAAAGTGGATCTGGACAATGAGCCTGAAATATAGATCTAAATGGATCCAAATGCAAATAAGGTGATCACGAAGCTTGAGAACACTAGAAATAACTTGCAAAAGGAGATTTGAGGCAAAAAAGTAGAGAGGATGGTAGAAAACAAGGATTAGGTTAGATTGGATGAAAAAATGACTCATGTTGATGGCAGGTGAAGAGTGAAAACATAAAATAACAATTTAGGGTGACATAGAATCGGGATGACAGATCGAAAACTGCGAACATAAAACACTAGAGTGCGGAAACAAAATAATTTGGGGTGATAGAGACTCAAGATCTAAAAAATCCAATCATGATAGAGGAGGCAAGTTGCAGAGAGAACTGGAAATAGTAATAGAACATAAGCAAACACTAATAGAGAAGGAAACACTAGAAAAGGAATAAGTATGATGACACAGGACTAGGTCGAAATGAGTTGGGTGGGAGTAACAATGACTTGGATAGTGCACAAATAAAGCCAAAGGTGGATGAGCTGAATGAGAAACCTATAAGTACACTGTGTTTAGTAAATTAGAAGAATAGGATGAGTGTACAAAATTCCAAGGTGGATGAGAATGAGAAGCCTACTAAACTAAGCTTATACATGAGATGTTATATTCTAATAGATAATATATAATAACAACAATGATAGTGTGAAATAACATAGAATAAAAAAAACCTCCCAAAGTCTTGACAAGTGATGAAATATAAGCTTGAATGGACTCTAAGCGAGGTTGACATGTCTGCAAGGATTCTCATATTCGAAGATAAGTTCACACAACAAAAGAAAACTCAGGTTGTGTCTCACTTTGGAAGGGGAGGTGAAATTAGGTCTTATAGGTTTGACTACGACCCGAATGGATCGCCGCCTACTGCGGGTAATCATCCTTTAGAGTGGTGAATGATTGATTTATTCGAGATATGGGGCTTTTAGGGATTGGGATAAGTGCTTTAAAGCATGTAGGTGGGTAAGGGTTTCCTAGGGAAGTGTCATGAGTAGGTAGGAGATAAAGATGGGTTAGATAAAAGATAGAAAAAGTGTAGGGATGTGGATTTAGGTGGTTAGGGATAAAATCATCCTAAAAAGAAAGCTAATTAAAGGTAATTAGCTAATGGATAATTTAATGAAGATTAATTACGAATTAAAAGTGTTAGGCTAATAGATGGGAATTTAAATAAAGGAAATGAATTAAATTAAAATGGGTCTATATAGGACCATGGTGAAATATGCACACACAGGAAATCAAGGGTATCGATACCAAATTTTGGTGTTTACATTTTCCCCTTTTTTCGTGTGGTTTGAATTGGGAAAGCCATGAGACAAAAATGATGAGATATAAAGAATAGGATGAAGACTAACAAAAGGTTGATGATGAGCTCCCCTCAAACGAGGGATTAATAATGCAAAGGGGAATCGATGATGAGTTTGAAAGAGGTATATGTTAAAGGGTGGGTGGGAGAAGAAATATGGGTAAAATGATAAGGCGAGGCAAGATGCCCCAAGCAAGAAGGATTTAAACAACAATAGAACCTATGGTGGTGATTTTGATATCACGTCGGTAGGGAAAAAAGGATGGTCTCAATGGAGATGGTGGTAATGTTTTATGAACCAATGAGTGGGTGAAAATCATTGCGAAATGGAGAGAATCCAATGGGAAACCTCTCAAATGGATACAAGCCATGAGGACCAATGGGTCATAGGAAGATATAAAACTATGTGAAATCAAATGTGAAAATAATGTGAAATCCTTCATGGATGAGGAATCGATAAAAGGTATACGTCCACAAAGGACGAGGACAAAAGCAATGGTGCCCCAAAAAAGGGTATAAAAATGGCTAAAAGGGAAAAATAAAAAAGAATGATGATATAAAATTCCCCAAGGGGGAGTAAATATGGCCATAAAGGTGGAATTTGAGAACAAAATATATGATGCCTTAGCGAAGGACACAAAAAAAGAGGAGGGCAAGCCAAAACAAGGACTACCAAGGCGACTCGGCAAAACTAAGGACAATCGACGATGACCCAAGGGGATCAATGACGACTTATCATCGATGGCTTTATAATCCCGAGGTCAGCGACAAGATGCTCATTTTCACACGTGTAATTGATGATTGAGAGAAAAGAGCTAAAAAATAATATTGAGAGATGGAGGTTGTACGAGCATCCAGAGAAACACCAGAGGGTGCGTAGGATGGTGAGTAATGAAACCCATGCTTGTCTTTTAATTTATTTTATGTTTTTTTTTTTTTGCATTTTTCTAGAAAAAGGATGACGTTAAGGTGGTTGGTGAAGACTTAGATGGGTCACCATCGACTTGTCCCTAAGCGTGTGTCGACCAACCCTCGCACACATTGACTGACACAGTCGGCGTAAACCATGGCTAGATTGGAAAATTTTGATAGATATATGAGATGATGATGGGAAAACTAATGTTTATGTGTTGTTTGTATGATTTCGAGGCCAGGAGACTTTATATTTGAGAGATTGAGTCCCACTCTATATGAGAAGATGAGAGGAGATGTGACCGATGATGAGTGGGATCACTTGGCTGCTGTGGGGTTAGGAAGATTTAGACATTATCAATGGATCTCGCGGGATGTGGGGTTGATGATAACTTTTTGAGATATGGGACATGTAGACATGCACTTTCTAGTTTAGGATGGGTGAGATGATGATCACCCTGGAGGATGTATATTGCATCCTTATACCACTGATTTATGGGGAGAAGATAGTCCCCATCATAACTAATAACAGGCTGACAAAGTACTGACATAGAGTTTTGGAGCTGATGCGCCCCATATCAGATTCTCTTTAGGGTATTTTTCATATGAGATGAGGTACGAGGCTGGGGTACCACAGAGTCGATTTATTTGTCTTGTCATGATGGCGATGTCGTGTTATGCATTGCCTAATTTATGAGGAGCCATGTTTCCATGGGCTTTAGTAGGTATTATAGTAGATATTGTTGAGCATCAGATGGTGTTTTCATTTGGCACTACTTTGCTAACGCAGGTGTGTCATGAGCTATCCATGTACAAAGTGGGGAGGAGATCATGGTTGGATGTAGGCTTCCTACTACACTATTGGGCCTACAAGCATATTGTAGTGATCCGGCCACAAGGGATACCATGGGTCACTGGGACCACATAGAGGTTGCAGTGGGGTTCTTGAGATGGTGGGCCGATCAGGCTCATGGAGAGAGAGGAGAGATGAGTGTGGATTGGTATGTGGATAGGTTTGTAGAGCTTGATGTGGATTAGATCATATGATGCAGCCATATCAAGGCTTCCATGCATGGCCTAGGGTTGATGCAAAGTTAGTGGGTATGAAGAGGATGAGATGGGTGCAGGGTAGATGACTAGAGATGATTGAGGCCATATAGTTTGATAGGGTACGACGACAGTTTGGAGTCGTACAAATAATGCCTAGGGATCCTATCTCATATAGGAGAGAGGAGATTGATAGGGAGTTATCGAGTCTTGTCATGGCAGATATCCATTAGAGGAGGCACCAGTTCCTTAGGATGATGAGAATGATGTAGGATTTGGAGTGGGATTTGCTGATTGGATGACCATAGCTTGGGACAACCCAGGTAGAAGGAGAGAGGGGGATGAGGAGGAGGAGGATATGGAGATTGAGGTAGAGGAAGCTCTAGGAGGTGGTGGAGATGTGGACGAGAGAAGAGTCTCGCAGAGGTGGGATGATTACGTGTGGAGTTAGGGTAGATTCATCTTGAGAGGGACACAATGATACAACATAGAGATGTAGTCATGCAGGAGAGGGATCGAGTCACCCAGATAGAGATCGGTACCATAGGCAGAGAGAGATGCCTATAGGGACCATTTTGGAGATCTAATAATGATCGTAGCTGGCGAGACTATGAGTGGTTGTCATGCAGCATCACAGGGAGGAGGAGAGATTGTACCTCATGGCATGATTTCTATGGATCGATACAAATCCTTATCCATAGAGGCTAAGTATTATGAAGGGATTGTGATCAAGAAGTCGACATGGACACTATGATATTGGGAGTATGTGCGAGAGAGAGAGATAAGCGGAGTTGGGCCATCCGAGAGCACAAAAAGTGTGGCTCAGTTTGCATTGAGGAGAGGGCCAGGGAAGAGGTGATGAGGACGATAGAGAGACAGAGGAATTTCCCTCACAGGGGAAAGATTTTAGGCTTTCTGATGCGAACTTTACTAGTTTTACTAACATATATGCTTTGAGAGAGGACCCTTAGAGGTAAATGATGTACTTATACACTTTATTTTGATGATATATATATATATATATATATATATATGATTTTGTCATGGTTTAGCATGTGTGTATTGTGTATTATGTATTGTGTATTGTGTATTGTTGATTATTTGATTTATGATGACATGATGTGGATATGTGATGATGATGATTATGTTTATATGTGTTACTTTATATTTGATGATGGCATTTGACAGGAAAATTTTAAGGAACCCCCCTAAAAAAAACTTATAGAAATCGTGGTGAATATACCTGTAACCAATTAATGGTTTTTGCGAATATCCCTTTAACATGTTTTATTATTTCGGTGAAAATGGTAAAAATATTAAAAATAGTTGGAAATTGAATGACGAATCTCCTGTAACTTGTTTGGTGAGTACCCTTTGTCGAATTTGACTGTAATGAGGCCCAAAAAATTTCATTTCTTTTGCATGCCTTACCTTTACGCTCAAGTTCCTAGAATGTGTGACACTTGGCCACTTAGAGGAATAGGAAAATGACATGTGGTATCTTCTGATTACTCACTGCCACTCTGCCTTGCCTCACCGACACCACGGACCCAAAAATTTATTAAATTAGTTCATTATGCGGGCTTGGAGTCCGAGGAATGCCTTTGACTTGGGGAGGCCCAAAATCCTACCATGTGTCTGTCTGATGGGCAGGGAAGGATTAATAACTTTAATAATAAGGAAAAATAACTTATATTTAATAATCAAGGATACGCCGTTGGTTGCTATTAATTTTTTTATGTCAGGTATGTGCAAGTAGTAAGAATGTGTTTTTTAACAAGGCCATGATATGGAAAATCTTGCCGAAGCTATTGTCTTTTGATAAATAATGAAAAATAGTATGGGGGCCTAATTACTATGTCTAAAATTAAAAATCACATGTATTTACAGGGTCTTGGTGCAATTCTCATCATTAATCACAACAACAACAAAAAATCATTCAATAATCGATGATCAAATTGAATAAAGATGCCAAATGGTCATATTCAAATGCACAAGTTAGCACCACATGCATGGGAATAGGGATAAAGATGAGTGTCGAGTATGCCTTTTCATGCAACTATGGAAAGCAATAGAATTCAAAAATTCTAAAAACATGCCAAAAACACACGAACCGAAAATCATGCCACTAAAAGAGAAAAATTAGTTTCCAATAGAGAATAATCATGCCTTAAATATAAAACTTTCCATTTTTGGATGCTTGGATTTTAGAAGATAGACCATAATAGTAAAAATAAGAAAAGATGCTACAAATCTATAAGTTTTTTTAGAAACAAATATGTAGTTGTCTTAAATCATCCTGGGCTCAAAGGCGATGCCACCATTATAACAGATGCCAGTTGTGTTTATATATTCTGGAAGCCACAACCAAGACCCTTGCTTTAAATGAAAACAAAGGATGAGGATATTTTGAAAACACCTTTCTAAAACACAAGAAATCTCCCACCATAGTGCAACTAAATAAGAATATCCTTTTCCTCATAGAAATACACTGACACATTGCGTGGGGCATCCTTACAATTTCTTTCCAAGACCAAACATTACCTCTCCTCCTTCCAAACTCAAGCTCGAGCTCAAACACAATTATGTCCTTCAAATGGTCCCCATCTACAATTGGTGCTGCAAGTAGAACCCTCTCTTCAGATACAACTAACCTTGGTTTGTAGTGAGGGAAATGGTCTCTACCATATCTTACAGGTAACAACACAAAATGCATAGTAGCATAATCTTGAGTGTTATAAATTCTCACACCCAACATAGGTTCATATGACATTAAGAAGAAAAAATTGTTGTTGAAGACAATGGGTCCATAGAAGAAACAATCTCTCAATCGTGCCACAATCCTCCAAGTCCCCATAGAAGAATCATAAATTTCTATAGTACCATTTCCTACATTAAATCTAGATATAGTGCTTGCTTGAACCACTTTATACCCCTTTTTTCATCCGCAACCAGAATGCCCCGCGCATAAATATAAAAGTGTCATTCATTAGCTGATAACATTTGAGGAAGCTTGAAGGAGGTTCCAACCTTCAATGGATTACATACCCTTGAACGACTCAATTCACTCGAACAAAATAAGATTATCCCTCGATGTGAATCTTCAAACCATACCCCATCAAAGCATGATAACCACGAAAAGTTGAGAATTTTCCATGTCCTATTGTAATAGTCATATCTCAACCAATGATGACCACTATCATGATTTACAAGTATCCATGGATGTTTGTTCCTTGTTTCGCTTTGTAACACCTGAAGAATCAGTGGAAGACATGAGTGCTTTCCATTCCTTAGAAACTAGAGAGAACCTACATATGGATTCTAACGGAAGCCAAAGAAATACATTTTCCAAAACATCTTGAGGCAGTGAATGATCCCACGAACACGATTTCCATACTACTCCTCATTCTTTGACATTAAATCATCATCAATTTCTAGGATTTCTCTTTTTCCTTTTCTTGGTGATAGCTGAAAAGAAAAGGCAAAGCAAATTCAATGGTGATTGATGATGCTAAAGGGAAGCACACAACAAGCACACGATATGAGCATGGGGTTCAAGGGTTATAGGTTAAATGGCCAGGTAGGGTTTCAACGCTTACATTGGAAATAACCTAGAATGAAGAACAAATTATGGTGTTTCAAGAAGACAAATCAAAAGGCGTGACATTGTAACAATGCAAGAGTATCCACAAGAACATGTGCTAACAAGGAAAAATATATTTGTTGAAACATAAACAAGAGTATCTCATATATTTGTTAAGATCCAGAAACAAAAGCATCCAGTTCCACAAGAGTATCTCATATATTTATTAAAACATAAACATTAAATTACATAAACATTACATATCATAAAATAGAAATACCAAAAACGCTATAAGACCTTAGCCTATAACTATATTATAACATAAATATTACATATCATAATATATTTCTCAATTATTGTGCCACTTTCCTAACTCGCATTGGTATCGATATTCTCCGTCGAGTGTCGGCCAGGTTAATATAGAGACACATTATTGATCAATGATAGGTCTGCAGTGTCTCGTTAAGCCTTGCCAAGTTTTAATCACCTTAAAAGATTGTTGCAGACTTGCAATGATGGAAGACACCATTTCGAATTGACTGTCCATTTGAGGGGTCACCGTCGGGGATTGATTGCCATCAATTTCCATATCCACATCGTTTATAGCAGCATATGTAGAATCCATAGGTTCCGGTCCGTGGATTATGGATAACCAATGAGAGTTCCATAATAATTTGAGAATTGGTTTCTCGGATAGTAAATTTGGTTGAGCTTTGCAGAAGAAGTTCCAAGAGAATGAAGGGGAAAATGGTAAAGTCGATTGACAAAGAAGGGGGGGTGGAAGCACCATCAAGAGGAGAACTAGAAGCAGAGAGGGTAAAGTATTTCCCAACATTGACCTCATCTGAGTCCATATTAGAACTAGAAGAAACCATGACGTATTTATGGCTTGATATTGGTTCGATGCGCTCAATTTGGTCCCCCATGATTTTGCAAAAGAAAGCAAGTGTCGAAAAAATGACCATGGGCCTTGAATGTATAATTGTTGAGTGATTTCTTTGAAAGTTTGACAGGACCTTTACACTTTATCAACCAAACCCGGGTATGAATTGATGGTTAATAATAAATGCAAATTGTGGTGAAAAATTTGCATTGAAACCAATGTCACTATCCCACATGCCTTGCCCCGCTTTTTGCCTTTTAAACGTCATTTTATCATGATGAATATGATATCATTAAGGATATAATGATATACATTAAATCAATAATACATTAAATTGTAATAAACATTTAACATATCAAGATAGTGACGCCGGTGAGCAATTATTGATAGCCTTGGCCCTCGACCTGAGTTTTAATTGAAATGAATTACAATTTACTTATTCATGACACATGTAAAGTGTGCCGCCAGAGATTTTATCGGTATCCTCGCAATTAATAAATGTCTTATCAATTTTAATTCTTGGTGACGTTATATTTTCTAGCATGAAGGTCCAAGAAATGAGATATTTAATAAATATGGAAAAGACTTATTTCATAAAAGTGACATATTTAATAAATATGGAAAAAACTTATTGCATAAAAATGACATATTTAATATATATATATATATATATATATATAAATATTCAAAAGTTACTAAGCTTTATGAAAAGGGAACTTGCTCTGCAAAATATATTGAAATGACCATCATTACATTCAATGATCAAATTTGAAGGGCTCCCATACTTTAATTTGATTGGCTAGGTTAAGCTTTACCCGTCAGTAAATGAGATATTAGAAAACACATTACCCTTCAACAAAAAAAAAGAAAATGTTAATTTTCTTTCAATATATATCTGATTAATTTGAATAAAATAAATATGAAAAAGGTCAAAATTATGAAATATATAACATCTAATAATAATTTTGAAAACACTATATAAATGTGAAAACACTATATTTCATCAGTAATGACATCAACAATTCTGAATTCTATTTAAAAACAACATTTTCGTTAGTTATTTCAATTCAAATAGTAAATAATATTAAGCAACATTTGATTTTATTCATATTCATTTTCTTTAGAAAGACTTTCTTTGATCTATTCTCATCTTAAATCTATGGATATTTGGTTTTGTATTTTGAAAATTGAACTTGTTTATATATATGTATAATATATATATTATAAATTATTATATATGATATAATATATATATATATTATATATATATATTATATATATATATTAAATATATCATATATATGATATATATATATGTATTATATATATATATATATATATATATATATATATATACATATAATAATATAAATAATATATATATATATATATATATATATATATATATATATATATATATATATATATATATATATATATATATATTGGAATTTGGGATGGTCTCAAAATCATCTTAAATATGGAAGGGCCTTAAATATATGTTGTCGCCAATATTTTTGAGCATGTGAAGGGCCTTATTTTTTTGCCTATTTATTATGGGTTGATTTTTTTCATTTTCATCCTATTTTTGAGAGAACCTATGGATTCCTTTCGAGTTCCCTTTGTATTTATTTTGCAATAAAAGGGAAATGGATATCAGTCGCCTATATCCGATAATCGCCTACAATGGATCTTCAAAATTGGTAATGGTAACAATCTGGAGGCAATTAAATTTGTTTTGGGGAAAAAATATCTATTTGAGGATGGATAGTGTAGGGTTAATAGCAGTGTGGCCTTGGTTTTTCTAGAAAATCTTCTGATAATTGAGCTATCGAATCTTGATGTGGTCAACCTTGCTCTCTGTTGAGTTTGGTCATCTTTCTTCGGAAATTTGGTTGCAGAAGTGCAAAAGGGTAATATTGCTTTCTAGACAGCAGGGGAGGAGGTGAAGCTTTGGGGTGGCATGGATTTGAGCATCTTTAGGGAACTGGAATGTCGTCATGGGGAACTGATGGCATTCACAGAGAAGATGGCAATATTCAGCCGTGACAAGAATGTTGAAAGGACGTGCTTCAAACTCCCTAATTTGGCTTCCCTCAATTCTCCCATCGAGCTAGTGCCACTTTGGTGGATGGAAATCCGTGAAACTGCAGGGAAGCTTATAATCATATTTGGTACGGTTGGGCCAATGAAGTTGTTGCTCAGGACTCTGAGGAGGGTGTGGTTGAGAGGCAGGGATCTCCAGTTGTATTATTCTCTATGTCTTTTGATTCAGGGGATTAATCCTTGATCTAAATATATGTTGTAATGTCTATAATATAGTATAGCTATAGTCTTCCTTCCTTCTGGCTGGCTTTTTCTCGATATACCCAGCAATTATGATTGACGATTTTTTTGCATCTTCATGTTGTATCTAAGGTTCGACCTCTCTCTTTTGTAAAGGGAACGAGACCCTTCAACCCGATTTAACAATAAAAAACAAGGCCATGATATGGCTAATACTATCGAAGTTTGAGGTATTTGAGTGGAAGTTATGGGACAAAAATATTGTATATGTTAAGGAGTTACACTGATGTAATTACAGTTTTGCTTGCAAATTCTCCAAACA